>CM035414.1:180900212-180905212 GCA_020310875.1 Ceratopteris richardii
GAAAAGTTTACAACTGAGTGATGAGAGCTAACTCAATTAACTTTTTCTCTATCTCATGACTTCTAACTTCCTCAATCTTGGCTTCTAACTATTGTCACATATGCTCTCATACATGCCCCGACTTTTCTCAAAGTATTTATAGATAATTTGTACAAGATTCTTACTCAAACAAAGATCTAAGTCACCTATGACTATACTAATGTACATATGTGTACACTTCTCTTATCCTCTGAATATGTCTTTCTTCCAAGCTTCAATAGTTGATCCTTCCTTCACTCTTTAACCTTCCAAGCCTTCAATTGGTGATTGGTCTGCACCAACAGCTCCCCCTCAATCATCAATTGAGGTCTTCACTATCTTCTTTATACCTGCCATGTCTTTGAACCTTTGTAACTTTGGTCCATCCAAGCCTTTTGTAAGCATATCAGCTATCTGATCTTTTGTTGAAGTATGGATTACTTCAATCTCTTTATCCATCACCTTCTCTCTTAGAAAGTGATACTGAATCTCAATATGTTTGGTCCTGGCATGAAAAACAGGATTAGCAGCTAAATACAATGAACTCATGTTATCTCCATATATAATTGGTACCCCATGCATAATGTCAAGACTCTTCATCAAGGTCTTGAGCCAAATCACTTCCTTTGCAGCTTCAACCATGCCTTTATACTCAGCTTCTGTAGAAGACAAAGCAACTGTATGTTGCTTCTTAGAACACCATGAGATTAACTTATCTCCCACATAACACATGTATCCATAGGTTGATCTTCTATCATCTGGACTACCTGCCCAATCTGCATCACTATAAACTTTGATATTTGTATCTGAGGTAAATCCATAATACAAACCTTCATTGAGTGTACCCTTAATGTACCTCAACACCCTTTGTCCTGCAATCCAATGTTCTTTCCTTGGGCAATGCATAAATTGAGACAAAACCCCTACTGCATATGATAAATAAGGTCTAGTTAGAGTAGCATAGATAAGACTACCAACCAAACTCTGATATTGTCTCATGTCCTTGAATTCTTCTCCTCCATACTTACTCAATTTGTGATTCACCTCCATTGGTGTAGGTGCTACCCTGCAATCATCCATTTTAAACTTGATTAACAAGTTCTTCAAATACCTTTCTTGGGTCACAAATACTCCATGTTGAGTATATGTAATCTCCATGCCCAAGAAGTATGATAAGTCTCCCAAGTCACTTATCTTGAACTCCTTTTCCATTTGCCTCTTAAGCTTTTGTATTCCTTCTTCATCTGTACCTGTAAGAATTATATCATCAACATATATGCACATGTATATGAAACCATTTTCACTTGCCTTTACAAGCAAGCTACTATCTGCTTTAGACACCTGAAAACCAAGTTCTTTTAGGAACTTCACAAGTCTATAGTTCCATGCCCTTGGAGCCTGCTTCAAGCCATACAAAGCTCTCTTGAGCTTGCACACATGATCTGGATACCTTTTATCTCTGAACCCTTGAGGTTGCTCCATGAATACATCATCTGAAATATAACCATTCAAAAAAGCATTTTTCACATCAAGTTGACATAGCTTCCAACCTTTACATGCAGCAATAGCAATAAGTGTCCTTATAGTTGTCATCTTTGCCACAGGACTATAGGTCTCATCATAATCAACACCATAAGTCTGAGCAAACCCTTTGACAACAAGTCTAGCTTTGTATCTAGACACACTTCCATCTGCAAACCTTTTTGTCTTATAGACCCACTTGCATCCAATAATCTTCTGACTATTTGGTTTAGGAACCAAATCCCAAGTTTGATTCTCCAATAGTGCATCATATTCCTCCTGCATAGCATTCTCCCATTTTTCCTTACCTTTTGCCTCTTCATATGTAGAAGGGTCTTCATCTGTATTTACCATATAAGCATAATCTTTTGTGGCTAGAAATGAAGTATCATAACTATACCTTGTAGGTTGCCACCTATTTCTTGTTGACCTTCTGAGTTCTCCACTCCTTGAGGTTTCTGGCTCTTCACATTCAGGATCAAATCTTGGTGTCTCTTCCACTTCAACCTGCACTTCATTATTCTCTTGCTCATCAAATATTTGAACTTTTGATTTACCTTTTCTTTGACTCACTTCTTCTTCATCACCTGTATTGATATTGATTGTACCTGCATACCAAGTGCTTTGTTCATCAAATGTAACATCCTTAGAAACCATAAATTGCTTTGTTGATGGACTCTTCAATCTATAGCCCATCTGCTTATCATCATAGCCAATGAAAACATACTTTTCAGCTTTAGGCTCCAACTTGTGCCTTAATTGTGATGGCACATATGCATATGCCACACACCCAAAAACTCTGCAATGATCCAAGGTAGGTCTTTTACCCCACCAAGCCTCATATGGTGTCATACCCTGCAAGGCTTTACATGGTAGCCTATTGACCAAATAAGTGGCTGTATTTACAGCTTCAGCCCACAAATAATTAGGGCAATTTTTCTCCTTCATCATGGATCTTGCAAACTCAACAATTGTTCTATTTCTCCTTTCTGCAACACCATTTTGTTGAGGAGAGTACCTGCAAGTAACTTCCCTTTTTATACCTGCACTCCATAAGTAATCACTGAACTCATTTGAGAAATACTCTCCCCCTCCATCTGACCTTAGTCTTTTCAACTTATGACCTGTAATTCTTTCTGTATATGCATGATAGTGTTTAAATGTATTAAACACTTCTGACTTATCTTTGATCACATAGATAGTGATCCACCTAGTAGCATCATCAACATAAATCACATAATACCTTGATCCATTTATACTGAAATCTTTTGATGGTCCCCACACATCTGTGTGTACCAACTCAAGCTTCTCTGAGTACATAAAACCATGCTTGGAATAGGAATGTTTATGAGCCTTACCTAATTGACATGCCTCACATTTGTATGTCATATGTTGACCTGCAACATTAGGCAATCCAAGCACTGAACCATTGTTAACCATATCTTTAATACCTCTTTCATTGAAATGTCCAAGCCTCTTGTGCCAAAGATCTAACTCAGAGATCTTATGACCTCCATATGTGAACATAGCATGACCAATGTTGCCTTGAATCTTCAATGTAAATAATCTTCCTTCCTTTTTCCCTGAAACAATCTGTTTATACCCTTGGCTAGGGTCTTCCACATATACTCCATCATTAGTGAACCTTACTTCATATCCCTTTTCAACAATTTGACCTACACTTATCAAATTCTTAGGGATTGTAGGAACATACAAAACCTTACTCAATAAGGTGCTTCCATCCTTAGCCTTCACTGATCCAATTGACTTCACATTGTGCTTTGTGTTGTCACCTGTTTGAACAACATGATTAAAAACTTTACTTTCCAAATCAGTCATCAAAGATATGTTACCACTCAGGTGATTGCTACACCCTGAGTCAATGTAGAAGACTCTTTGATCTTCACTCTGCCTTTCACAAGTTGCATTCATTATCAATGTTGAATCTTCCTTTTGATCTGAAGCATAATTGTAGTAGGTGTTGTTGTATTGTTGACTTTGGAATCCTCTACCTGCATTTCTTCCAAAGTAATTCCTTCCACCTCTACCTCTGTAATTACCTCTTTGATTTCTGCCACCTCTTCCTCTTGAATTATAATTTTGATTGTATCCACCATTATTCTGATTATTATGCCAACAATCATTAGCTAAGTGATTTGTCTTACCACAAATCCAGCAAGCTTTGCCTCCATCTTTGTTGTTCCTGCCTCTTCCTCTACCTTTGCCACCTCCTCTTCCTCTTAGGAAGTTGGCTTGAGTAGTTGTTCCTTCATCTTCACCTGCTTGTTGTTTTCCTTTGCTATTCTTCTTCTTGTCCTTTGAGTACATTGCATGTCCTGTACTCTTGTCACCATCTCCTTTAACATCCTGCTCAAATGTTAGCATATGACCTAACAATTGATTTAAATCAGGAGTGAAATGGTCAAGTGATAGTTCTGTAGACAAAATAAATGGCTTCCATTTGTCATCACCTCTCAACCCTGTAAGGATTTGCCTTACCAATTTATCCTCCTCAATGTCTTCATCAACAGCTCCTAAAGCATCTGCAATATCTTTCATCCTTGTTACATAGTCTGAGATGGATTGAGAGGCCTTCTTCTTGAAGGTAGTAAACTCTGCCCATAAGGATGCCTTCCTTGACTTTGTAGTGTTCTGGAAATGCTCCTCCAAAGCATTCCATATGTCAGTTGCACTTTCAAGACCTCTAATATGAGGTAACAAGTAATCATTGACTCCCATATAGATAATGCTCCTAGCTTGAGCATCTTTCTTCATCCAATTTTTCAGATCTGCTAACTCTTCCCTAGTTGGAACACTAGGATCTCTGAACTCTGGCTTCTCTTCTTCTCCTGTGATGTAACCAATTAAATCTTTGCTCATAAGATGAGCTTCCATCCTCATTGACCATGCAGGATAGTTTTCCCTATCCAATTTCTCTATCTGTAGAGCATCTCCCATCTTGTATCCACCTGTATATTGAAAACTTCAAGCTTTACAAACAATGTATGTACCTTTACTTCAAATTAGACTCCTTTTGCCTTTCTTGATGTCGAGTAGTCTTCTCCTCAGGCTTTTGACTCCAAGCTTTCACTTCTTAGTTCTTCAAATGTTGAACTTCTTGAATCTACAGCAGTCGGGACCTTCCTTTCCTTGATTTTGATGTCTCCTGCTCTGATACCACTGATGGAGAGTGTTAATCTCCAAAAGAACAACCTACTCTTGTGATTAGAGCACCTCTATACCAAGAGTAAGTCAAAACCTTCCCTAAATTAGAGGTCCAATCTCCAAACTATCAAAATTGAGAAAATCTGTGAAAAGAATAAAACACAGAAAAGTCTGCTGCACTATTTCTCCACATTCACCTATCAAACATGTAAAGTTTTTTATGAAACTTTGTAGGAATCATCTCCTAGAGATTGTGCATCTCCTCCAAGTTGAATTACTTCAAAAGCCTTAGTATA
>CM035414.1:180912712-180922712 GCA_020310875.1 Ceratopteris richardii
AAGAAACTTGGAAGAGAGGTGGTTACTTTTCGAATTAAAGTTCCAAGAAAATGCCAAGAATCAGTGGAAGTTAGGGGCAGTGAGATGTACATGTCAGAGGTGGTCGAAGAGATGAAATCAAAGAATGCAAGGCTGAAGGACAGAAGGGGAGTCAGTGAACTATTAGTTCAAGACGTATGCACACTAGAAAGCGATTGCATGGATCAAAAGACTTCGGTAATGGACTATGATGAGAAAGTGGAGTTGGAAAAAAGAGAAGTTGATTCAGTTAGGTGCAAGGGAAGAAAAGTGGTGTGAAGAGGAACAATTAGTTAGGAGTTGCGATGAGTCTCTATTGGTAGTTGCAGGGGAACCACAAGTTTGAGTTTGTGAAGAAAGCTACAAGAAAGGTCTAGGCAAGGATTCAGGGAAGGACGAGCCTAGAAGCAGGAGAAGTACGAATGAGAGAGCCAAGCATGAGCGAGGTCAAGGCGATCATGATGGCAAAGATGAAACAGACAAGAGCATTCAGAGTATGCATGAAGAGAAAACTTCAAGGAGTCAGATAGACAAAGGACAAGCTAGGACTAGTGACAGTATGGTGAAGGATGAAGCTCGTACCAAGGATGCTGCGAGATATTGCACAAGGTCCCAAGAGATGGTGGTTTTTGTTTTGAGGTTGCTTCAAAAGAGATGTCAACAAAAGAGAAGCGAGCGAGCTAGGTTGAAGAGTTCCAAGAACAGGACATAGGAATAGACGTTGAGGATACGGAGTCCCTTTTTGACAAAGATCACTATACAAGATCAAGCAGATAACGGAGAGTGCGAGAGCCTATATATACATATGATCCTTTTTGTCGAGCATCTACCTAGAATAGGATTGCGAAGAGCTAATGTTGAGTGTCATTTTACAGATAGGTAGCGAATAAGCATACGATGGCTGACCGGGCACAACAACAAGCACAGTTCGAGCTAGTACTTTATTTTGCAGATTAGGCCTTTTTGAGTATGGAGATATATGCAGGCAACTTGTTCACTGAATACAACGTCGAGGGAGCACATTGGTGGGTCGCGTTCCTCAATCAGGGTTTGGGTATCGAATTTCCATTTGTGCACTTTGAGCAGTATTTGATGTATTGGACAGGAATCATGGAGGATAGATATTTTTATTATGATTCGACTACAGATATGCCGGTAGATGAAGAGGGTTTATGTTGGGCTTGGGTGAACCAACTAGTCATAGGCAGCGATGACGAGGCTCCTGAGGCGGAGCCGGATTCGCCTTCCTAGAGAGTACTGATTTCCAGGAGGTGGACGTGGCTAGGTAAGAGAGTCTTGAGGTGGTCTTACAGCAGAGTCATTGGGAGAGAGGCCTCGCGAGGGGATGAAGAGCTAAGTGTCAGTTAGTTAGGTTGTAGGTAGTCAAGTACGCCATTGGAGTGTCGTGTCTGAGGAAGCAAAGACAACAGGAAGATCGATCTATTAGGAGTTTGTTTTGTTTGTGTTTTTGTATGCTTGCCATGTGGGATAGGCATGGAAGCGCTCCTTTTTGCCTCTCCCTAACTCTCAAGGTTCTTTCAAGGGGAACAAAAAAAAGAAAAAAAGAAAAAAGAGAAAAATACAAAACAAAAAGAAAAAGCAAAAACATCGTGTCTATATGTGTGCCAGCACGCTATGTCGGGCTAGTAGGCGAGCAGAGTCCACCTGGCCGGGCGGTCAAGATTGCGAACTAACGCTAGTTTTGCCATAGGTGCTGGAGCATGTGTGTGTGTTTTGGTGCTTTGCGCCATAATGGGTCGATAGGTGAGTGGAGCCATCTCGGCCGGGCGGACGAGACCACAAGCTGCACCCGACTTCACTATGGGAAAGCCCTTTTGTGTGTGTTTATACATCGTGTATCTATGTTGTTGTACGCTATGCTGTACCGGTAGATGGGTGGAATGAACCTAGCCAGGCGGTTAGGGCCACGAGTCACATCTGACTGATGCATAGGCCAACCCATGTGTAAATAAATATAAATAAGAAAAAGAAAAGAAAGATTTTGTGTTCCCGTCTCTGAGAGGGAGAGACAGAAAGGAGGAGGACGATGATCGACCGGATGGGTGTGCCATGCATGTATATGTTTTTGTGATCTTTTTGTGATCGACGCCAATGAGGACCGGTATTCACATGTGTATTTGACTTGCTTGCTGCCCGCTCATTGTATTTGGCTTTTCTATTCTTGTCAACATGTCCTTTCTAAAGATGGCAATGAGGTATACCACTCTGATTCTTTTACTTGGGTCATGTTCTATTTTTTGGAGATGGTCTCTTTTTGATTGTGCGAGTTTGGTTTTGTGTCGGAATTCGTCTTGGTTGTGTATGATCAGTTAGGAAGGATGCCTATATGCATGGAGATTATACATGATGATTTTGGTTTTGGTACATCTTTTTGGTACACATTTTTGTTGAGACATATGAGTTAACAGGTGCAAGGGAAAAAAGGGATTCCGTCCGGTATCTTTATACATGGTAAGTCTTTTTTGTGATGGTTGGATTTATTTTTATGGATAGTGTAGGAACAGAGGTGAAGGGCCAAAGGCAAAAGAATGCCATGGATGGTAAGAAATGTATGAAGTGATCAAGTCAACGAAGTGGTGACAAGGATGTAAACATGATTTTGATGGTTCTATGTTTGGAAATGGATAGGTAAAAAGAGTGTAAGTATATGGATATGGGTGAGAACATGGTATGCAGCATGGTTCATATGTGTGTTTGGCATGGTTCATGTGTGTCTACATAGACTTGCATGTGGCACGATGAAGAGGAGATGTGAGATAGAGAAGAAATAAAAGGTGATTGCATGAGGACATGGAAACGAATGGAGTTGGCATGTGTCTTTCTTGGAATGCATGAAAAGGCATGCGAGCACGAATAAGAGTGTGTATGTGTGAGAATGTGTAATTCATGATGTGGATATGTGTGGGCATCAAGGTATTTGCTTGGATGTGGGAAAGCATAGATGAGGTGAGTGAGTGAATAGGAGAATGGAAGTGAACTGCATATAAATGTGGAAGCATGTCATCATTAATGATAAACTGGTTAGATGTTTTTGAAGAGAACTAATCCTTGGCTTGAGTCCAGGCACACATTGGCTTGTCGGGGACGACTTCGTGAGCAGAAGGGGGGAGTATGTTAACCATGTTTGTGATTGTTTTTTGGTGCTATCATGTCTCCATCTCAAGCACCAAAAACAAGGAAATTCATGTCAATGATTTATTTTTATTTCAAAAATTTTGTGAATGTCTTCCTTGAGCATAGATTCGTGAGCTCAATATTTGTGCGCTAAAGAAAGGTTTATTATGGTTTTTTTCGTTTTCCCCCCTCCTCTTTTTTGTATCATGTAGGTATGCAAGGATGCAAGAGATGGGCGGGGGGTTGGGCAGCAGTTTGCCTGCACTCTGTCAGGAAAGGGCAGGAGGGTTATGCCCTCCTTAATGGGCACACGAGCAACGGAGGAGTTAGTTTTTCCGTATGCAGAAGGGGAGGCTTTTTATCTTTGACAGCAGGAAAGAAGTAGGGGGCTCTCTCTCTTTTTTCGTTTTTGTGGTGTTTGGGCAGGAATGAGGGGCAGCAGGGAGAAGGTGAAGAGAGCGGAGGAGGGGCTGCTTCTTTTCCTTTTTGGGCTTTTCCAGTATCTCTGCAGGTAACGAGGAGGTTAAGGCGACAAGAGGCTGCCATTTGGGGAGCAGAGACTTCTGATCTATTAGAAAGGGAGGGCGTTCCTTCTTCTCGGCCAGGACAGATCCTGGAGGCAAGAGACAGGGGTGGATCAAGATTACTGTTTGGCACCTACACGATCGAAGATTTGGGGGAGCTCAGAAACATTTTTGTCTCCTTTGCTCTTTGTGTGCAGACGCAAGAAAGTTTTTTGAGAGTGCCAAGTCGTTTTTTTGGATGATAACCAACAGTAGTAGAGCAAGCAGCTAGAAGTAGAAAGCTACTTTGGCGCAACAGGAACCAAAGGTAGACACAAGGACAGAGCACCTTCTCATGTTCGGGCCAAACATCAGAGGGAAGAAGAGGAAGTTTGGAGCACTCAAAGTGGGGGTTGTCACAGAAGAAAGGGAACCTACAGGGGATTCACTTAGGCCTATTTTTCAAAGACAAAGGGCACTGAAGGAGGATACATTGAAGACGACACTGAAGGCCAATACCATTCCCAAGCTCAGTTGGAGGTGAAGTTCGAGTTGCATGATAGTTTTTGAGGTCTATTGTGTCATGATCTAGTGGGTGCATGAGCAGCCAAAGACTGGTATGTCATGCATCTCCATTGCACTTATGAAAAGATTTCAGATGGTGGCCAGATATCTGTTTGTGCTATTTTCGCGAATTCAATGCAACACTTTATAACATGTTTCTTAACTCTTCCTCTCATGCTGTATGTGTTGGTGCATTTTACCCAAGCCTACATGCTTGATATATTTGATATTATCCTCATTTGTAAGTCACATGAGTAGTCATGTGAACACCTCTTGTAAAAGAGTACATTTTATCTCTTGTAAATGGAAAAAGAAAAAAGGAAAAGGATGGCTTACCTCATCCATGATGTAAAAGCAAATTCATGGCTCCAACTACCAAAATCACGAATTTTTGAGCTGAGGGAATCTCTCCTAACTTTGGGGATCACTTTTAGGTGGAGCCATTCGAATTCGAATTCAAAACTCCCTCCAAGAATAGCTATAAAAAGAGCAAGAAGGAAGAGGCGATTAGCAAGCCTTGTACATGACCACTTCATGTCACTTTGTAGAGATTGAAGAGCTTACTCCATAGCTCTATCATTCTACTCCCATTGTGCAAAGATTCATTGCCAACGTGGTTGTAATCATATGTGAATCTATACATCTATCACCATTTACTTCTCTGTTTTGTTCTCTGCTATACTCACTCAGAGCAGTAACTTGAGAAGGTCATATCTCGAGTTTTACTGAACGTTTTTCAGTGATTTAACTTGCGTTGGATAGCTTGTTTTGTCTACTTTGTGCGTAAAAATTTTCAAGGTCATTGGATTAATAATGTTGGAGATATCTGCATTTTACTGCTTACTCTTCTATCTCTACAGAGCCCCGAGAATTGTGGGGAGGTTCCAGAAATTGTTGAAACTTGTTCTCAGTGCTCAGTCCATCATTTGAAGTGTTTTAACTTGGATTGGGAAGCTTGGTAAGTCTATTTGCTATGCCCAAAAGGAATTTTTCTAATTCCTACCAGGTTGAGAGCACTCTTCATTTTTTCCAGCAAGTGTATGTCCAAAAATAGCAAGTTTTGGGAGCTAGTCATTTCGCAACTAGTCTGCCTTGACTTAAACTTTTGGGATACATGTTCCAAAGTACTTGGCTGATATTTTGGTGGATTTAGGAAGCTCAAAGGGTCTACTAATCAACTCTGAAGTCTCAGTTGGCTGGTGTGAAGCTGGTTGTAGCAGCACCTACTCATCTTTGGATTGCATCCACCATCTCTCTTCAGAGTGGTATCAGAGCATAGTCAAGCAACATGGGAGATGGATTTCCATCAACAATTGACAAATTGGATCGAAACAACTACCCGGCATGGTCTCTAAGGATGGAGGCTTACCTTCAACGGAGGAATCTATATGGATTCATATCCGGAGATGAAGCAATGCCAACCATGAGGAACAAAGGGCAACCATCACATGAAGAAGTGGAAGGACTTTCGAATTGGTGTTCGAAGGATGCACTTGCAAGGTCCTATATTCTAAACTCATTCTCTGATTTTCTTTTACCTCATGTCAAGGGATGCAAGACATCAAGAGAAACCTGGAATGCACTTGCTTCTTTCTTCTCTTCCAACACTCGAGCAAGGAAGAACCAATTGTGGATGGAGTTCACAACAATGAAGAAAAGCCCGAAGCAAAATGTGACTGATCATGTCACAAAGATGAAGGAGATTTCCGACCAACTTGGAAGCATTGGAGAGGTAATTGAAGAGGAGCAAATCATAAGACAAATCATAAATGGAATCAAAGCAGACGACAAGTGGGAGTCATTCACAACAACCATGGATTTATACATGGATATGCATGTACCCGACCTCAACACACTCATGGGCCAACTCTTCACTCATGAAGCAAATATTAGCAAAGGTGGTGAGTCCTCAAGAGGTAATCAAACTTCTGCCTTATATTCTGATAAAGCGAAGGTCAAGGACAAGTCAAAGAATAGGAAGAATGAAGATGAAGGAAGCTCTTTCCAAGCAAACTTTGCAGGTAGAGGAAGAGCTAGAGGAAGAGGCAGAGGTGGAAAGCAAGGCAGGGGGAGATTCCAATCATCTCAACCTTGCAACATATGTGGCTTATCTAACCATACTACTGAAGAATGTTTCAGGCATCCAAGGAACTCAAGAGGAAGAGGATTCAATAGAGGTGGCTATGGATCAAATAGAGGTAGATACAATGGAGGCTACAACAACAACAACTAGTACAACAACAATTACAACAACAACAACTATCAAAGTGGCCATAGAGGAAGAAGAGATTACAATAACTATGCAGAGGACCAAAGTCAAGAGGATTCATTATTGATTATGAATCTATCAGCGAAGAAGGGTAAGGATGATGATCACATATTTTACATTGATTCGGGATGCTCGAACCATGTAGCAGGAAATGTGGCTTTACTTTCTGATTTGGAAGATCCTCATAACAAGCATGAAGTGCAGACAGGAGATGACACAAAGCACTCAGTGGAGAAGATAGGTAATGTGAAGACATCAGATGGGAATATGAACCTCTTAAGCAAAGTCTTGTATGTCCCTACAATTACCAAAAATTTAATAAGTGTTGGACAGATTGTTGAAAAAGGATTGCAGGTTAGATTCAATCGATTTGGAGCATATGTTGAAGACCCAAGGCAAGGCTTTCGAAGGATTGCCAAAGGAGAAAAGACAGGAAGGCTTTTCACTTTCGAAGTGGAAGATACAAAGAACATAGCTTTGTTTAGCTATGGATCTCAAACTCTAACAGAGTTGGAGATATGGCACAAAAGGCTTGCTCACATTGGTGAGAGGACACTCATTCAGATTTGCAGGGACCAAAGTGTACTTGGCTTGCCTAATATCACAAGGCAACACATGATTTATAAGTGTGAAGCTTGTCAACTCGGCAAGGCTCATAGACAACCTTTCAATAAGAAAGGATATATGTATCAAAATCCCATTCGAAGAAGCACAAAGCAAGAAAGCTTGGAGAGATGCAAAGGATGAAGAAATGGAAGCCTTGAAGGAGAATGACACTTGGGAGCTTGTACCTAACAAGCCATCTATGAAGATAATCGGATCTCGATGGATATACAAAATCAAGAGGAATCCAGATGGAAGTATAAATAGACACAAAGCAAGGTTAGTTGCTAAAGGGTTTGCTCAAACCCATGGTATTGATTATGAGGAGACTTTCTCTCCTGTTGCAAAAATGCCTACAATTAGGGTTCTCATTAGTCTTGCTGCATCTAGAAATTGGAATCTTTATCAACTTGAGGTAAAGAATGCTTTCTTGAATGGATGGATTTCTGAGGAAGTGTATATGGCACAACCTCCTGGATATGAGGATGCACATCATCCTAACTATGTATGCAAACTAAAGAAAGCTTTGTATGGATTGAAGCAAGCTCCAAGAGCTTGGAATTTCAGATTGGTGACTTATTTGCAGGACCAAGGATTCAAAGCTAGCAAGGCGGATACCTCCTTGTTCATAAAGAGGAATGGATCTGAAGTGATCTATTTATGTGTGTATGTTGATGATATTATTATCACAGGCAATAAGTAAAGGAATCAAACAAGTAAAGGCTCAAATGAAGGAGGAGTTCAAAATAAGTGACCTCGGACCACTCACTTATTTTCTTGGATTGGAGTTGATCTACACAGATTCAGGTATATACATCACACAAAGGAAGTATGTCCATGACATGCTCGTCAAGTTCAAGATGGAAAATACCAAGTGTGCAGGTACACCTATGGAGCAAAATCATAAGCTTAGTGCTTATGAAGGAGACCCAATTGAAGACATCACAAGCTATGAAAGCTTCGTTGGAAGTTTGAACTATGCAACACTCACAAGGGTGGATATATGCTACAGTGTTAGCATATTGAGTCAGTTTATGCATAAGCCGAGAAGACCACATATGGAAGCGGCCAAGCGAGTCCTCAAGTACCTAAAGGGGACCATGATGAAGGTTTGTTCTATTCATATACTTCAGATATTGAGCTAAAGGTCTACTCAGATGCAGATTGGGCCGGATCTAGAAATGATAGAAGAAGCACATCCGGGTATATATCATTTGCAGGTTCAAAAATCATTTCTTGGTCATCGAAGAAGCAACCAACCGTGGCATTATCTTCTACCGAAGCTGAATATAGAGGTTTGGCTAACGCAACTCAAGAAATCATGTGGTTAAAGTCTTTGTACACAGATCTTGGACTTCATTCTTCAACACCTCATATTTTTGGTGACAACACAAGCTCACTACATCTAGCAGCTAATCCGGTATACCATGCTAGAATGAAGCATATTGAAGTCCACTACCATTACGTAAGGGAGAAGCTAATGAGCAAGGATATTCAACTATCGTATGTCTCTAGAGATATGCAATGTGCCAACATGTTGACTAAAGCTCTTGATGGTACGAAGTTAAGCAGATTCAAGTTGATGATTGGCTTGCAGGAAATCAAGGACAATTGAAGACTTATTTGAAGGCCAAGCATGTTAGGCTTGAGGGGGAGCTGTTGGTGCATTTTACCCAAGCCTACATGCTTGATATATTTGATATTATCCTCATTTGTAAGTCACATGAGTAGTCATGTGAACACCTCTTGTAAAAGAGTACATTTTATCTCTTGTAAATGGAAAAAGAAAAAAGGAAAAGGATGGCTTACCTCATCCATGATGTAAAAGCAAATTCATGGCTCCAACTACCAAAATCACAAATTTTTGAGCTGAGGGAATCTCTCCTAACTTTGGGGATCACTTTTAGGTGGAGCCATTCGAATTCGAATTCAAAACTCCCTCCAAGAATAGCTATAAAAAGAGCAAGAAAGAAGAGGCGATTAGCAAGCCTTGTACGTGACCACTTCATGTCACTTTGTAGAGATTGAAGAGCTTACTCCATAGCTCTATCATTCTACTCGCATTGTGCAAAGATTCATTGCCAATGTCGTTGTAATCATATGTGAATCTATACATCTATCACCATTTACTTCTCTGTTTTGTTCTCTGCTATACTCACTCAGAGCAGTAACTTCAAAAGGTCATATCTCGAGTTTTACTGAACCTTTTTCAGTGATTTAACTTGCGTTGGATAGCTTGTACTGTCTTCTTTGTGCGTATAAATTTTCTAGGTCATTGGATTAATACTTTTGGTGATATCTGCATTTTACTGCTTACTCATCTATCTCTGCAGAACCCCGAGAATTGTGGGGACGTTCCAGAAATTGTTGAAACTTGTTCTTAGTGCTCAGTCCATCATTTGAAGTGTTTTAACTTGGATTGGGAAGCTTGCTAAGTCTATTTGCTATGCCCAAAAGGAATTTTCTAATTCCTACCAGGTTGAGAGCACTCTTCATTTTTTCCGACAGGTGTATGTCCAAAAATAGCAAGTTTTGGGAGCTAGTCATTTCGCAACTAGTCTGCCTTGACTTAAAATTTTGGGATACATGTTGCAAAGTACTTGACTGATATTTTGGTGGATTTAGGAAGCTCAAAGGGTCTACTAATCAACTCTGAAGTCTCAGTTGGCTGGTGTGAAGCTGGTTGTAGGAGCACCTACTCATCTTTGGATTGCATCCACCATCTCTCTTCGCAGTATGCACTTCTATGTTCAGTTTTCTATTGAGGTATGAATCACATTCTCTATTATGATGCTCACCACGAGGAGTAGGCTTTCCCTCTTCGAATCCCTTGCTGCTCTTAGTGGGTTGAACATTTACACACTGAGCTGTAGAGAGAAAAGGATTGTTTGGCCCTCACTTTGGGAGG
>CM035414.1:180945212-180947712 GCA_020310875.1 Ceratopteris richardii
AGGGCACATAGGTGAAAGAACTCTCAAGCAAATGTGCAGGGATCAATGTGTGCTTGGGATACCTAATGTATCCAAGCAACACATGATTTATAAATGTGGATCATGTCAATTTGGTAAGTCTCACAGATTACCCTACTCAAGGAAAGGTTTCATGCATGAAGACTACCTAGACTTGGTACACACAGATGTTTGGGGACCTAGCAAGGACCCTTCCATTTCTGGTTCAAGGTATTATGTGTCCTTCATTGATGACTATAGCAGGTGGACCATTTTATACTTTATGAAGCATAAAGATGAAGTGTTTAATTGTTTCAAGAGGTATCTTGCACTTGTTGAGAATCAAACAGGTAGAAGCTTGAAGAGGCTAAGATCAGATGGTGGAGGAGAATACTTCTCCAATGAGTTTGAAGATTTCTTGCAGGAAAGAGGCATCAAAAGGGAGATCACTACAAGGTACTCACCTGAACAAAATGGGGTAGCAGAAAGAAGGAATAGACTTATACTGGAAACAGCTAGGTCTATGCTCAATGAAAAAAAGTTGCCAAATTACCTATGGGCAGAGAGTGTGTCCACTGCCACTTACCTCATCAATAGATTGCCATCCAAATCACTTGATGGCATGACTCCATATGAAGCTTGGCATGGTAAGAGACCCTCTCTAGATCATTGCAAAATCTTTGGATGTATAGCATATGTGCATATTCCCTCACAGGTAAGAGGAAAGCTAGACCCAAAGGCAGAGAAATGTATCTTCATTGGTTATGATTTGAACCAAAAGGGATACAGATTCTACAACCCCACAAACAAAGGGTTCAAGGTAAGCAGAGATGTCATATTTGATGAGAATGACTCATGGTATGAGAATGAATGCAGGAAAGTGAGTCTACCCTATGACATGGAGGAAGATTTTCCAAAGCTTACCAAGGAAGAGCCAACTCAGCAAGAAGATTCAAGCTCAGATGATGATACAATAAACCTTGAAGAGTTCAAGGCTTGGAAATCCAAAGGAAAGATGAAGATGAAGCAATTGGAGGACAAGGCAGAAACTTCTACTCAAGCTATGAGAAGATCTCAGAGAGAGAAGAAGAAACCTATCAGATTTGGGTATGATACATCACTTGTAACTAAACATTATGTATATCTTGCAAAAGACATGTTGAATGAAGAACCAGGTACCTATGAAGAAGCAATTACAAAGCCAGAATGGAGAGAAGCCATGGATGAGGAGATAGAAGCCCTCAAAGAGAGTGATACTTGGGACTTGGTACCCAAGAAGGAGTCTATGAAGGTAATAGGATCCAGATGGATCTACAAATTAAAGAAGAATTCAGATGGAACAATTAACAGGTACAAAGCTAGGTTGGTAGCCAAGGGTTTTGCACAAACCCAAGGCATTGATTATGAGGAGACATTTTCTCCTGTGGCCAAGATGCCAACTATCAGAGTTTTGGTGAGTGTAGCTGCATCCAAGAATTGGAACATGTACCAATTGGATGTAAAGAATGCATTCCTAAATGGATGGATATCTGAAGAAGTCTACATGTCACAACCACCTGGCTATGAAGATCCAAGAAAGGTACATTATGTTTGTAAATTGAAGAAGGCTCTGTATGGTTTGAAGCAGGTACCTAGAGCATGGAACTACAGATTGACCACCTACCTCCAAGACCAAGGATTTGTAATGAGCAAGGCAGATACTTCTCTATTCATAAAGAGAAGTAGTACAGAGGTAATCTACTTATGTGTCTATGTAGATGACATCATCATTACAGGTAATGATGTCAATGGGATTAGACACATCAAAGGACAGATGATGAAAGAATTTAAGATTAGTGATCTTGGATTACTAAAATACTTTCTAGGTCTTGAATTGGTCTACACAAATTCAGGTATCTACATTACTCAAAAGAAGTATGTACAAGATATGGTCAAGAAGTTTGGATTGCAGGATGCTAAGGTATCTACTACTCCAATGGAGGTTAATCAAAAGCTAAGTGCTCTTGAAGGAGAAGAAATCAAAGACATTACAGGATATCAAAGTATGGTGGGTAGTTTGAACTATGCTACCTTGACTAGAATTGACATAGCATATGGAGTAAGTGTGCTTAGTCAATTCATGCACAAACCAAGGGTACCTCACCTAGAGGCAGCAAAGAAGATCTTGAAGTACCTCAAGGGAACTCAAAGTCATGGTTTGTATTTTCCTTATACATCAGATATTGATATAAAGGTTTACTCAGATGCAGATTGGGCAGGATGCAAGGATGATAGGAGAAGCACCTCAGGTTATATTTGTTTTGCAGGGGATAAGCCTATCTCTTGGTCAGCTAAGAAGCAACCTACAGTGGCATTGTCATCCACTGAAGCAGAATATAGAGGACTTGCAAATGCTACTCAAGAAGCTATCTGGTTGAAGCTTCTATATACAGAGTTAGGTCTACTCACAAGACCACCTATCATATTTGGAGATAACACTAGCTCTCTTCATCTTGCAGCAAAC
>CM035414.1:180965212-180992712 GCA_020310875.1 Ceratopteris richardii
ATGTTCCAACAATCACCAAGAATCTGATGAGTGTAGGTCAGATTGTGGAAAAAGGTCTACAGGTCAGGTTTACTCAACATGGTGCATATGTGGAGGATCCAAGATATGGATTCAGAAGGATAGCCAAGGGAGAAAAATCAGGTAGATTGTTTACCTTTGAACTTGAAGACACTAAGAATATTGCTTTGTACAACTATAAAGATCAAACCCTATCAGAATTGGAGATTTGGCACAAGAGATTAGGTCACATTGGAGAGAGGACCTTAAAGCAAATGAGTAGGGATCAATGTGTGCTTGGGATACCTAATGTATCCAAGCAACACATGATATACAAGTGTGGAGCTTGTCAATTTGGTAAGTCACATAGATTGCCTTACACCAAGAAAGGGTTTATGCATGAAGATTATCTGGAATTGGTGCATACAGATGTTTGGGGACCTAGCAAGGAGCCATCCATATCTGGATCAAGGTACTATGTGTCCTTCATTGATGACTATAGCAGGTGGACTGTCTTATATTTTTTTTAATATAAAGGAAGTTCGGCAATAGCCTACTCTCCCGGACTTGAATTAAATTAAGAAACAAAGGTACAATAGAAGGGGACTAGTGCCCACGGGACCCCCCAAATCCCACAAAGCAGGGGAAGCTTGGTTGATTCCTAGGTTGCATTACAAAGAAGGTTGATCACCCTCTCGTCGCCCTCATGCGGGACCCACTTGGGTTTGAGCTTGTTGTTGATCAAAAGGAGGACTTGATGATGCCTGAAGGGGGGGGAATTCTTACTGTTGGCAATCCTTTTGCCAAGGAGGAATAGAGATTTTTCAATCGACCACTCCCTGGGGGAGTCACCGAAGTTGAGAGCACACCGCTCCCGCCAAATTTTCCACAGGACTTCCCCTCTGATTGCGTTCCAGAGAGCCGCAGAGCACCCAATCGCTTCACCCAAAAGGACTTGTTTCCAACTAAGCTGTTTCTGGACTCTGATTTTCAGTCCAACCATCTGCCAGATTCTGTAGGAGTTGGGGCAAGTAAGGAAGATGTGTGGGACATCTTCGATTGCGCGGTGGCAACGTTTGCACCACGGAGGGATCCCACAAATTTTGCTTGCCTTATGGTTAGTCCAAATTCCTCGATGAAGAATTTTCCATAAGAGGACCGACTTCTTAATCTCTATCAGTGGGTGCCAGATACCCATGAATTTCATGTCCCACCGAAGCCGCGTCCAAGACAGGCACCACTTCTTGTTGAGGCTGATCTGGAGGTCAGTCGTTTCTTTGATGTACGGGATTTTGAGTAGACTATTTCCATTGTGCCATTTGAGACCACGCGCGTTCGGAGCATCATGTCCCATGAGAAGGCGGGTTTTGTGACGATCCCAAGCGAGGCATCTGCTTTGCAAGGTGTTCCATTCTTCGTAGGAGATGTTTATGCGAGGGTCGATATCCTCGAAGTTGATCCAACTGTTGGTGTCATGTTTCCAGAGGTGTTTCCATTTTTTGAATCCTTTGTTCCATAACTTCTTGGCATTTTGAATGTTCCAAGATTCCACACTCCGGATGCCATGAATCGGAAACCAGATAGAGTCGTTTTGTCTGATTCCGGCCGCCCACTTCCAGTCCTCACTAATTCTTGTGAAGCATTTGACTTTATTCCAGCCCTTCCAAAGAGAGCAAACGAGATTAGAGCCTTTCGGGAAGACAGGAATCGGGGAGAATAGCAAGGTCATGATGTCGAGGTTCTTCCAGTTCGGGGACCCCGTGAGGGCCAACTCATTTTTGTTTCTGAAGATCAGTTTGGCCCACGAGGCCTCCCTATTGCACCAAGCTTTAATCATCCATTTGGCTGCCAGTTTGTTAGCCATACACCCAATGTCCAGGATGCCAAGCCCCCCGCTATCTCTAGGGCTGGTGCAGATGGCCCATTTGATTTTAGGGATCCCCCTTCTGTTATGATCACCTGTCCAAAGAAAGTTTCTGCAGATGCCATTCAATTTGGACAGGCCTTGCTCATTCAGTCTCCAGCAGGAAATGAAATAGATGGTAGACGAGAGGAGGAACGTGTTGATAACCATCGCCCGTCCAGCGAGATTGATTTGCATGCCTCTCCAGTAATTGAGCTTGTTCCATCGCTGCTCCATAGAGACACCACAAGTCTGCTCAGCCCCTCAGTGGCGATGGCAAAGAGAAGGGGGCAAGAGGGCACCCTTGTCTAATAGATCTTTTAAGCGATCATCTTGGTGAATTTCTGACTACATCCGAGGTCTTGGAGCGACTGCAGAATATAGTCCCATTCTAGTCTATCGTAGGCTTTGTCAAAGTCGATCTTGAGGAAGACCACATCTTGATTAGACTCGTTTGCAAATTGAATACTTCATGAAACATAAAGATGAAGTATTTAATTGTTTCAAGAGGTATCTTGCACTAGTTGAAAATCAAACAGGTAAACATTTGAAGAAGCTAAGGTCAGATGGTGGTGGAGAATACTTCTCCAATGACTTTGAAGAATTCTTGCAGGAAAGAGGCATCAAGAGGGAGATTACTACAAGGTACTCACCTGAACAAAATGGGGTAGCAGAAAGGAGGAATAGACTCATTGTAGAGACAGCCAAGTCTATGCTAAATGAAAAGAAATTGCCAAATTATCTTTGGGCAGAGAGTGTATCTACTGCCACATATTTAATTAACAGGTTGCCATCAAAGACACTTGATGGAATGACACCCTATGAGGCTTGGCATGGTAAGAGACCATCTCTGGATCATTGCAAAATCTTTGGGTGTGTTGCATATGTGCATATTCCCTCACAGGTTAGGGGAAAGCTAGACCCTAAAGCTGAAAAATGTATCTTCATTGGTTATGATTTGAATCAGAAGGGATACAGATTCTACAACCCCTCAAACAAAGGCTTCAAGGTAAGCAGAGATGTCATCTTTGATGAGAATGATTCATGGTATGAAAATGAATGCAGGAAGGTAAGTCTACCTTATGACATGGAAGAAGACTTTCCCAAGCTTATCAAGCAAGAACCAATTCAGAAAGAAGACTCAAGCTCAGATGATGAAGACACCATCAACATTGAAGAGTTCAAGGCTTGGAAATCCAAAGGGAAAATGAAGATGAAGAAGCTAGAGGATATACCAGAATCCTCAACTCAAGCTATGAGGAGATCTCAGAGAGAAAGTAAAAAGCCTATTAGGTATGGGTATGATACTTCCCTTGTAACCAAGCATTCTGTATATCTTGCAAAGGATCTCTTGAATGAAGAACCAGGTACATTTGAAGAAGCAATTACTAAACCAGAATGGAAGGAAGCAATGGATGAAGAAATGGAAGCTCTCAAGGAGAGTGATACTTGGGACTTGGTACCCAAGAAGGACTCTATGAAGGTGATAGGATCCAGATGGATCTACAAACTCAAAAGGAATTCAGATGGTACAATAAACAGGTATAAAGCTAGGTTGGTAGCCAAGGGTTTTGCACAAACCCAAGGCATTGATTATGAGGAGACATTTTCTCCTGTGGCCAAGATGCCAACTATCAGAGTTTTGGTGAGTGTAGCTGCATCCAAGAATTGGAACATGTACCAATTGGATGTAAAGAATGCATTCTTGAATGGATGGATATCTGAAGAAGTCTACATGTCACAACCACCTGGCTATGAAGATCCAAAAAAGGTACATTATGTTTGTAAATTGAAGAAAGCTCTGTATGGCTTGAAGTAGGCACCTAGAGCATGGAATTACAGGTTGACAACCTACCTCCTAGACCAAGGATTCATAATGAGTAAAGCAGATACTTCATTGTTTATCAAAAGGAACAATTCAGAGGTAATATACTTGTGTGTCTATGTTGATGACATCATTATTACAGGAAATGATGTTCAAGGAATTAGACACATCAAAGGACAGATGATGAAGGAATTCAAGATTAATGATCTTGGGTTATTGAAGTACTTCCTAGGACTTGAATTGGTCTATACAAATTCAGGTATCTTTATTACTCAGAAGAAGTATATTCAGGACATGGTCAAGAAGTTTAATGTGCAGGAAGCTAAAGTCTCAAGCACTCCTATGGAGGTCAACCATAAACTCAGTGCTCATGAAGGAGAAGAACTCCAAGATATTACAGGTTACCAAAGTTTGGTAGGTAGTCTTAATTATGCTACCTTAACCAGGATTGATATATCTTATGGTGTTAGTGTACTTAGCCAATTTATACACAAACCAAGAGTACCTCATTTAGAGGCAGCAAAGAAGATAGTAAAGTACCTAAAGGGAACACAAAATCATGGTTTGTATTTTCCATATTCATCAGACATTGATATTAAGGTATATTCAGATGCAGATTGGGCAGGTTGCAAGGATGACAGGAGAAGCACATCTGGTTACATATGTTTTGCAGGTGATAAACCAATTTCTTGGTCATCCAAGAAACAACCCACAGTAGCTTAATCATCTACTGAGGCAGAGTATAGAGGGCTAGCAAATGCCACTCAAGAAGCCATCTGGTTGAAGCTATTATATTCAAAATTGGGCCTATACACAAGGCCACCAATCATCTTTGGTGATAACACAAGTTCACTTCACCTTGCAGCTAATCCAATTTATCATGCTAGGACAAAACACATAGAGGTTCATTACCACTATGTGAGGGAGAAATTACTTAGCAAAGATATTCAATTGTCATATGTGTCTACTAATATGCAATGTGCAGATTTGCTTACTAAAGCTCTGGATGGAAGCAAGCTATGCAGATTTAAATCCATGATTGGATTGCAGGAAATAATTGAAGACTAGAGATGAAGACTTGAGCCAAAGTGTTTGGCTTGAGGGGGAGCTGTTGGAGTAATTCAAGCCTTAACACTTGGCTTGGATATCAACCTTGCAAACTTCACATAAAGCTTGGACCTTGAAGGCTTAACTTGGAATCTTTGAAGGATGGAACCAATGCTTATTGGTTATTACCTTTTATCTCTTGTAAAAGTCAATGTGACTTTACCACTCATGTAATCACACCTACTTGATTAAGTCGTGGAAAATCTGATTGATTGAGTGGGTGAATGATTGAGAGAATATCTCATTCACTTTTAGGTACATGATTTTAGGAGATTTGAATTAAAGTTCAAATTCAAATTCTCACTAAAACCATATATAAATGAAGAAGAAAAGTCGCGGGTAGTCTAGTCCACTTAGCTCAGATCCCGAGGCAATCTTGCATCAATATTTGAGTGTGTAAGTGCTACACTACAGCCTACACATCTGAGTACCATTGAGCATCACATTCAATCAATGGGAATGTACAATCAATAGATCTAATACATATACTTACATTCATAATCTCTGATTTCTCTGTGTCACCATCTTCAACTCTGTCAACTTCCAAGAGGCATATCTCAAGATCTACTGAACCAAATTGGATGATTCAACGTGCATTGCAATAAACTCAAAGTCTACTATACACATACAAAATTTCAAGGTCATTGAATCAACCATCTGGGAGAAATTGCGCTCGAAGTGATCTCTGGTATTTCTCTGTACAGTTCCTAAAATGTCGGGGATGTTCCTAAGTTTGCTAAATTGATTTCTCAGAGTGTAGTTTGTCATTTCCTCTCATTCTACTTGCAAATGAAAGCTTGTTAAGCTAATTGATTATGTCCAAAAGCAATTAGATCAATTTTAAGTATGCTGGTCACACTGAGCATAACTCTGAGCAGGTGTCAATACCAAAATAGCAAGTTTTTCAGGATTTTGAAGTCACAAGTAGTCTGTCTTGATTTGATCATTACTTATAACATTTGCAAAGCACATATATGGTTTCTTGGTATCATTTGGAAGCTCAAGGAGTCTACTAAGCATATTTAGAATCAAAAGAGGGCTGGTGTGAAGCAGGTCTAGCAGCACCTACTAATCTTCTGAGTGCATCCAACCATCACTTCCAACAGTGGTATCAGAGCATATAAGGTAATCATGGGTGATGGTTTCCCTTCCTTCATTGACAAATTAGACATGAACAACTATCAAGCTTGGTCTCTAAGGATGAAGACCTATCTACAAGGAAGGAGCTTGTATGGATTCATATCAGGAGATGAGGAATTGCCCTCATTCAAAGCTAGAGGCCTACCCACCAAGGAAGAGCAAGAGAGACTCAATCAATGGTGTGCCAAAGGTGCTTTGGCAAGGTCATACCTTCTAAACTCTATTTCTAATTTCCTTCTACCACACATAAGGAATTGCAAAACTTCCCAAGAGACTTGGGAAACCTTGTCAACTTATTTTTCATCAAGCACAAGGGCCAGAAAGAATCAGCTATGGGTTGAGTTTACAACTCTTAGGAAGCAATCAAAGCAATCTGTATCAGATTTTGTTACCAAAGTCAAGGACATTGCAGACCAACTTGCAAGTGTTGGAGAAGAAATTGAGGAAGAGCAAATAGTCAGACAAGTAATCAATGGACTAAAGGCAGATGACAAGTGGGAGAGCTTTACCACAGCAATGGACCTATACATGGACATCCAAGCACCTGATCTAACAACTCTGATTGGACAACTCTTTACACATGAAGCAAAGATCACAAAGAATGGAGAGCAATCAAAAGGTAACAATCCCTCTGCCCTTTATACTGATAAGAAGATAAAAGATAAAGGCAAAAGTAAGAAGGTTGATGAAGAAGTCTCTACCTCCCAAGCAAACTATGCAGGGAGAGGTAGATCTTCTAGAGGTAGGGGCAGAGGAGGTAAGTCAGGTAGGGGGAGACTCTACAACCAATCTCCATGCAATATTTGTGGCTTGTCTAACCATACCACAGATGAATGCTACAAAAACTACAAGAACCAAAGAGGAAGAGGTCACCAAACAGGAGGATACTCTCAAGGCAGAGGCAGATTCAACCAATCTCAAGGCTACCATGGCTACAACAATAACTATAACAACAACTACAATCACAATGGCAACTATCAAGGTGGATACAAAAATAGGAAAGACTACAACAATTATGCAGAGGAGCAAGATGATTCCTTGTTGATCATGAACATGACATCTAAGTCAGGTATCAATGATGATCACTTATTCTATATTGATTCAGGTTGCTCTAATCATGTAGCTGGAAATGTTGCATTACTGTCTGATTTGGAAGAACCCAAAGGCAAGCACCAAGTGCAGACAGGTGATGACACTAAACATTCAGTTGTTAAAGTAGGCAATGTCAAAACTAGTGATGGTAATCAGAATTTATTGAGCAGAGTATTGTATGTTCCAACAATCACCAAGAATCTGATGAGTGTAGGTCAGATTGTGGAAAAAGGTCTACAGGTCAGGTTTACTCAACATGGTGCATATGTGGAGGATCCAAGATATGGATTCAGAAGGATAGCCAAGGGAGAAAAATCAGGTAGATTGTTTACCTTCGAACTTGAAGACACTAAGAATATTGCTTTGTATAACTATAAAGATCAAACCCTATCAGAATTGGAGATTTGGCACAAGAGATTAGGTCACATTGGAGAGAGGACCTTAAAGCAAATGAGTAGGGATCAATGTGTGCTTGGGATACCTAATGTATCCAAGCAACACATGATATATGTTGGAGTTTATTGACCTCCAAAGTATAGCAGGAAGTAGGTGGAACCCCCTAGGAACAAGTTGACCTTCTCACAAACTTCATCATAGAAAACCAGTCATGCTTGCAGAGCTTACTACTCTCTACTCACTCAAAAGTTTTTAAAACTGTTTTAACCACATATACTAGAGACCAAGAGCTTTCCAATGAGCCAAAGAACACTCAATTTGGATAAATACTCAATGAGCTATGACCTCTGCAATATGCAGCTTTAATGGAGACCTTGAAACAGAGATGAACCTGAGGACATACATCACTTGCAGAGACTACTGCTCTTAACTCACAACTCCAATGAATCTGAAAATTTCCAGAATACAAATAGACTTGGAGAGCTTTCTAACAAGCCAAAGAACACATGATTTGAATACATACACAAGGAGATATGACCTCTGCAAGTTGGATGTTTAATGGAGACCTTCAGCAGGGATAAAAAACAGAGAACACACACTACTTGCAGAGAGTGTTGCTCTCAGCTCACAAATCCAATGATTATTAAAATTGGTACTATGAAAGTAGACAAGAAGGTCTTTCAAATGAGCTATCAAACATGTAATTTGGATATATAATGAGGGAGATACAAGCTCTGCAAGCTCTGTATACAAAAACTAGAGTAGCATAGAGATACTCTCTTGGACATCCCACAAGATCACGACTTTTCTCCTCTTTTTATAGCATGGGAAACTAATCTAAAACCTTCCTAATACATCTAAATTCGTGGTAGACACTTGGATGGAGGTATTACATGACTCAAGTGCTCAAATAAGCAAAGTATTGATGGACTTTGAGAACTAGCCACATCGACCTTCCACTAGGACACCACTGAAGCTCCCTTGTGACTCACTAATTTGACTCACCATGTTCTAGAACTCACGTGGTATTTTTGCTAAATTTTATGAATAATATGAGCCTTCTTGAAGTATTTGAAGACTTCCCAAAGGTATTTACATAATTTGAAACTTGTACCCTACATAAAACAAATGTTCGCAACATTCTCCCCCTCAAGTTTCAAAGGGTATTTCCTTCATGCCAAGAATATAGTTGAATCTTTGAAGCTTTGGTCCATCCAAGGATTTGGTGAAGATATCTGCAACTTGATCCTTTGTTCCAACAAAAGAAACCTGCACTTCATTGTTCATGGCCTTCTCTCGAACATAATGATAGTGAACCTCTATATGCTTTGTTCTAGCATGAAAAATAGGATTTGAGGTCATATGAATGCTGCTCAAGTTATCCCCATATATCAGTGGTACATCAACTTGCACATTCAAGTCATGAAACAACTTTTTAAACCACATAACCTCAGTAGTAGCCAATGCTAAACCTCTATACTCAGCCTCTGTAGAAGATAAAGCAACTGTAGGCTGTTTCTTTGAACTCCATGTTAATGTCTTGTTTCCTGCTATTACCACATATCCACTTGTGGATCTTCTGTCATCTTTGCTTCCAGCCCAATCTGCATCACTAAAGACTTTAAGAGTTAGATCAACATCATGACTATAAAATAATCCTTCGTTCATGGTACCTTTCAAATACCTAAGCACTCTTTTCGCTGCATGCATATGAGGTACTCTAGGTTCATGCATAAACTGTGACAATACTCCCACTGCATAACATATATCAGGTCTAGTTTTTGTTGCATAAATCAAAGATCCTACCATGGATCTATATACATTCATATCATGCAACTCATCACCTTCCTTTGCACTCAGCTTTACATTACATTCCATTCGAGTAGAAACAAATTTACATTCCTGCATACCAAACCTTTTCAGCATATCACATATATACTTTCTTTGTATCAACCACATACCTTCATCGCTATACACAATTTCAATCCCAAGAAAGTATCTGAGCAAACCAAGATCTGAAATTTTAAATTCCTTTCCCAAATTACCTTTTATCTCATCAATTGCTTTTGCATCATTCCCTGTAATCAACAAGTCATCCACATAAATGCATACATAGACACACATGCCATCTACATGTTTTACATAAAGTGAAGGATCAGCATGACTCGTTGTGTATCCTTGCAGCATAAGATACTTTACCAACCTTGCATTCCATGCCCTTGGTGCCTGCTTAAGACCATACAATGCCTTCTTTAACCTGCATACATGATTAGGATATTTTGCATCCACATAACCATCTGGTTGTGACATATACACTTCTTCATTTAACTCACCATTAAGAAAGGCATTCTTTATATCGAGTTGATATATATTCCACCTTTTACTTGCAGCTAAAGCCAACAAAGTTCTCACCGTTGCCATATTTGCTACTGGACTAAATGTTTCCTCATAGTCCACACCTTGAGTTTGATTATATCCTTTTGCTACAAGTATAGCCTTATATCTAGACACACTACCATCACTATTTCTTTTAATCTTAAAAACCCACTTGCAACCAATTACCTTTTGCTTTGGTGTACTTGGAACTAAATTCCAAGTCTTGTTATCCTGAAGTGCTTCCATTTCTTCTCTTATTGCTTTCTCCCACTTTTCATCTCCTTTGGCCTCATCATAACATGTGGGTTCATTTTCCTGCTCAACTTTTGTCATAAAAGCATAATGAGTATTCATGAAAGATTCATAAGTATACCTTTGAGGTTGCTTACTTACTCTTGAAGTTCTTCTTACCTCCAATGTAGATGCTCTTCCTTTCTTATTAGGAACCTTTGATGATTCTCCATACTCACATACATCACTAATTTCCTCTCCTTCATCATTAACTTCAACAAGTTTGAGTTTACCTTTACTTTTAACACTTGGAGGTGACTCTTGCCTTAATCTTCCATTGAAAGGTGATCCTCTTTCTTCATCTAGACCACTCCTTTCATCATTTAAACTTCCTGATGGCTGAACTATGCATTCATCTCCTTCAACCACACCTTCTTCATTTTCATCCATGACCTGCAAACAATTCTTATCTGCATACCATGAAAGTGATTCATCAAAGTTTACATCTCTTGACACAACAACCTTATTGGTATGAGGATTATAGCATCTATATCCTCTTTGAGTATCTGCATAACCAATAAATATACATTTTTCTGATTTTGCATCAAGTTTAGATCTCACCTCATTAGGTACATGTACATAACATACACAACCAAATACTTTCAAATGACTTACACTTGGTTTCCTTCCATGCCATACCTCATATGGTGTCAAATGATGAACTCCAGCAGTCGGAACTCTATTCATAATGTAAACACTTGTGCTAACAGCTTCAGCCCAAAAATAATTAGGCAAACACATATCATTAAGCATACTTCTAGATGCTTCTGCTATGATTCTGTTTCTTCTTTCTGCGACTCCATTTTGTTGTGGAGTATACCTGCATGTAACTTCTCTTTTGATACCTTCATCATACAAAAAATCAGTAAAAACTTGAGAGAAATACTCTCCCCCTCCATCAGACCTTAGCTTCTTAATATACCTTCCTGTTTGCTTTTCGACATATGATTTGAACTTCTTGAAACAATCAAAGACCTCACTCTTATGTTTAATGAAATACACAAATGTCATTCTACTATGATCGTCAATGAATGAAACATAGTACTTATTACCAACCAAGGATGCCTCTTTAGTAGGTCCCCACACATCTGTGTGTATGAGATCTAGCAAACCATCACTTACATAACTTGAATGCTTGAAAGGTTGTCTACTCTGCTTACCCATTTGACATGCTTCACAAAGATGCACCATATGTTGCTTAGTAAGATCAGGTAATCCTTCAACAATCCTCTTCTTTGATAGCTCCTTTAACCTGTGTACATTCATGTGTCCAATCCTTTTGTGCCATAGATCAAGCTCTGCTATTCGATGCATACCATAAGAGAAATAGTTTGTATGATTTGGGTTTACCTTGAATGTAAACAATCTACCTTGTTTTTGACCTCTAGCAATTAACCTCCTTTGCTTTGGATCCTCAATGAAGCAACCTGCATGATTAAATCTCACTTGTAGACCTTTTTCTACCATTTGACCAACCGACATCAAATTCTTAGTGATCGTTGGCACATAAAGTACATCCTTCAAGCAATTTTTCTTACTCTTATCCTGCATAACAACATCTCCAACCTGCATAATCTTATGTGTTGTATCATCTCCTGTTTCAACATGACCTTTACATGACGGATTATGCATATTAGAAAACCATGAAGCATCATGAGACATGTGATTAGAACAACCACTATCTACATACCATACATCACTATTGGAATTCATCTTAGTTTCTACATTCATCATAAGAAGAGAATCATAATCATCACTTTTACCTTCAACTGCATAATTTCCTTGTTGTTTACCTCTTCTTGAATAGCCTCCTCTTCGATTACCACCTTGATTATTTTCATTTTGATAACAATCTTTGGCATAGTGTCCATACCTTCCACATATATAGCAATTGTTCTTATTATCTTCACTCCTTTGTCTTTGGTTGTAGTTGTAGTAGCCTCTCGTACCTCTAGCGCTTGATCTTCCTCTTCCTCTTGTGTTGAAGAAGCCACTTGAAGTCCTTTGATCATCGATCCTTCTTCCTCGACCTCTATTTGAACCTCTTCCACCTCTGTTTCCACCTCTTGATGATCCTACATAAAGAGCTTGTCCTTGAGATCCTTTTTGATTTGAAGTAGAACCATTTAGATTCATCTCCTCCGTGACCATGAGGGCAATAAGTTGATCAAAATCTGGTAATTCTCCTCTGACATAAACTGAAGTAATGAAGGGTTTCCATCTCTCATCATCTTTGAGTCCGTTGAGAGTATGTGCAACCAAATCGTCGTCCTCCACATGAGCTTGAATTGATCCTAGTTGATCTGCAATCTCTTTAACTTTCAATATGTAATCATTGACCGATGTCCTTGTATCTTTCTTTATGTTATTCAACTCATTTTTGAGTTGAATCTTCCTTGCTCTTGTACCTGTAGCATACAACCTTTCCAATGCAAGCCAAACATCTCTACTTGTGTCTAGATCTTGTATGTGTCCTACCATTGAATCTTGAATATTTTGTGATAAAATGAATATAACCCTTTTGTCTCTCTCATTCCAAAGTCTAAACTCCCTCAATTGTTGCTGATTTGGGTCCTCTGGTAATGTGGGTTTGATATCTGTGCCGTCAATCAAACCATACAAGCCTCTACCTTGCAAGTATGCAGTGATTCTAAACTTCCATGCCTGATAATTGGTCTTATCAAGCTTCTCTATTTGTGCATGTTGGTCTCCCATAATACAAATGCTAAGCTTCCTTTCCAATGTGTATGATGAGAAGAAATATAATATTTACCTTGTAAATGAGGTATGTGCACCTTTCTTTGCTTGGATGTTGCTTCAGATGCCTCCTTGCAATCTTCTTCTACCTTTGTGTAGTGTTGATGATGAACTGCTTCTTTGATAGCTTCAAATTCTTCGTCAAGGTATGATAACCTTCTCCAAGCCTCCAAGTACTTGCTCTGATACCAATGTTGGAGTTTATTGACCTCCAAAGTATAGCAGGAAGTAGGTGGAACCCCCTAGGAACAAGTTGACCTTCTCACAAACTTCATCATAGAAAACCAGTCATGCTTGCAGAGCTTACTACTCTCTACTCACTCAAACGTTTTTAAAACTGTTTTAACCACATATATTAGAGACCAAGAGCTTTCCAATGAGCCAAAGAACACTCAATTTGGATAAATACTCAATGATCTATGACCTCTGCAATATGCAGCTTTAATGGAGACCTTGAAACAGAGATGAACCTGAGGACATACATCACTTGCAGAGACTACTGCTCTTAACTCACAACTCCAATGAATCTGAAAATTTCCAGAATACAAATAGACTTGGAGAGCTTTCTAACAAGCCAAAGAACACATGATTTGAATACATACACAAGGAGATATGACCTCTGCAAGTTGGATGTTTAATGGAGACCTTCAGCAGGGATAAAAAACAGAGAACACACACTACTTGCAGAGAGTGTTGCTCTCAGCTCACAAATCCAATGATTATGAAAATTTGTACTATGAAAGTAGACAATAAGAGCTTTCAAATGAGCTATCAAACATGTAATTTGGATATATAATGAGGGAGATACAAGCTCTGCAAGCTCTGTATACAAAAACTAGAGTAGCATAGAGATACTCTCTTGGACATCCCACAAGATCACGACTTTTCTCCTCTTTTTATAGCATGGGAAACTAATATAAAACCTTCCTAATACATCTAAATTCGTGGTAGACACTTGGATGGAGGTATTACATGACTCAAGTGCTCAAATAAGCAAAGTATTGATGGACTTTGAGAACTAGCCACATCGACCTTCCACTAGGACACCACTGAAGCTCCCTTGTGACTCACTAATTTGACTCACCATGTTCTAGAACTCAAGTGGTATTTTTGCTAAATTTTATGAATAATATGAGCCTTCTTGAAGTATTTGAAGACTTCCCAAAGGTATTTACATAATTTGAAACTTGTACCCTACATAAAACAAATGTTCGCAACAATATACAAGTGTGGAGCTTGTCAATTTGGTAAGTCACATAGATTGCCTTACACCAAGAAAGGGTTTATGCATGAAGATTATCTGGAATTGGTGCATAGAGATGGATCATTGCAAAATCTTTGGGTGTGTTGCATATGTGCATATTCCCTCACAGGTTAGGGGAAAGCTAGACCCTAAAGCTGAAAAATGTATCTTCATTGGTTATGATTTGAATCAGAAGGGATACAGATTCTACAACCCCTCAAACAAAGGCTTCAAGGTAAGCAGAGATGTCATCTTTGATGAGAATGATTCATGGTATGAAAATGAATGCAGGAAGGTAAGTCTACCTTATGACATGGAAGAAGACTTTCCCAAGCTTATCAAGCAAGAACCAATTCAGAAAGAAGACTCAAGCTCAGATGATGAAGACACCATCAACATTGAAGAGTTCAAGGCTTGGAAATCCAAAGGGAAAATGAAGATGAAGAAGCTAGAGGATATACCAGAATCCTCAACTCAAGCTATGAGGAGATCTCAGAGAGAAAGTAAAAAGCCTATTAGGTATGGGTATGATACTTCCCTTGTAACCAAGCATTCTGTATATCTTGCAAAGGATCTCTTGAATGAAGAACCAGGTACATTTGAAGAAGCAATTACTAAACCAGAATGGAAGGAAGCAATGGATGAAGAAATGGAAGCTCTCAAGGAGAGTGATACTTGGGACTTGGTACCCAAGAAGGACTCTATGAAGGTGATAGGATCCAGATGGATCTACAAACTCAAAAGGAATTCAGATGGTACAATAAACAGGTATAAAGCTAGGTTGGTAGCCAAGGGTTTTGCACAAACCCAAGGCATTGATTATGAGGAGACATTTTCTCCTGTGGCCAAGATGCCAACTATCAGAGTTTTGGTGAGTGTAGCTGCATCCAAGAATTGGAACATGTACCAATTGGATGTAAAGAATGCATTCTTGAATGGATGGATATCTGAAGAAGTCTACATGTCACAACCACCTGGCTATGAAGATCCAAAAAAGGTACATTATGTTTGTAAATTGAAGAAGGCTCTGTATGGCTTGAAGCAGGCACCTAGAGCATGGAATTACAGGTTGACAACCTACCTCCAAGACCAAGGATTCATAATGAGTAAAGCAGATACTTCATTGTTTATCAAAAGGAACAATTCAGAGGTAATATACTTGTGTGTCTATGTTGATGACATCATTATTACAGGAAATGATGTTCAAGGAATTAGACACATCAAAGGACAGATGATGAAGGAATTCAAGATTAATGATCTTGGGTTATTGAAGTACTTCCTAGGACTTGAATTGGTCTATACAAATTCAGGTATCTTTATTACTCAGAAGAAGTATATTCAGGACATGGTCAAGAAGTTTAATTTGCAGGAAGCTAAAGTCTCAAGCACTCCTATGGAGGTCAACCATAAACTCAGTGCTCATGAAGGAGAAGAACTCCAAGATATTACAGGTTACCAAAGTTTGGTAGGTAGTCTTAATTATGCTACCTTAACCAGGATTCGTATATCTTATGGTGTTAGTGTACTTAGCTAATTTATGCACAAACCAAGAGTACCTCATTTAGAGGCAGCAAAGAAGATAGTAAAGTACCTAAAGGGAACACAAAATCATGGTTTGTATTTTCCATATTCATCAGACATTGATATTAAGGTATATTCAGATGCAGATTGGGCAGGTTGCAAGGATGACAAGAGAAGCACATCTGGTTACATATGTTTTGCAGGTGATAAACCAATTTCTTGGTCATCCAAGAAACAACCCACAGTAGCTTTATCATCTACTGAGGCAGAGTATAGAGGGCTAGCAAATGCCACTCAAGAAGCCATCTGGTTGAAGCTATTATATTCAAAATTGGGCCTATACACAAGGCCACCAATCATCTTTGGTGATAACACAAGTTCACTTCACCTTGCAGCTAATCCAATTTATCATGCTAGGACAAAACACATAGAGGTTCATTACCACTATGTGAGGGAGAAATTACTTAGCAAAGATATTCAATTGTCATATGTGTCTACTAATATGCAATGTGCAGATTTGCTTACTAAAGCTCTGGATGGAAGCAAGCTATGCAGATTTAAATCCATGATTGGATTGCAGGAAATAATTGACGACTAGAGATGAAGACTTGAGCCAAAGTGTTTGGCTTGAGGGGGAGCTGTTGGAGTAATTCAAGCCTTAACACTTGGCTTGGATATCAACCTTGCAAACTTCACATAAAGCTTGGACCTTGAAGGCTTAACTTGGAATCTTTGAAGGATGGAACCAATGCTTATTGGTTATTACCTTTTATCTCTTGTAAAAGTCAATGTGACTTTACCACTCATGTAATCACACCTACTTGATTAAGTCGTGGAAAATATGATTGATTGAGTGGGTGAATGATTGAGAGAATATCTCATTCACTTTTAGGTACATGATTTTAGGAGATTTGAATTAAAGTTCAAATTCAAATTCTCACTAAAACCATATATAAGTGAAGAAGAAAAGTCGCGGGTAGTCTAGTCCACTTAGCTCAGATCCCGAGGCAATCTTGCATCAATATTTGAGTGTGTAAGTGCTACACTACAGCCTACACATCTGAGTACCATTGAGCATCACATTCAATGCCAATGGGAATGTACAATCAATAGATCTAATACATATACTTACATTCATAATCTCTGATTTCTCTGTGTCACCATCTTCAACTCTGTCAACTTCCAAGAGGCATATCTCAAGATCTACTTATTCAAATTGGATGATTCAAAGTGCATTGCATTCAACTCAAAGTCTACTATACACCTACAAAATTTCAAGGTCATTGAATCAACCATCTGGGAGAAATTGTGCTCGAAGTGATCTCTGGTATTTCTCTGTACAGTTCCTAAAATGTCGGGGATGTTCCTAAGTTTGCTAAATTGATTTCTCAGAGTGTAGTTTGTCATTTCCTCTCATTCTACTTGCAAATGAAAGCTTGTTAAGCTAATTGATTATGTCCAAAAGCAATTAGATCAATTTTAAGTATGCTGGTCACACTGAGCATAACTCTGAGCAGGTGTCAATACCAAAATAGCAAGTTTTTCAGGATTTTGAAGTCACAAGTAGTCTGTCTTGATTTGATCATTACTTATAACATTTGCAAAGCACATATATGGTTTCTTGGTATCATTTGGAAGCTCAAGGAGTCTACTAAGCATATTTAGAATCAAAAGAGGGCTGGTGTGAAGCAGGTCTAGCAGCACCTACTAATCTTCTGAGTGCATCCAACCATCACTTCCAACAGTGGTATCAGAGCATATAAGGTAATCATGGGTGATGGTTTCCCTTCCTTCATTGACAAATTAGACATGAACAACTATCAAGCTTGGTCTATAAGGATGAAGACCTATCTACAAGGAAGGAGCTTGTATGGATTCATATCAGGAGATGAGGAATTGCCCTCATTCAAAGCTAGAGGCCTACCCACCAAGGAAGAGCAAGAGAGACTCAATCAATGGTGTGCAAAAGATGCTTTGGCAAGGTCATACCTTCTAAACTCTATTTCTGATTTCCTTCTACCACACATAAGGAATTGCAAAACTTCCCAAGAGACTTGGGAAACCTTGTCAACTTATTTTTCATCAAGCACAAGGGCCAGAAAGAATCAGCTATGGGTTGAGTTTACAACTCTTAGGAAGCAATCAAAGCAATCTGTATCAGATTTTGTTACCAAAGTCAAGGACATTGCAGACCAACTTGCAAGTGTTGGAGAAGAAATTGAGGAAGAGCAAATAGTCAGACAAGTAATCAATGGACTAAAGGCAGATGACAAGTGGGAGAGCTTTACCACAGCAATGGACCTATACATGGACATCCAAGCACCTGATCTAACAACTCTGATTGGACAACTCTTTACACATGAAGCAAAGATCACAAAGAATGGAGAGCAATCAAAAGGTAACAATCCCTCTGCCCTTTATACTGATAAGAAGATAAAAGATAAAGGCAAAAGTAAGAAGGTTGATGAAGAAGGCTCTACCTCCCAAGCAAACTATGCAGGGAGAGGTAGATCTTCTAGAGGTAGGGGCAGAGGAGGTAAGTCAGGTAGGGGGAGACTCTACAACCAATCTCCATGCAATATTTGTGGCTTGTCTAACCATACCACAGATGAATGCTACAAAAACTACAAGAACCAAAGAGGAAGAGGTCACCAAAGAGGAGGATACTCTCAAGGCAGAGGCAGATTCAACCAATCTCAAGGCTACCATGGCTACAACAATAACTATAACAACAACTACAATCACAATGGCAACTATCAAGGTGGATACAGAAATAGGAAAGACTACAACAATTATGCAGAGGAGCAAGATGATTCCTTGTTGATCATGAACATGACATCTAAGTCAGGTATCAATGATGATCACTTATTCTATATTGATTCAGGTTGCTCTAATCATGTAGCTGGAAATGTTGCATTACTGTCTGATTTGGAAGAACCCAAAGGCAAGCACCAAGTGCAGACAGGTGATGACACTAAACATTCAGTTGTTAAAGTAGGCAATGTCAAAACTAGTGATGGTAATCAGAATTTATTGAGCAGAGTATTGTATGTTCCAACAATCACCAAGAATCTGATGAGTGTAGGTCAGATTGTGGAAAAAGGTCTACAGGTCAGGTTTACTCAACATGGTGCATATGTGGAGGATCCAAGATATGGATTCAGAAGGATAGCCAAGGGAGAAAAATCAGGTAGATTGTTTACCTTTGAACTTGAAGACACTAAGAATATTGCTTTGTACAACTATAAAGATCAAACCCTATCAGAATTGGAGATTTGGCACAAGAGATTAGGTCACATTGGAGAGAGGACCTTAAAGCAAATGAGTAGGGATCAATGTGTGCTTGGGATACCTAATGTATCCAAGCAACACATGATATACAAGTGTGGAGCTTGTCAATTTGGTAAGTCACATAGATTGCCTTACACCAAGAAAGGGTTTATGCATGAAGATTATCTGGAATTGGTGCATACAGATGGATCATTGCAAAATCTTTGGGTGTGTTGCATATGTGCATATTCCCTCACAGGTTAGGGGAAAGCTAGACCCTAAAGCTGAAAAATGTATCTTCATTGGTTATGATTTGAATCAGAAGGGATACAGATTCTACAACCCCTCAAACAAAGGCTTCAAGGTAAGCAGAGATGTCATCTTTGATGAGAATGATTCATGGTATGAAAATGAATGCAGGAAGGTAAGTCTACCTTATGACATGGAAGAAGACTTTCCCAAGCTTATCAAGCAAGAACCAATTCAGAAAGAAGACTCAAGCTCAGATGATGAAGACACCATCAACATTGAAGAGTTCAAGGCTTGGAAATCCAAAGGGAAAATGAAGATGAAGAAGCTAGAGGATATACCAGAAGCCTCAACTCAAGCTATGAGGAGATCTCAGAGAGAAAGTAAAAAGCCTATTAGGTATGGGTATGATACTTCCCTTGTAACCAAGCATTCTGTATATCTTGCAAAGGATCTCTTGAATGAAGAACCAGGTACATTTGAAGAAGCAATTACTAAACCAGAATGGAAGGAAGCAATGGATGAAGAAATGGAAGCTCTCAAGGAGAGTGATACTTGGGACTTGGTACCCAAGAAGGACTCTATGAAGGTGATAGGATCCAGATGGATCTACAAACTCAAAAGGAATTCAGATGGTACAATAAACAGGTATAAAGCTAGGTTGGTAGCCAAGGGTTTTGCACAAACCCAAGGCATTGATTATGAGGAGACATTTTCTCCTGTGGCCAAGATGCCAACTATCAGAGTTTTGGTGAGTGTAGTTGCATCCAAGAATTGGAACATGTACCAATTGGATGTAAAGAATGCATTCTTGAATGGATCGATATCTGAAGAAGTCTACATGTCACAACCACCTGGCTATGAAGATCCAAAAAAGGTACATTATGTTTGTAAATTGAAGAAGGCTCTGTATGGCTTGAAGCAGGCACCTAGAGCATGGAATTACAGGTTGACAACCTACCTCCTAGACCAAGGATTCATAATGAGTAAAGCAGATACTTCATTGTTTATCAAAAGGAACAATTCAGAGGTAATATACTTGTGTGTCTATGTTGATGACATCATTATTACAGGAAATGATGTTCAAGGAATTAGACACATCAAAGGACAGATGATGAAGGAATTCAAGACTAATGATCTTGGGTTATTGAAGTACTTCCTAGGACTTGAATTGGTCTATACAAATTCAGGTATCTTTATTACTCAGAAGAAGTATATTCAGGACATGGTCAAGAAGTTTAATTTGCAGGAAGCTAAAGTCTCAAGCACTCCTATGGAGGTCAACCATAAACTCAGTGCTCATGAAGGAGAAGAACTCCAAGATATTACAGGTTACCAAAGTTTGGTAGGTAGTCTTAATTATGCTACCTTAACCAGGATTGATATATCTTATGGTGTTAGTGTACTTAGCCAATTTATGCACAAACCAAGAGTACCTCATTTAGAGGCAGCAAAGAAGATAGTAAAGTACCTAAAGGGAACACAAAATCATGGTTTGTATTTTCCATATTCATCAGACATTGATATTAAGGTATATTCAGATGCAGATTGGGCAGGTTGCAAGGATGACAGGAGAAGCAAATCCGGTTACATATGTTTTGCAGGTGATAAACCAATTTCTTGGTCATCCAAGAAACAACCCACAGTAGCTTTATCATCTACTGAGGCAGAGTATAGAGGGCTAGCAAATGCCACTCAAGAAGCCATCTGGTTGAAGCTATTATATTCAAAATTGGGCCTATACACAAGGCCACCAATCATCTTTGGTGATAACACAAGTTCACTTCACCTTGCAGCTAATCCAATTTATCATGCTAGGACAAAACACATAGAGGTTCATTACCACTATGTGAGGGAGAAATTACTTAGCAAAGATATTCAATTGTCATATGTGTCTACTAATATGCAATGTGCAGATTTGCTTACTAAAGCTCTGGATGGAAGCAAGCTATGCAGATTTAAATCCATGATTGGATTGCAGGAAATAATTGAAGACTAGAGATGAAGACTTGAGCCAAAGTGGTTGGCTTGAGGGGGAGCTGTTGGAGTAATTCAAGCCTTAACACTTGGCTTGGATATCAACCTTGCAAACTTCACATAAAGCTTGGACCTTGAAGGCTTAACTTGGAATCTTTGAAGGATGGAACCAATGCTTATTGGTTATTACCTTTTATCTCTTGTAAAAGTCAATGTGACTTTACCACTCATGTAATCACACCTACTTGATTAAGTCGTGGAAAATCTGATTGATTGAGTGGGTGAATGATTGAGAGAATATCTCATTCACTTTTAGGTACATGATTTTAGGAGATTTGAATTAAAGTTCAAATTCAAATTCTCACTAAAACCATATATAAGTGAAGAAGAAAAGTCGCGGGTAGTCTAGTCCACTTAGCTCAGATCCCGAGGCAATCTTGCATCAATATTTGAGTGTGTAAGTGCTACACTATAGCCTACACATCTGAGTACCATTGAGCATCACATTCAATGCCAATGGGAATGTACAATCAATAGATCTAATACATATACTTACATTCATAATCTCTGATTTCTCTGTGTCACTATCTTCAACTCTGTCAACTTCCAAGAGGAATATCTCAAGATCTACTGAACCAAATTGGATGATTCAAAGTGCATTGCATTCAACTCAAAGTCTACTATACACATACAAAATTTCAAGGTCATTGAATCAACCATCTGGGAGAAATTGCGCTCGAAGTGATCTCTGGTATTTCTCTGTACAGTTCCTAAAATGTCGGGGATGTTCCTAAGTTTGCTAAATTGATTTCTCAGAGTGTAGTTTGTCATTTCCTCTCATTCTACTTGCAAATGAAAGCTTGTTAAGCTAATTGATTATGTCCAAAAGCAATTAGATCAATTTTAAGTATGCTGGTCACACTGAGCGTAACTCTGAGCAGGTGTCAATACCAAAATAGCAAGTTTTTCAGGATTTTGAAGTCACAAGTAGTCTGTCTTGATTTGATCATTACTTATAACATTTGCAAAGCACATATATGGTTTCTTGGTATCATTTGGAAGCTCAAGGAGTCTACTAAGCATATTTAGAATCAAAAGAGGGCTGGTGTGAAGCAGGTCTAGCAGCACCTACTAATCTTCTGAGTGCATCCAACCATGACTTCCAACAGTGGTATCAGAGCATATAAGGTAATCATGGGTGATGGTTTCCCTTCCTTCATTGACAAATTAGACATGAACAACTATCAAGCTTGGTCTCTAAGGATGAAGACCTATCTACAAGGAAGGAGCTTGTATGGATTCATATAAGGAGATGAGGAATTGCCCTCATTCAAAGCTAGAGGCCTACCCACCAAGGAAGAGCAAGAGAGACTCAATCAATGGTGTGCAAAAGATGCTTTGGCAAGGTCATACCTTCTAAACTCTATTTCTGATTTCCTTCTACCACACATAAGGAATTGCAAAACTTCCCAAGAGACTTGGGAAACCTTGTCAACTTATTTTTCATCAAGCACAAGGGCCAGAAAGAATCAGCTATGGGTTGAGTTTACAACTCTTAGGAAGCAATCAAAGCAATCTGTATCAGATTTTGTTACCAAAGTCAAGGACATTGCAGACCAACTTGCAAGTGTTGGAGAAGAAATTGAGGAAGAGCAAATAGTCAGACAAGTAATCAATGGACTAAAGGCAGATGACAAGTGGGAGAGCTTTACCACAGCAATGGACCTATACATGGACATCCAAGCACCTGATCTAACAACTCTGATTGGACAGCTCTTTACACATGAAGCAAAGATCACAAAGAATGGAGAGCAATCAAAAGGTAACAATCCCTCTGCCCTTTATACTGATAAGAAGATAAAAGATAAAGGCAAAAGTAAGAAGGTTGATGAAGAAGGCTCTACCTCCCAAGCAAACTATGCAGGGAGAGGTAAATCTTCTAGAGGTAGGGGCAGAGGAGGTAAGTCAGGTAGGGGGAGACTCTACAACCAATCTCCATGCAATATTTGTGGCTTGTCTAACCATACCACAGATGAATGCTACAAAAACTACAAGAACCAAAGAGGAAGAGGTCACCAAAGAGGAGGATACTCTCAAGGCAGAGGCAGATTCAACCAATCTCAAGGCTACCATGGCTACAACGATAACTATAACAACAACTACAATCACAATGGCAACTATCAAGGTGGATACAGAAATAGGAAAGACTACAACAATTATGCAGAGGAGCAAGATGATTCCTTGTTGATCATGAACATGACATCTAAGTCAGGTATCAATGATGATCACTTATTCTATATTGATTCAGGTTGCTCTAATCATGTAGCTGGAAATGTTGCATCACTGTCTGATTTGGAAGAACCCAAAGGCAAGCACCAAGTGCAGACAGGTGATGACACTAAACATTCAGTTGTTAAAGTAGGCAATGTCAAAACTAGTGATGGTAATCAGAATTTATTGAGCAGAGTATTGTATGTTCCAACAATCACCAAGAATCTGATGAGTGTAGGTCAGATTGTGGAAAAAGGTCTACAGGTCAGGTTTACTCAACATGGTGCATATGTGGAGGATCCAAGATATGGATTCAGAAGGATAGCCAAGGGAGAAAAATCAGGTAGATTGTTTACCTTTGAACTTGAAGACACTAAGAATATTGCTTTGTGCAACTATAAAGATCAAACCCTATCAGAATTGGAGATTTGGCACAAGAGATTAGGTCACATTAGAGAGAGGACCTTAAAGCAAATGAGTAGGGATCAATGTGTGCTTGGGATACCTAATGTGTATCCAAGCAACACATGATATACAAGTGTGGAGCTTGTCAATTTGGTAAGTCACATAGATTGCCTTACACCAAGAAAGGGTTTATGCATGAAGATTATCTGGAATTGGTGCATACAGATGTTTGGGGACCTAGCAAGGAGCCATCCGTATCTGGATCAAGGTACTATGTGTCCTTCATTGATGACTATAGCAGGTGGACTGTCTTATATTTCATGAAACATAAAGATGAAGTATTTAATTGTTTCAAGAGGTATCTTGCACTAGTTGAAAATCAAACAGGTAGACATTTGAAGAAGCTAAGGTCAGATGGTGGTGGAGAATACTTCTCCAATGACTTTGAAGAATTCTTGCAGGAAAGAGGCATCAAGAGGGAGATTACTACAAGGTACTCACCTGAACAAAATGGGGTAGCAGAAAGGAGGAATAGACTCATTGTAGAGACAGCCAGGTCTATGCTAAATGAAAAGAAATTTCCAAATTATCTTTGGGCAGAGAGTGTATCTACTGCCACATATTTAATTAACAGGTTGCCATCAAAGACACTTGATGGAATGACACCCTATGAGGCTTGGCATGGTAAGAGACCATCTCTGGATCATTGCAAAATCTTTGGGTGTGTTGCATATGTGCATATTCCCTCACAGGTTAGGGGAAAGCTAGACCCTAAAGCTGAAAAATGTATCTTCATTGGTTATGATTTGAATCAGAAGGGATACAGATTCTACAACCCCTCAAACAAAGGCTTCAAGGTAAGCAGAGATGTCATCTTTGATGAGAATGATTCATGGTATGAAAATGAATGCAGGAAGGTAAGTCTACCTTATGACATGGAAGAAGACTTTCCCAAGCTTATCAAGCAAGAACCAATTCAGAAAGAAGACTCAAGCTCAGATGATGAAGACACCATCAACATTGAAGAGTTCAAGGCTTGGAAATCCAAAGGGAAAATGAAGATGAAGAAGCTAGAGGATATACCAGAATCCTCAACTCAAGCTATGAGGAGATCTCAGAGAGAAAGTAAAAAGCCTATTAGGTATGGGTATGATACTTCCCTTGTAACCAAGCATTCTGTATATCTTGCAAAGGATCTCTTGAATGAAGAACCAGGTACATTTGAAGAAGCAATTACTAAACCAGAATGGAAGGAAGCAATGGATGAAGAAATGGAAGCTCTCAAGGAGAGTGATACTTGGGACTTGGTACTCAAGAAGGACTCTATGAAGGTGATAGGATCCAGATGGATCTACAAACTCAAAAGGAATTCAGATGGTACAATAAACAGGTATAAAGCTAGGTTGGTAGCCAAGGGTTTTGCACAAACCCAAGGCATTGATTATGAGGAGACATTTTCTCCTGTGGCCAAGATGCCAACTATCAGAGTTTTGGTGAGTGTAGCTGCATCCAAGAATTGGAACATGTACCAATTGGATGTAAAGAATGCATTCTTGAATGGATGGATATCTGAAGAAGTCTACATGTCACAACCACCTGGCTATGAAGATCCAAAAAAGGTACATTATGTTTGTAAATTGAAGAAGGCTCTGTATGGCTTGAAGCAGGCACCTAGAGCATGGAATTACAGGTTGACAACCTACCTCCTAGACCAAGGATTCATAATGAGTAAAGCAGATACTTCATTGTTTATCAAAAGGAACAATTCAGAGGTAATATACTTGTGTGTCTATGTTGATGACATCATTATTACAGGAAATGATGTTCAAGGAATTAGACACATCAAAGGACAGATGATGAAGGAATTCAAGATTAATGATCTTGGATTATTGAAGTACTTCCTAGGACTTGAATTGGTCTATACAAATTCAGGTATCATACTCAGAAGAAGTATATTCAGGACATGGTCAAGAAGTTTAATTTGCAGGAAGCTAAAGTCTCAAGCACTCCTATGGAGGTCAACCGTAAACTCAGTGCTCATGAAGGAGAAGAACTCCAAGATATTACAGGTTACCAAAGTTTGGTAGGTAGTCTTAATTATGCTACCTTAACCAGGATTGATATATCTTATGGTGTTAGTGTACTTAGCCAATTTATGCACAAACCAAGAGTACCTCATTTAGAGGCAGCAAAGAAGATAGTAAAGTACCTAAAGGGAACACAAAATCATGGTTTGTATTTTCCATATTCATCAGACATTGATATTAAGGTATATTCAGATGCAGATTGGGCAGGTTGCAAGGATGACAGGAGAAGCACATCTGGTTACATATGTTTTGCAGGTGATAAACCAATTTCTTGGTCATCCAAGAAACAACCCACATTAGCTTATCATCTACTGAGGCAGAGTATAGAGGGCTAGCAAATGCCACTCAAGAAGCCATCTGGTTGAAGCTATTATATTCAAAATTGGGCCTATACACAAGGCCACCAATCATCTTTGGTGATAACACAAGTTCACTTCACCTTGCAGCTAATCCAATTTATCATGCTAGGACAAAAACATAGAGGTTCATTACCACTATGTGAGGGAGAAATTACTTAGCAAAGATATTCAATTGTCATATGTGTCTACTAATATGCAATGTGGAGATTTGCTTACTAAAGCTCTGGATGGAAGCAAGCTATGCAGATTTAAATCCATGATTGGATTGCAGGAAATAATTGAAGACTAGAGATGAAGACTTGAGCCAAAGTGTTTGGCTTGAGGGGGAGCTGTTGGAGTAATTCAAGCCTTAACACTTGGCTTGGATATCAACCTTGCAAACTTCACATAAAGCTTGGACCTTGAAGGCTTAACTTGGAATCTTTGAAGGATGGAACCAATGCTTATTGGTTATTACCTTTTATCTCTTGTAAAAGTCAATGTGACTTTACCACTCATGTAATCACACATACTTGATTAAGTCATGGAAAATCTGATTGATTGAGTGGGTGAATGATTGAGAGAATATCTCATTCACTTTTAGGTACATAATTTTAGGAGATTTGAATTAAAGTTCAAATTCAAATTCTCACTAAAACCATATATAACTGAAGAAGAAAAGTCGCGGGTAGTCTAGTCCACTTAGCTCAGATCCCGAGGCAATCTTGCATCAATATTTGAGTGTGTAAGTGCTACACTACAGCCTACACATCTGAGTACCATTGAGCATCACATTCAATGCCAATGGGAATGTACAATCAATAGATCTAATACATATACTTACATTCATAATCTCTGATTTCTCTGTGTCACCATCTTCAACTCTGTCAACTTCCAAGAGGCATATCTCAAGATCTACTGAACCAAATTGGATGATTCAAAGTGCATTGGATTCAGCTCAAAGTCTACATACACCTACAAAATTTCAAGGTCATTGAATCAACCATCTGGGAGAAATTGCGCTCGAAGTGATCTCTGGTATTTCTCTGTACAGTTCCTTAAATGTCGGGGATGTTCCTAAGTTTGCTAAATTGATTTCTCAGAGTGTAGTTTGTCATTTCCTCTCATTCTACTTGCAAATGAAAGCTTGTTAAGCTAATTGATTATGTCCAAAAGCAATTAGATCAATTTTAAGTGTGCTGGTCACACTGAGCATAACTCTGAGCAGGTGTCAATACCAAAATAGCAAGTTTTT
>CM035414.1:180997712-181002712 GCA_020310875.1 Ceratopteris richardii
GAGAGATTTAACTTGGCAAAGTTGCGCAACCTTAAGGCGAAGTGTTGTGCAAAGTTTTATCAAAAACTTTACAGGATTGATTAGTCAATGAGTGACTAATCTGCAGCAGACTTTTCTGAAGAAACTGAAATTTTCAGAATAATCAATTTTCTGATAATTTGGTGAAGATTCTCTAAATTAGGTGGAGTCTAAAGTTGATCTTGATATAGAGGTAATCTAAATTCAAGGTTAACTTGTTCTTTTGGAGATTAACACTCTCCATCAGTGGTATCAGAGCAGGTTGTGTCAAAATTGAAGTGAAGAAGACTCCGACTATTGCAGAAGTACAAAACTTTACATCTTGAAGGTGCAGAAGGGTAAAGGTTGAAGAAAACTTGAAGGAAGACATACAAAGAGCATCAAAAGGATCAGAAGGAGCAACATTCGAAGTAAAGGTACATTTATTATCAGTAAAGGTTAAAGATTTGAAGCTACAGGTGAAGTAAAGATGGGAGATAGTCTCCAAATTGAAAAATTGGATAGAGAGAACTATCCTGCATGGTCTATGAGGATGGAAGCTCACCTTATGAGCAAAGATCTGATAGGATACATCACAGGAGATGAAGAAAAGCCAGAATTCAGAGATCCTAGTGTTCCAACTAGGGAGGAGCTTGCAGATTTGAAGAATTGGATGAAGAAGGATGCTCAAGCAAGAAGCATCATCTACATGGCAGTTAATGACTATTTGCTTCCTCACATTAGAGGACTTGAAAGTGCTTGTGACATTTGGAATGCTTTGGAAGAGCATTTCCAAAATACAACCAAATCAAGGAAGGCTTCACTATGGGCAGAGTTTACTACCTTCAAGAAGAAGGCCTCACAATCAATCTCTGATTATGTGACAAAGATGAAGGACATTGCAGATTCTTTAGGTGCAGTTGATGAAGATATTGAAGAAGACAAATTGGTAAGACAAATACTCACAGGACTAAGAGGAGATGAGAAATGGAAGTCTTTCATTTTATCTACAGAACTTTCATTAGATCACTTTACTCCTGACTTGAATCAATTGTTAGGTCATATGCTAACTTTTGAGAATGATGTCAAAGGAGATGTTGATAAGAGTGCAGGTCATGCAATGTACTCTAAAGACAAGAAGAAAGCTAACAAAGGGAAGCAACAATCAGGTGAAGAAGAAGGTACATCAAACCAAGCAAACTTCATAAGAGGAAGAGGAAATGGCAGAAGTAGAGGAAGAGGCAGAAACAACAAAGATAATGCAAGAGCTTGTTGGATATGTGGTAAGACCAATCATCTATCTCATGATTGTTGGCACAATAATCAAAACAATGGTAATTATCAGAACTTTAATCAAAGAGCAAGAGGTGGTAGATTTCAGAGAGGAAATTTCAGAGGTAGAGGTGGTAGGAATTCTTTTGGAAGAGGTGGTGGAAGAAACTTCCAAAGTCAATCCTATAATAATACCTACTACAACTATGCATCAGATCAAAAGGAGGATTCGACTCTCATTATGAATACATGTGAAACCTCACATGAGGACATGAGAGTGTTCTATATTGATTCAGGATGTAGTAATCACTTAAGTGGAAATATTGCTTTGATGACTGACCTAGATCATAATGCAATTAATCATACAGTGCAGACAGGTGATAATACAAAGCATAAGGTAAAGTCAATTGGTTCAGTCAAAGCTAAGGATGGGAGCACTCTTCTGAGTAAGGTACTTTATGTTCCCACAATTCCAAAGAATTTGATCAGTGTAGGTCAAATTGTGGAAAAAGGATATGAGGTAAGGTTCACAAATGATGGAGTTTATGTGGAAGACCCTAGTCAAGGGTATAAACAAGTTATTGCAGGAAAGAAAGAAGGAAGGCTTTTCACATTGAAGGTACAAGGAAATGTTGGACATGCTATGTTCACATATGGAGAGCAGAAGGTGTCAGAATTGGATCTTTGGCACAAAAGACTTGGACACTTTAATGAAAGAGGTATCAAAGAAATGATTAACAATGATTCAGTGCTTGGAATGCCTAACATTGCAGGTCAACACATGACATACAGATGTGAGGCATGTCAATTAGGTAAGGCTCATAAGCAATCCTATTCCAAGCATGGATTTATGTATTCAGAAAGACTTGAATTGGTGCATACAGATGTGTGGGGTCCTTCAAAGGACTTTAGTATAAATGGTTCAAGATATTATGTCATATATGTTGATGATGCTACCAGGTGGATCACAATTTATGTGATTAAGGAAAATTCAGAAGTGTTTAATACATTTAAACACTATCATGCATATGCAGAAAGGATTACAGGTCAAAAATTGAGGAGACTTAGGTCAGATGGAGGGGGAGAGTATTTTTCAAATGAGTTCAATGATTATTTGTGGAATGCAGGTATAAAGAGAGAGGTTACTTGCAGGTACTCTCCTCAACAAAATGGGGTAGCAGAAAGAAGAAATAGGACTCTTGTTGAGTTTGCAAGGTCCATGATGAAAGATAAGAATTGCCCAAATTATTTGTGGGCTGAGGCTGTTAATACAGCTACATATTTGGTTAATAGATTGCCTTGTAAAGCTTTGCAGGGTATGACACCATATGAAGCTTGGTGGGGTAAGAAACCTACCTTGGATCATTGCAGAATATTTGGATGCTTGGCATATGCATATGTGCCATCTCAATTGAGGCATAAGTTGGAGCCTAAGGCAGAGAAGTATGTATTCATTGGTTATGATGATAAGCAAATGGGATACAGGTTGTGGAGTCCATCCACAAAGCAATTTATTGTATCCAAGGATGTTACATTTGATGAGCAAGGTACTTGGTATGCAGGTAAATATAATGAACATGCAGATGATGAAGAAGTAGTGGAACAAAGAAAAGGTAAAGCAAAGGTTCAATTACTTGATGAAAGTGAGAGTAATGAAGTGCAGATTGAAATTGAAGAGAGGCCAAGGTTTGATCCAGAATGTGATGAACCAGAGACCTCAAGAAGTGCAGAAGTTAGGAGATCATCTAGGCACAAATGGCAACCTACAAGGTATAGCTATGACACTTCATTCTTGACTACTAAAGATTATGCTTATTTGGTAAAAGCAGATGAAGACCCTTCTACATATGAAGAAGCCAAAGGGAAGAAGAATTGGGAAGATGCTATGCAAGAGGAGTATGATGTATTGATAGAGAATCAAACATGGGATTTGGTTCCTAAACCTAATAGTCAGAAGATCATTGGATGTAAGTGGGTTTACAAGACTAAAAGATTTGCAGATGGAAGTGTGTCTAGGTACAAAGCTAGACTTGTTGTGAAAGGGTATGCACAGACATATGGAGTGGACTATGATGAGACTTATAGTCCTGTGGCAAAGATGACAACCATCAGGACACTCATTGCAATTGCTGCTTGTAAAAGTTGGAAGTTGTCTCAATTAGATGTTAAAAATGCTTTCTTGAATGGTTACATTTCAGATGAAGTCTACATGGAGCAACCAGATGGGTTCAAAGATCAAGTGAGTCCAAATTATGTATGTAAGCTCAAGAGAGCTTTGTATGGGTTGAAGCAAGCCCCAAGGGCTTGGAATTATAGGCTTGTAAAATTCTTAAATGATCTTGGATTTCAAGCATCAAAGGCAGATAGTAGCTTGCTAGTCAAAGCAAGTGAAGATGGGTTCATTTATGTGTGTATTTATGTTGATGACATAATACTTACAGGAACAGATGATAAGGGGATACAAATGATCAAAAAGCAGATGGAGAAAGAGTTCAAAATCAGTGATTTGGGGAACCTATCATTCTTCTTGGGAATGGAGATCACTTATACTCAACATGGAGTATATGTGACTCAAGAAAGGTATCTTAAAAATTTGCTAACCAAATTTAAAATGGAAGATTGCAGGGTTGCACCTACACCTTTGGAAGTGAACCATAAATTGTCTAGGTTTGGAGGAGAAGAGTTCAGAGATATGAAACTCTATCAAAGTTTGGTTGGTAGCTTGATTTATGCTACATTGACAAGGCCTGACTTGTCATATGCAGTTGGTGTGCTTTCACAATTCATGCATTGTCCTAGAAAAGAACATTGGATTGCAGGACAAAGAGTACTTAGGTACATCAAGGGTACACTCAAAGAAGGGTTGTACTATGGGTTTACTTCAGATACAAGAATCAAGATATATAGTGATGCAGATTGGGCAGGTAATGTGGATGATAGAAGATCAACACATGGATACTTGTGCTATGTAGGAGACAAATTGATTTCATGGTGTTCCAAGAAGCAACATACAGTTGCTTTGTCATCCACAGAGGCAGAATATAAAGGTATGGTGGAAGCTGCAAAAGAGGTAATATGGCTAAAGACACTTTTGAAAGTTTTTGATGTGATTCAGAGTACTCCTATTATTTGTGGAGACAATATGAGTTCATTATACTTGGCAGCTAATCCTGTATTTCATGCTAGAACTAAGCATATTGAAATACAGTATCATTTTCTGAGAGAGAAGGTCATTGAGAAAGAGATTGAAGTCATACACACTCCCACAAAAGATCAAGTTGCAGATATGATGACTAAAAGTCTAGATGGACCAAAACTACAAAGATTCAAGGATATGGCTGGAGTAAAGAAGATAGAAAAGAACCTCAATTAATGATTGAGGGGGAGCTGTTGGTGCATGACAATCATCAATTGAAGGATTATGGAGAAATGAAGTCAAGGAGTCAAGAAGGAAACAAAGTCAGATGGTTGAAGGAAGGACATTTTCAGAAAACTCAAAGATATGTACACATATGTACATTAGCTGACTTATACCCTTGTTTAAGTCATACACTTGTATATATTCATCTATAAATATGTTTTGAAAATGTCGGGCAAAGAGAGCAGAAGAGATTTGAGAATAGGGAGAGAGAAATTAGTGTCATTAGACACATGAAGAGTGAGTGAATTGTCCATCCTCACTTAGATGTAAATTTTCTGAGAAATCGAAAAATTTTGCGCCCGATATTTTG
>CM035414.1:181007712-181022712 GCA_020310875.1 Ceratopteris richardii
TAGGTTTCCAAAAATCTCTGATTCCCTCTCAAAAAATCCATAATCGAAAGCATCCTCAAAAATCTGTAAGTAATGGCTACCCAAAAATATAATTCTGCTGTAGTAGGCCATTAAGCAGATCCTGTCTGGTGTCTCACTTAAATCAAACAAAAGAGCATCGGTTGGTGAATTAAAACCTATGTAGTTCAAAATTCTGATATCTGTATCAGTGTAGGTCTCTATACAAGCTAGAATCAATCTCATTATTCTGACAAGTAATATACAGGCTGGATCGTTAACATCCTTATATGTTGCTAAAACTGTCTCAGCAGTATTCACCATGTAATTTTTTGTAGGCCAAGTGCCTGTCTTTGGACCTGCTATTTTTGGAAAATTCAGCCATTTTGCTGGAATCTGTCCTGTTTTCCTCCTTTCCCAAAAAACAGTCCATTCTCTTCTTCTGGCAACTGGACAATAGGCTGGATTTATCTTTAAATTCAAAGGTGCCTCTTTCCAGATTTTCCTGCATTCCTTATTGGCATCCAACCACTTATTCCTCCATTTAGGATTTGCTCTTTCAAATAATTCCTTCGTGACAGTAATATCTTCCTCATACTCAAGGTATTTGTTCGGAGATAGCCCTACTCTGGCTAATTGATAATTCTTTATACTCTCCAAAATCATGCAGAAAGGTATTCCCAATCCATCTGCAGCCCAATGATGCTGATCTGGATTAATGCCTTTATTCAGAGCAAAGGTAACTATTTGATCTTCATATTCATCATGCATTTTTCTGATAAAACCCATTCTTGCCTCTCTATCGGTCAATAGCTTCTGTACAAAATCTTCAGAAGATTCTTCCTCTGTTTCTTTAGCTGCTGATTCCTTGTTCTCTTGTTCCTTGTCAAAATCCCCTGTTTCATATTCCCTGTTGTCTATCTTCTGCCTGTACTTGATCTTGAATTTCTTCTGGAACTTTTGACTTCTCCAACTGTTTCTGTAGTTCTTCTATAGTCATCATTGAACTTTTGTTCTGAGCTGCCCATAACTCCTTTTCCTTCCTCCACTCATTTCTTTCTTCCTCCATCTTTGCTTGCCATTCACTTCTTTCCTTCTCTACCTCCAAATGTAATTGATGATATCCTCTCATTGATGTGGCAGCATGAGTGTTTGCCTGTTTCTCCATTTCTTTGGCCTCTTTTAATTCTGTTTGAAGTCTTTGAATTTCTTTATGCAGCTCTTCCTTTTCTTCCTCTGTCAATTGAACAGATTTGCTTCCACCTTGTAGTTGACCTTCTTCTAACAACACTTTATTAATCTCTTCATGAGCTCTAGTCAGAATTTGATAAGATGTTTGTAAAGTTCTGTATCTTCCTCCAATGGTTTTTAGTTCCATATCCATTTTGGCATTCTGTTCTGATAATTTTACACTCTTTTCTTCCAAATATTGTATCCTATTCTGCTTCTGAACCTCAGCTTCTTCCAAAGCAATGATTCTATTGAGATATTCCTCATTCCTTTCCTTTATCAACCTTAATTGCTTTGTCATCTGCTCTTTTTCTTTCTTATGTTCTTTGATAATTAAACTGCCTTTTTCAAATTCTGATTCAGCCACCATTCCTGATATGATCATATTCCTGCTAGATGGTCTGAATTGTTCAATGTTGCTCATAATCATTTGACAAGCTGATCTTATATTTTTGGGTATTCTTTCCAACCCTACTTCTATTTCTGTCTGTCTTACTTCAATTTGCTTATCTTCTTTCTCCACATCATCTTCTTCTGCTGCTGTTTCATCTTCTATGTCCTGCATATCTTGTTCTTCATCACTGTGATCATATTTCTCTGCATCCTGATTGTTATCATCCTCTTCATAAACTAGTGCTCTGTCCTTTGCACTCTTTTGCTCTGAAAAATCTGAAGCTTCCTTCTCTTTTAATGGCTTCTTTTCTGCCACTACTTGTTGCTTCTCTGTGAAGAGCTTGACTTCCTTAATTGGTATCTCCTTCTCTTGTGTTAGGGTTTCCTGACTTTTATTTGAGTCCTTTTCAAGTTGAACTTTCCTGAGTTGGTCTTCCTGTTCCTGCTTTTCCTGAACTTCAACTGATTCACTTTCTTTTGTACCCGCAACCTGGTCATTACTTTTCTCTTTTATGCATTCCTGATCTTGCTCCTCAATATCCATCAAATCTGCTTCCACTTCCTGTTCTTGATCATTCTTAGATGTAAATTCCTCATTGCTTTTTATATCCTGCAACACATCTTTTATACTTTGAACAATTCCTTCTTCTATTACTTGTCCAAAGATCTCTTGAGCATTCTTTTCTGATTCTAACTCCTTGCTTTCCTGTTCTTTGAATACATCCTTCTGCTGATTATTTGGGCTAAGTACACTGCCGAATACTTTCTTTGCTAGTTCCTCCAAACTTGCAGTCAATCTGGCATTTAAATTGAACTGTGTCTGTGATGGGTTGGTCCATATTGAATTTTTGTCAACATTCATTATTCCAGAATTATCTTCATTTCTCTTCTGGTCTTCCTCTTCTGTCATCCTTGCCTTTCCTTTTAACTGCCTCCTTTTTTCTTCAGCACTCACCTGTGGAACTATTTCCTCCTGTGTCTGCTTCTCTTGAGGTTTCTTACTTGAATCCTCAGGTGTCTTCACTTTTTCCACCGCCTGTACAGCTATATTGGGAGTGTTGGGTATTGACAGATTTAAACTTTTTAGCAAAAAACTCTCAATGTCGCTGTCTGAATCAGATGAGAATCGTGAAGATCCTCCCACTTCTTGTTCTATAGGCTTTGACACTTCCATCTCTGAGGTTAGCTTTTGTGTTTCTTTGGTAATTACCTGTCTCATTTCTTTTGTCACAGGTTCATCTGCCATCTTTCCTTTCCCTTTCTTTATCATCTTCTTCTTTTGAACAGGTTTCCTTGGCATCTTCTTTTTCACTATCACTGTAGTTCTGGCCTCTGGAGGTCCTTGCAACTCCTTGAAGTATGCCAGCAATTCTACCTCCTTCTTCACAAATATCTCCTCAGTTTCTGCTGCCATCATTTCTTCATGCAATGCTTCATAATGTTCCACCTCTTCTTGAATCCAATCGGTAGCTTTACATGAAAAATCTTCCAACATTTTTTGATATTGTGCCTCGTATATAGCCCTTTTGCTATTTCCTTGAGTGAGATAAGTGTAAAGTTGTTCTTTGCTTGTCTGCGGAGGATGAGGTTCATTGGAGGATTGCACCTTTTTCTGTGCTGCCACCTGTTCCTCTTTTGTTTCTTCCGTCTGTTCTAACTCTACTTTTCTGGGGTCCAACCTTCTTTTCTTTACTGGAATCACTTCCTCAGATATGACTTTTCTCTTCATTCCTGTTCCTCTCATGCGAGTTTGTCCTTCTGATTCTCTTCCAAGTGCCTTCTTTGGGGGACTTTTGATTCCTGACATCAAATTTCTGAAGTACTGTGCCTCAGGAGCTAACTTTAACTGTTCTTCCATACCTAAAACATGATAAATGATTTTTGTCAAAAACTGGGCTCCATTCATGAATTTTTTCTGCTCCCAATGCTTTGCTGCTTCCTTCAGCTGTTCATGGATGTAAGGTGAGACATCCATCACCCCAAATGGCTTTGTTCTATCTTTGTTGTTGAACATCAGCAGAGTTACTGATTTGTGAGGCATGGTGTATCTAGGCAGTTTGGGAAAACAAAAATATTGCAGGAACATTCTAATTGCATATTCTTCATTTTCTTTTCCCTTGAAATCAGTGAACTTTACATACCCCGTGTAAGTCTCCTTATTTTTCTTGACAAAACTTTGGTCCAGTTTAGTGCCCATGGGATAGAACTGTAAGGCGGCTCTGATATGTTCTGCTTTGATGACTATCCCTGCCTCCTGATTGTCTTTATTCTTCACTTTACATCTGAAGTAGGCATCATTGCCTTTTCCCACTTCCTCCAAGGTTCCCATTACTTGTGCTACTCTTTCAAAGTCAATAAAGAAAATTGGTTCTTCTAAGAGCTTGTGCAATCCCACAGCTTTCCATCTTTTGAGGTTGACAGAAGTTTTCTGAAACCTGTAGAATTCTTGGCACAACATGGTGTACTTATATCCTCCCACTGCAACTGTGAATATATGCTGTCCTATCACTCCCAGAATTTCTTTAAGTTCTTTTGCTATTTTTTCAGCTTCTGGGATTTCTTGGTCTTCATCGGATTCTAAGTCAACTTGTTCTTCAGCTGCATCACTGTCCAAAAACCAGTGTCCTCTGGACAAAGTCACTGAATCAGCTTTGAAGTCGTGAATTGCCAACTCCTTTGTATTCACCATCCTGTATTTATATATGACAGAAAAGAAAATACTCCACCCACATGAGTCACAAGATTTCATAAGAAAATACTATATTATTCTGGAATGTTCTGACATATAAAAAATAAGAAAAACAAGTTCCCAGCAATTTTTGCTTCTTTTTTTTTTTTTTTTTTTTTTTTCAAGACTCAATTTTAAGTGAGCAACACAGGTGTAGCAAGACATCTATTGTGCTCTCTCCAATTGTCACTTCTTTACTAAAAAAAAACAATTCTTGAATTAAAAGGATGATGCTAGAAAAGATGATTAATGAAGAAACTTGAAAAAGTAATGGTAAAAAAGAAAAATGATCACAAAAAATTAAAAATCACTAAAACAAAACAACTTTTTTCCATAATAAATTACTCTTTCCCTCCCTATATCTTGCTTTGTGTTCTTTTATTTTTAGAAAGAAAATCAAGAAAATAAAATATATTTTTCTGGGTTTTTTTTTTTTTTTTTTTTTTTTTTTTTTTTTTTTTTTTTTTTTACCTTCTTTCCTTCCCCTCCTAATTTCCTTCTAAGGGGAAAGAAGGAAATATTTTTTTGTCCTTTCCAAAATTCCAAGAATAGGTCCATTGTGGATTATCTCTCTTCCATTGACCTAATTCTGATTTTTTTACCCAATAATGTTTTATTCCATCTGTCCTTCTGTTATGGAAATAACCATGCTCTGTGGATGAACATTTTTTGACATTTTTTGGCTTCCATATCCATTTTGTTTTTATTTCCTGTTTTGGTAAGCCATAATTGTGCATGACCTGTTTCCATATTCTTTTTGTTCTGTTTTGTTGATATTGCAACTTTGGCAATAATAGTTTTCTCTGTTTTGTCTCCTCCTCAACCTTCACCTCTTCAGTCTTTTGCTGATCTTGAGTGTATGAAGCTTGATCACTTTGTATTGTCATAATGTTCCTGTCCTTCATTGAGAAAGCAAATCCTTCGAGATGTGGGTCCTGAACATCCATATGATCTACCTGCTCTTCATTACTCAGAAAGAACATTAAAAATTTTTTGTCCTTGATGGTCAAATTAAGCTTCATTTTTTCAAAATTTAAGATGACTTTACCTTGTTTGAGCCATGGTTGCCCTAAAATCAGCTTTTCAGTCATCAAATGGTCTGGCCACTCTTCACAATCTATCTCCATATATTCATTATTAAATTTAACTTTAATAGAAAGTGAAGATAAGCTTTGAATTCTTTTCCCTCCCAGGGTTTTGATCAGAATTCTGCTTTCAGCTCTCTTAAGATTAAACTTATTGATCAAGGCTGAGCTAATTAGATTCACTTGAGCTCCCGAGTCTATCAAAACCCTTATGTTTTCATTCTGGTAATTCATCATAATCACAGGCAAATGTTCTTTTTGCTTTAGAGTGTTTTCACATAAGCACACTTGTTTCAATTTTCTAATTCTCTCTTTGGCTTCCAGTTGAGCCTCCTTTCTAATACTTTCCTCTTCTTTTTTCCTATTTTGAGCCTTTTGCAATCTTCTCCATTCCTCAGTAGTTAATGGGCACTCATACCTCTTCACTCTACATCCACTTATGAAATTTGGCATGATTTCCCCATCAATATTGGCTAACTGAATAGCTCCACTTTTGCTTATCTGATGTATGATATATGGCCCATGACCTTTTTTCTGAAACTTTTTCTGATGTTCTTTGATTGTGTAAGCTAAGACCAGGTCTCCTTCTTGTAGATCTTTGTCTTTTATGTGAACATCATGATAAGCTTTTTGTCTTTTCTTGTTTGTGTATATACTCATCACTGCTTGGAGTCTCGATGCTCCCAGTTTTTCTAAGTCTATGACTCTCTCAGATAATTCATGTCCTGTCCAATTGTATTGGCTACCCACCTTCAGTGTTGGAATAAGAAATTCCATGGGTAAAACTGCATTCTGGCCATACACCAAATTAAATGGTGTAGTCCCTAAAGCTGTTTTGTATGCCACTCTATAAGCCCAAAGAACATGATTCAATTGATAATCCCAGTCATTTCTGTTTGTGTTGACTAATTTGGTCAATACATTGCAAAGTACTTTATTAGTACTTTCTGCTAACCCATTGGCTTGTGGGTGATATGGGGCTGACTTATTGTGACTAATCATGAAATAATTAGTCATGTTTTCTATGATCTGATTCAAAAAATGAGTTCCCCTATCACTTACCAATTCAATTGGTAGTCCAAATCTAGTGATAATGTTTTCATACAAAAATCTAGCAGTGGTGTGTGCATCATTTCTTTTAGTAGCTTTGGCCTCAGCCCATTTTGTCAAATAATCTGTAGCTACTAGTATGTATTCTGCATGAGATTGTCTGGCTGGAGGATGTATTGGTCCAATAAAGTCCAATCCCCATTTACTAAAAGCTCTGGCTGAAATTAAAGGAATTAATGGCATGTTATCTCTTTTGTTTGGTTGGCTTACCCTTTGACAGACATCACATTTTTTCACATAAGTTCTAGCATCAGGAAATAGGGTTGGCCACCAAAAGCCAGAATATAAGATGAGTTTGGCTGTTCTATCACTTGAGAAATGTCCTCCAGCTACTCCTGAGTGTGCCATTTCCAACATCTCTAAATACCTTTCTTCTGGAACACAGATTCTCAGATATCCATCCATTCCTCTCTTGTATAATTGCTCTCCTATGAGTTGATATTCTTCTGAGATTACTTGTAGATTTCTTGAATCAGCACCAGCTATTACTTGTTCCCCTTTCTCCTTTCTCTTCAACTTCTCAACAATATTTTCACTCCATTCAGAGTTTTTCTGAAACCAATATAGAGTTATTAATTCTGCTTTCTGCCATGTTTGACATTTTTGACAATTATCAATATATCTCTCCACATCTTGAATCTTATTTGGCCAATGTACTCCCATCCTATTAAGGTTACTAAGAGTAACAATTGTAGAAGCATGAGTACATGGATTCCAGCAATGAGCTTTTCTTACATATTCATGTTGCTCTTCTTCTGGAGTACAATATTCCAGTATACCGGACTGATTGAGGTGATACAAATGTCCAGCTAACAACATGAAATTCCTGCTTTGTAACACCAGATGTGTATTATTTGCTAATGACCTACAAGGTCCCATGGTTAGTAAGGGAATTAATGACATCGACCATTCAGGAACACTTTCCACCTTGAATAAGTATGTATCTGGCAAATCATCATCTATAGGTGAACTAGGTTCTTTTGACTGAATTCTTGATAAATGATCTGCTCTCAAGTGTGTTTTTCCTTGTCTAACCACCACCTCAAACTCAAATTCCATTAGTAAAAGAAACCATCTTACTATTCTTCCTGTATGACATGGTTTATTTACTAAATAGAGTAGAGCTTGGTGATCCACAAAGAATTTAAACTTGTTGGCCAATAGATAATGTCTGTATTTTTTGACAGCAAAGATCATTCCCAACCCTTCTCTCTCAGTAGTTGTGTAGTTTTTTTCTGCAATGTTTAATTGTCTACTTGCATAAGCTACTGGGAAATCTAATTTGCTTCCTTCTATAGGTTGTGCTAACACACATCCCAGAGCATAATTTGAAGCATCAACATGTACATGAAAGATTTTATCCCACTGAGGTGTTTTTAAGATTGGTGCTGTCACCAAACAAGTTTTTAATGTTTCAAATGCTTGGTCACATTCTTCAGTCCACTCAAACTTTGTGATGAGGGCATATAAGGGCTTGGCTATATCAGCAAATTTGTATACAAATTTTCTGTAGTACCCACAATGTCCCATAAAAGTTTGGAGTTCCTTTACATTTGTTGGTCTAGGAAGCTCTATTATGGCTTTTATTTTCTTCTCATCAGTAGAAATTCCATTTTTTGACACTATGTGACCCAACATTCTTCCTTGTCTGACATAGAATACACACTTTTCTGGGTTTAGGCATACTCTATATGTCCTGCACTTCCTGAATATTCTTTCCAAATCTTGTAAATGATCTTGTCTTTTTAAAGAAAAAGTGCATAAGTCATCTACATAGATTTCCATCACATTTCTCAGGAATTCTTTGAAAATATGACACATCAACCTTTGAAACGTTGCTGGGGCATTGGTCAATCCAAAGGGCATAACCCTAAAAGCATAAACCCCCCATTCTGTAGAAAAGGCAGTCTTATGTTGGTCCTCTAAAGCTATTGGTACTTGATTGTATCCAGAGAAGCCATCTAGAAAACTATAGACTTCCTTTCCTGCAACTCTCTCAAGAAGATGATCTGTTATTGGCAGTGGATAACTATCCCTTATAGTTGCTGCATTTACCTTCTTCAAGTTAATGCATACCCTAAGTTTCCCATTCTTTTTTGGCACCACAACTATAGGCGATATCCATTCAGTGTACTCTATTTCATAAATGAAATTAGCAGCCAACAACTTGTCAATTTCTTCCTTTATTTTGGCAGAGTATTTGTCATTAAATGTATAATGTCTCTGCTTGCTTGGTTTTGCATCAGGTGTCATAGGAATCTTATGCTCACAAATTTTTGGATCAATTCCTTTCAAATCTTTATAACTGTAAGCAAATACATCCCTATAGTTCTTTGCTAGGTTCCTTAATGCTTCTTCTTCTTGTGATGTCATGTCATCAGCTATTACTATTTGTCTCTCTTCTCCTTCTTCCTGTGTAATTACAATTTTCTTTGTTTGTTCTTCATTATCATATGCTTCCCCTTTTTTCCTCTCTCTTTTTGGTTTCATTCTCAGAAGTAGTCTATCTTCTACTTCATAAGTTTTAAAGTTTGCTGGTACATCAAAGTATTGATCTTTGTTTATCTCTTTCTCTTTCTTTTCTTTTTCCTGGTCTCTTTCTATTTCTTTGTGTTTATGTTCCTTGTATTTGCCTGAGATTTTATCTTTGATTGCATCCTCAGCTTTTACTGTTTCCAAATATTGTGGTTTTCCTTCTGTTAATATCATTTCTTGATTTTGATCCTCTTCTCTTTGTGATACTCCTATCATATGTATGCCAATGTGGAAGATGTCAAATCCTTCCTCATTTTGAAATTCCACTCCCACATATTCCTCACTGGCCAAATCCATGGTAGCTAAGATTTGATTCCATCCATAAGGCTCAAACTCTTCATCTTTGAATTGTTGAGGCACATAATTTTCATCTTGTATTTCTCTTTCTTCCACACAATCTTCTCTCCTTAACTTCCTTTTCCTATTTGTAATATTTCTTAATATGTTACATTTCCAAACTGCTGATTCACCTTCTTCCTGATCCTCCCTCTCTGATTCTTCACTTTCTGGTTGATTTTGATGTATTTTATACCATTCTCTAGGAGATATGTCACAATAGTGGCCATTTCTTAAGTTTACTCTTGTTATTCTCCCCTGGTTCTGAAGATATAAACAATCATTACCCCAATCTTGTACAATTTGCATTTGTCTCATGAAGGGTCTTCCTAGGATAATTTCATAAGATGTGGATTGTGGAAATTCTACTATAGCAAAAGTATGCTCTATTTCTATGCCACATATGTCCACAATCACTTTTTCCCAAATTCCTAGGGGCTTTTCTATATGTCCATCTGCAAGTTGTAATCTCATTTTAGTGGGTAATAATTCGTTTCTTCCCCATTTCTCCCAGGTTTGTTTAGTCATTATAGCCACTCCTGATCCACTATCCAAAATGGCTTTTGCTGAATGTTTTTCATATTGTAGTTTTAAGGTTGAATTCCCTTCTTCTCCTTCACAATATCCTCCTATTTTGTCAATAGGAATATACCATAGTTCCTCTAATTCTTGTGTTGGTGAATGAAGGTTTCCAGATATTGTTTCTTCCTGGTTCATCTTGTTTTGTAGGTGAGGATTTTGTTTCAACAAATTTTCCCATGTTGTATGACATGTAATACTACAATGTTCACCTAAACTCATTTGGAATTTTATGTGTGGATTGCCTTCTTTATCATCTTCCTTGGTTTTTGTTTTCTCATGCTGATCAAATGTTCTCCGAGAGCTGTCTTCTTCCCCTAACCTGAGTTGTGTTTCCTGAATAATTTGTTTGCATTTTAGCATCCTTTCATGCTCTAAATCTGGTATGGGATAAGCCATTGCATGATCTGCAGGGCTTGGTCCCTCCTGAATCCTTCCTTTATAGGCTTTGATTAGGGTATCTAGGCTCTGAGAATTTCCTAATTCAGACGGATTCTGGGTATTTTGAGGAGAAGTATGTTTTGAATTTGTTTGTTCCTGACTGTCTTCTTCCAGACTTTTGCCCACTTTTCTTTTCTTTTCCCATTTCCCTCTTTGTCTATTTTTCTTCCCTTTTGATGTGGAACCCTCATTTTGTTCTTTAATTGTTCCTTGTTGTTTGGCTTGTGCCCTTGTTATAACATTAAGTTCAATTTGATCATTGTCACTCAATTCCTCTTGTTCCACAATTTTGACTGTTTTTAAAGGTATGTTATTAGGTGTGTCTTGTTGTTTTTGGGGATTTTTTGGACAGTCCTTGATCAGATGTTCTCTACCACAATCCTTACAATATGCTCCCTCTATCCTGAATGTTGGAGGTTGTGGACAATCTCTAATGAAATGCTCTCCCCCACACCTATAACATGTTATCTTTGGTCCCCCTTTGAATTGAGGTTTTTGATTGGACATGTAGTTGTTAGTAATGTACATGAATGTTGCTGTGTCCATTTCAATTTTTCCATTTCCCAGATCTAGGGCTTTAAGCTCAGGTTCCCTTATTTCATAATCTTCCCATTCTTCCTGATGTCCCTCACTCCATTGATACTCTTCCTTATAAGGTGATCTGAATCTTAAATTTCCTTCATCAATGGGTGTATATTTGACTGGTACCACATTGGTTGGAATGGGAGGTTGTTGTCCCAATACTGGTCTTGGTTGCTCAGTATAACCTGATTCCCTTTGAGCCATATAGTCTCTTTCCTTGACAGGTTGTTTGTTATAGAAGCAATCCTCCCTGGTATGGTTTGTCCATTTTCTCTCTAGTGTACAATACTTGAGTGTCTTCCTATCTTGTAAGTGTTGTGGTTTCTGATAAGGGCATTGTTGTGCCAGATGATTTTCTCCACAAATATAACATTTCTTGTTTGTGTTCATCCTAGAGTTTATCAGATTAGTTTTGGTGCTTACCTCTAGGGCTTTAGCAATAGCCTGAGCCAACTCTTCTGCTGGAGGAATTTTGTCTTCATAAGATCTGGGTTGATCAAATGCTAACAAATCTTGACCTCTGTTGTCCTCCAAATCTATTGCTTCCTTAACACAGGCTGCTAAATCAGGACATCTCCTATAGTACACTAGGGTCCTTAATTGGGCACTTCTCAATCCCTCAATGAATAAGGATACTTGTTTTGCCATGGAAGGTACTTCTTCTCTTGGGCATCTATCAATGTACTGCTTAAACCTTCTGGCTGCTTCCCTAACATTTTCCTCCTTTTGTTGTTTGAAGCTGTGTATCAATGTGGCTGTACTATGTTTGATTCCAGTCTTAGAGAATTCACCAATGAAAGCTTCTAAGAAGGATTCAATGTCTAGGTACATTTCTTTTCTCAAAGGAATGAACCATGATAATGCTGGCCCTGTTAGGGTTAGACCAAATGCTTCAAATTGTACCTTGTAATCTTCTACTTCCTCTGCTCTAATTAGTTGTCTAAATTCTGCAGCATGAGCATGAGGATCTGAATATCCTTCATATTGGTTTTTCATGCATTTGGCTACTTGATATGGTCTAAGCATCCTACCCTGAGGTTGCCAATGAGTTCTTCTTCTGAGTGGGAAGTCATTGTTTCCTTCTGGTTCTCTGTCAAAGGGATTTGGTGAAGCATGTGTCCTTCTCCCATAATTTTGCTCATTATTAGTGTAGTTTTCATTTGGTCTAGGTATGTCTGGTTGTCCCATGTTATGTTCCCAAGGTCCTTTGTCAGCACATTGCCCTAGATCATTTGAATTTTCTGGGTCTTGAGAGAAGATGTATACACATCCTTGCCTGTCTTCATATCTTCCATCTTTGAATTGGGCTACTGGGGTTATATTCAGGGGAATTTCTAAATTTCTCAGTCTAATGAGGAATTTATGCATTCCATCCTGGTATACATAGGTTCCAAACCTATTTGTATACATGTACTTAAGGATGTTTCTAAAATCCCCAGTTTCTATTGACTCATTTGTTTCGTTTAGGTTTTCCATGTTATTTTCTTGGCTTAAACTTCTTCCTGATCTTTTATCACTTCCTGGCTCTTTTTCCTTTCTTGTTAGGTCTTGCTTAGAAAGTGAATTTATTTTATTTCCAGACCTTAGTATCATTCAACTATTTTTGACAAATTTCTAATGCTCAAAGGAGTGTTTGTCACAGTTTTCTAACCAATGTATTGGTTTTCCACAATTTTCTGTTCAAAATTGTGTGTGTTTTAATTTTCTTTCTATGTTTTGTGCTTTTCACCACTTTCTAATGAAATTAGGGTTTTTCACGATTTTCTACTGCCAGTAATGTTTTTTCACGATTTTCAGATGAAAATCGTGTTTTTCACGATTTTATGATGCATTTGGACTTTTTCACGATTTTCTGTTGGATTTAGGTTTTTTCACGATTTTGTGCCTACCTGTGAGTTTTTTACAATTTTCTGTTGAAAATCGTGTTTTTCACGATTTTCTGTTGAAAATCGTGTTTTTCACGATTTTCTACCTACTTGTGAGTTTTTCACGATTTTCTGTTGAAAATCGTGTTTTTCACGATTTTCTACCTACTTGTGAGTTTTTCACGATTTTCTGTTGAAAATCGTGTTTTTCACGATTTTGTGTTCAAAATCGAGTTTTCCACGATTTTGAGTGAAAATCGCGTTTTTCACGATTTTGAGTGAAAATCGCGTTTTTCACGATTTTGTGTTCAAAATCGTGTTTTCCACGATTTTGAGTGAAAATCGCGTTTTTCACGATTTTGAGTGAAAATCGCGTTTTTCACGATTTTGTGTTCAAAATCGAGTTTTCCACGATTTTGAGTGAAAATCGCGTTTTTCACGATTTTGAGTGAAAATCGAGTTTTTCACGATTTTGTGTGAAAATCGCGTTTTTCACGATTTTGAGTGAAAATCGCGTTTTTCACGATTTTGTGTTCAAAATCGTGTTTTCCACGATTTTGAGTGAAAATCGCGTTTTTCACGATTTTGAGTGAAAATCGCGTTTTTCACGATTTTGTGTTCAAAATCGAGTTTTCCACGATTTTAAGTGAAAATCGCGTTTTCCACGATTTTGTGTTCAAAATCGTGTTTTTCCACGATTTTGTGTCAAAATCGTGTTTTTTGCGATTTTGTCCACAGAATCGTGTTTTTCCACGATTTTGTTCCCAGACAATCGTGATTGCTCACAGATTGTAAAAACACGATTTTCTTATGAAAATCGCGTTCTGGGAATCGCGATTTTGTTGGCACTTTTTCACAGAATCGCGATTTTGAGTAAAACTCAGAATCGCGATTTTGTCCAATTTTTGGCAGAATTTCAACTTATGATTTTTTTCAATATTTTTTCACTTAGAGAATCGCTTTATCAAAATTTTAACATGCAATGAAGAGATTTTTTGAAAAACATTTTTTTCTTACTGAAAAACAATAAAAAACAGGAAATCGCGATTTCGTGATTTTACTATTTTCCTACTTTTTTTGTGTTATTTACTCATTTTTATGCAAAAAAATATGTACTTAAAATGCTACTAGACTTTTTACCTTGCTTGCCAAGTTGAAAAAATCTCCACAGCTTGCTTGTAGCTGAAAGTCGCGATTTTGTTGCTTCTGCACACTCTCTCTCTCCCTCACTCTCACTCTCAAATGAATTTTTCCTTCAATTATCTGTTTATATAGTGCTCAAAAAATCACGATTTTGTACTCAGAAAGTCGCGATTTTGATCAAATTTCAGTTTTTCACACTCTTTCACTTATTTGACTTCACTTTACTCAATCTTTATGACTCCTTCTACACTTTCTTATGTCAAGTACCCAAATTTACCACATATTCCAAAAAATTTTCTTTACAGAAAATCGCGATTTTGTGTAGAGAATCGTGTTTTTTCTGTAGATCTTTTCTTGTGCAAATTTTGAGTATTCTTTGTCCTTGCCTTCTCTCAATATTCTTCACACTTCAATTCATGAGTCACCTGGAAAAATTTTTTCAAAACAACACTTTTTACAGAAAATCGCGATTCTGTTCAGAGAATCGTGTTTTCTAATTTTCTGGTTTTTTTTGATAATTTTTTTATTTTTTTAAGCTTTCTTTCTCTTTGTTTGGCTTCAATTTCTTCTTTTCTTTAGAATTGACTTTACTCCTGAATTTTTGCACCAAAATCACAATCTCCCTCAGAAAATCGCGACTTTGTGCAGAAAATCGTGTTTTTCTCTATTTTTGATTTTATGTCACTTTGAGTAGCCTTTTCTTCTTGATTACCTTCAAAACCTTTCAACAACTTCAATTCATCCTTCACTTACAATGTTATTTCCAAATCAATTACTGTTTTCAGAAAGTCGCGATTCTGTGCAGAGAATCGTGTTTTTCAGTTTTCTGGTTTTTTGATCATTTTTTGCTTTCTTTTCCAGTTTTTCACAATCACCCCTATCCACAACACCTCACTTCAACTTCTTATCAAGAAAATAAATTTGTTTGATTGTTTTTGATGAGTTTTGTGAATTTGTTTGGTATTTTTGCCCTAAA
>CM035414.1:181062712-181065212 GCA_020310875.1 Ceratopteris richardii
TGGAGAGAATTTTAGGATTTGCATGAAGGAAGAATGCTTTTGGGCACCCCAAAAATCACATTTTTACACTTTTTCCAGCCCCTCCAACAGTCCACTAGTTTTACATGTCCCACTTGGAATGGCCATATCTTGGGCTAGGAAACTCCAAATTGGACGTGCTATGGCTCGTTTCGAAGAGCACAAGGTCTAATTTCAGTTTATGAAATAAAATTTTGGAAAGTAAAAGATTTTTGCAGGTCTGAACAGGTCTGCAAACTCTGAACAGTTTTGGGCGACTACCTTCCGGGAGCCATATCTTTCAAACTGGAAAGGCAATTTGAGTAATTTCACTTCGACCTATTTGCACATGCTTTATATTTCAGTTTATGAACATTTGCAGGTCCTAAAGTGGTTTTTGCAGGTCTAAAGAAGGATTACTAATGCATTTTTGAGCTAAATTTGCATTATTTTTGTAATCACTTGACAATGCTTTATGTTTTGAGGAGTGTGTTGGATGTGATGGCTGGATACAATTAGAAGATCAAGTTGGTGTTGCTAGACCTGCTTCACACCTGCCCTCTTTTCTCTTCAGATATGGTTAGGAGACTCCCTGAGCTTCCAAATGATAACAAGAACCTATATATGTGCTTTACAAAATGATTGAGTAATGACCAAATCAAAACAGATAAGTTTGAACCTTCATAAGTCCAAAAAACTTGCTATTCCTGTAGTGACACCTGCTCAGTCCTAAGCTCAGTGTGTCCAGCACACTTACAATTGGTCTAATTCCTTCTGGGAGTATTAAATTAACTTAACAAGCTACCATTAGCAAGTTAAATCACTCCAAATGACAAACTATACACTCAGCATGATGTTTAGCAAAATCAGGGACACCCCCGACTTTTTAGGAATCACACAGAAATATACCAGTGATCACTTCGACAGCGATTTCTCCCAATTGGCTGAATAGATTGACTTGAAACTTTGTAGTGTTGTAGAATGCTTTGAGCTGGTTCCAATGAGCCCTTGATCATCAAATTTGGTTCAGTAGATCTTGAGATATGCTCTGTTGAAGTTAACAGACTTGGAGGTAGTCACTCAGAAAAACACAGAGTAAAAAACTATGAGTATATGTATTGATACTATCAAATGTACATTCCCATTGGCAAGAGATGTAATGCACAATGGTACTCTGAGGTGTAGGCTAGGTAGTAGCTCTCACACACTCACAAATTTGCTTGGATTAGCCTCGGGAAGAGTGTGTCTAAACCCGCGACTTTTACATTGACTTTTATAGATGTTTTGAAGGAATTTGAATTTCAAAATTCAAATGTAGGCTCCCTCAAATCTCTCAACTAATCTCATGGAGATATTCTCTCCATTCATACCTTTCAAATTCCACGACTTTTGAAGGTAGGTACAATTACAAGTAGTCACTTTGACTTTTACATAAAGTAATAAGTAACTAAGCATAGGCATGTGTTCCTATGCTCTTTCTTGAAATGAAGTAATCCAAACTTTTGCAATAAACTTCAATGTTGATATCCAAAGCTAAGTGATCTTTGTGCATTCTTCATGTTGAGTCTTCAAGGCACAAAACAAGTCCAAGTGTTAAGGCTTGTTTGCACCAACAGAGTGCTCCGATATTTTCGGACACTTCAAAGTGTATGTTAGGACCTGAGGAGGAAGGTGCAGAGGTCTCGAAGCTTATCGAGAGCGATTGGATGCATGCAATTCCAAAATCAGACTACTCAGGGACGTATATTTTATGCTTTCTGGCATTCTGTTTATGTTAATATGGCATGTCTGTATCTACATGCATGAATGGGATTGCATACATCAAGTGTTGATCATTGTTTAAGCTCTTAAAAGTATGGATCAACATGTAGGAAGTATACTTTTTGATTGTTTGCAGGAAAGAAGATTACAGAAACCATATGGCTATGCAACACCGGAAATGGTTGCTAGCAAATACTTTTGTGTTTTTGCAGGTCATGGAATCCATATATAAGTTTATGGCGTGCATGCCATGGGCCTGTTAAGCCCTATGTTTTTGGGTGGCTTGAGTGCCACTGAGCTATGGTTTAATTTTTTTTTGGGATTCCATTTCCTGTGGAAATGCTGTCGAAATTTTTCTTACCGCATGGCGTTATATACGCACTTACCTTTAGGTAGGAATGATATGGCATGGTAACATGCCTATTCTGCAAACGTCAATAAGGTATACACATGCTTCTACGCATGTATTTGATGGACTTAGGACCATCATAGTAGTATACATAAGGCAACTTCAGTAGTAGCAGGATCCCTACACATAATCCTTATGGATTTAGACCATAGGATTGCTAACGGAAGGAGCTACACCTTCACCATTAGAAATGTGCACAAGCAATCCTATAGATTCAGGAAGTTGCATTCAGGCTCGGGAGATACATTTACGATAATCTCCAAGGTAGTGAAGATTTATTTATCTTCACAAGAGTCTCACAGTAGAATTAGGAGACTATGGGGTATCATGATG
>CM035414.1:181070212-181072712 GCA_020310875.1 Ceratopteris richardii
GCCTAGTGTATAGGCCTAGCTCTATATACAAAAGCTTTAACCAAATAGCTTCTTGAGTGGCATTGGCTAGCCCTCTATACTCTGCTTCAGTGGATGACAATGCCACTATTGGTTGTTTCTTGGCTGACCAAGAAATAGGTTTATCACCTGCAAAAGATAAGTATCCTGATGTGCTCCTCCTATCATCCTTGCAACCTGCCCAATCTGCATCTGAATACACTTTAATGTCAATATCTGATGTATAAGGAAAGTACAAACCATGGTTCTGAGTTCCCTTTAGATACTTCAAGATCTTCTTTGCAGCCTCAAGATGAGGTATCCTTGGTTTGTGCATGAACACACTAACTCCATATGCTATGTCAATTCTGGTCAAGGTAGCATAATTCAAACTACCTACCTAACTTTGATATCCTGTAATGTCTTGGACTTCATCCCCTTCATGAGCACTTAGCTTTAGGTTGACTTCCATTGGAGTACTTGAGACTTTAGCATCCTGCAAGCCAAATTTCTTTAACATGTCCTGCACATACTTCTTCTGAATGATATATATACCTGAATTAGTATAAACCAATTCAAGTCCTAGAAAGTATTTCAATAATCCAAGATCATTGATCTTGAACTCCTTCATCATCTGGTTTTTTATGCTTCTGATTCCTTGTCATCAACATAAACACAGAGATAGATTACCTCTGAATTGCTCCTTTTGATAAACAATGATGTATCTGTCTTGCTCATAGTAAACCCTTGGTCTTGGAGGTATGTTGTCAGTCTATAATTCCATGCTCTAGGTTCCTGCTTCAATCCATATAGAGCCTTCTTCAATTTACAAACATAATTTACCTTCTTGGGATCTTCATAGCCAGGTGGTTGTGACATGTAGACTTCTTCAGATATCCATCCATTCAAGAAAGCATTCTTGACATCTAATTGGTACATGTTCCAATTCTTGGATGCAGCTACACTCACCAATACTCTGATTGTTGGCATCTTAGCCACAGGAGAGAATGTCTCCTCATAATCAATGCCTAGGGTTTGTGCAAAACCCTTGGCTACCAACCTAGCTTTGTACCTGTTGATTGTACCATCAGAGTTCCTCTTTAATTTGTAGATCCATCTGGATCCTATCACCTTCATAGAATCCTTCTTGGGTACCAAGTCCCATGTGTCACTCTCCTTGAGAGCTTCTATTTCTTCATCCATAGCTCCTTTCCATTCTGGTTTGGTGATTGCCTCTTCATATGAACCTGGTTCTTCACTTAACAAGTCCTTTGCAAGATAAATTGAATGCTTAGTTACAAGAGATGTATCATACCCATATCTGATAGGCTTCTTACTTTCTCTCTGAGATCTCCTCATTGCTTGAGTTGAAGATTCTGGTATATCCTCAAGCTTCTTCATCTTTAACTTGCCTTTGGACTTCCATGCCTTGAATTCTTCAAGGTTGATTGTGCCATCATCTTCTGAACTTGAGTCTTCCTTTTGGATTGGTTCCTCCTTTGAGAGTTTTGGAAATTCCTCTTCCAAATCATAAGGTAGACTAACCTTCCTGCATTCATTCTCATACCATGAGTCATTCTCATCAAAGATTACATCTCTGCTTACCTTGAACCCTTTATTGGTGGGGTTGTAGAATCTGTACCCTTTTTTATTCAAGTCATAACCAATGAAAATACATTTTTCTGCTTTAGGGTCTAGCTTTCCCCTTACCTGTGAGGGAATATGCACATATGCTACACAACCAAAAATTTTGCAATGATCCAATGATGGTCTCTTACCATGCCAAGCTTCATAAGGTGTCATTCCGTCAAGAGACTTTGATGGCAACCTGTTTATGAGATAGGTGGCAGTAGATACACTCTCTGCCCAAAGATAATTTGGCAACTTCTTTTCATTAAGCATGGACCTGGTTGTTTCAACTATAAGTCTATTCCTTCTTTCAGCTACCCCATTTTGTTCAGGTGAGTACCTTGTGGTTATCTCCCTTTCGATGCCTCTTTCCTGCAAGAAGTCCTCAAACTCATTGGAGAAGTATTCACCTCCTCCATCTGACCTTAGCTTCTTCAAGTTCCTTCCTGTTTGATTTTCAACTAGTGCAAGATATCTTTTGAAACAATTAAACACTTCATCCTTGTGCTTCATAAAGTATAACACAGTCCATCTGCTATAATCATCAATGAAAGACACATAGTACCTTGATCCTGAAATGGAGGGGTCCTTGCTAGGTCCCCAAACATCTGTGTGCACCAAGTCTAGATAGTCTTCATGCATAAAACCTTTCCTTGTATAAGGTAACCTGTGAGACTTACCAAATTGACAAGCACCACACTTGTAAATCATGTGTTGCTTGGATACATTAGGTATCCCAAGCACACATTGATCTCTGCTCATTTGCTTTAAGGTCCTTTCACCTATGTGCCCTAGTCTCTTGTGCCATATTTCTAATTCTGAAAGTGTTTGATCCTTGTAATTGTATAAAGCAATGTTTTTGGTGTCTTCTAGC
>CM035414.1:181087712-181130212 GCA_020310875.1 Ceratopteris richardii
CTTTTATCTTTCTTTATATTTTTGTTTTCTAATATCTTCTCCCTTTATTTTTGTTTGAGAGAGAGAGGGATATGCATATGCATACTTGCATGCATATGCATACTTGCATGCATATGCATACATGCATGCATATGCATACATACATGCATGCATATGCATACATACATGCACGCATATCCAAACATACATGCATGCATATGCATACATGCATGCATGCATATGCATACATGCATGCATGCATATGCATACATGCATGCATGCATATGCATACATGCATGCATGCATATGCATACATGCATGCATGCATATGCATACATGCATGCATGCATATGCATACATACATGAATGCATATGCATGCATGAATGCATATATGCATACATGCATGCATGCATACATGCATGCATGCATGCATGCATGAGGGGCATGCATATGCATGCATGCATGCATGCATATGCATACATGCATGCCTGAGGGATATGCATGCATGCATGCATGAGGGATATGCATATGCATACATGCATGCATATGCATACATACATGCATGCATGCATATGCATACATACATGCATGCATGCATATGCATACATACATGCATGCATGCATATGCATACATGAATTTGTATATTTTTGTTTTCTAATATATTTATTTATTTTTTGTTTTCTTTCTTTATATTTTTGTTTTCTAATATGCATACATGCATGCATGCATATGCATACATGAATTTTTACATTTTTGTTTTTATATGAATACATGCATGCATACATGAATGCATATACATGAATGCATATGCATACATGCATGCATATTAGAAAAGCATGCATGAGGGATATGCATATGCATACATGCATGCATATTAGAAAAGCATGCATGAGGGATATGCATATGCATACATGCATGCATATTAGAAAAGCATGCATGAGGGATATGCATATGCATACATGCATGCATATGCATACATACATGCATGCATATGCATACATACATGCATATGCATATATACATGCATATGCATATATACATGTGTATGCATACATACATGCATATGCATACATACATGCATGCATATGCATACATGCATGCATATGCATACATGCATGCATATGCATACATGCATGCATATGCATACATACATGCATGCATATGCATACATACATGCATGCATATGCATACATACATGCATGCATATGCATACATACATGCATGCATATGCATACATACATGCATGCATATGCTTACATACATGCATGAATATGCATACATACATGTGTAGCTCAGTGATGAGTAGCACCTCCTTTAATGTCAATCCGGGAAGACGTGAGGATGGTATGAAGACCTCGAGCAAGTGGAGGCACAAGTGCGTGAGTGAGAAGCACACAAACATGCACACACATACACACACACGCGCACACACGGCAAGACAAAGAGTGAGAAGCAATGGAGTCCTTAGATTACTTTCAAAAAGCTCTTACAAGTTCGTTTCAATTACAATCTAACTTCAAAAATGAGCTCTCTAGCTCCTTTTATAGTTTTTGACTAGCTTTGGCCCTGTCCGGACCTAGTGTCCGGCCTAGTTAAAAATTAGGTTCCAGGGCTTATTTGAGGGTTCAAACGAGATCTAAAAAATACGAAAATTGGCAGGTAGATACTTCTAAAGCTCCTCAAGCTCAAGGACTCCTTGGCTTGCAAAAAATGGAGCTACAAAAATATGAAATGGTATTTACAATGGTGTTTAGTGATTAAAATCACTATTTGTGTAGGGATTTTCTCTATTGATTTGTCATACACCTCTTTGAGCTCCCTACTTGCTCTTTCTTCTTGTGTGCTCAACTCCTTGATGTCTGAAAAATTTAGATGGCCTATTTGCCAGATCTTCTTTGATTGGCATGGCTACTTGTGCTATCCCTTTGCTCTGACTCTCTTCGTCTTGTGGCTCCTTCGGTTCCCCGACTGCTGCCAACACCCCCCCCACTCTCGCGTCTGTCGCCCCTGACAGACCCTTGTCTAGAGGGTTTTTGAACATAATATTGGACGACATCGGAGGCTAGGTGGTGTTCTTCTAGTCGTAAGCCGCGTGCTAGATCTGTGAGCAAATCATCCCAATTCACAGGTTCGGGAACATCTGGATGAGGCACCCTCAATTGTTCTGAGTGAATAGTTCTCTCCACAGCAAATAATTGGAGGAGATGTGATGGTCTGGGTATAAAGATTTCGGAGTGATATTCCCAGAATCCTGTGATGAACATCTCCTCAAATGTCTGTTTAAAGCAGGCTGGGAGGTACTTGATTCTGGCGTGCCAAGCATATATTACTTCAATTGATGGGGTGGTACTCATATCGTACACCAGATCCTGGTTTCCTATCACGAAGCCTGCTCCAGAGAAGTGAGGGTCCTTAATGTTCTTAAACGTCCTGAAAGTGATCAGCATTAATTCAAATATTTTCATACACATCTGGGCCATCACATCAGGATTATTGCGTAGCCGAATGCTCTAGTGACGGATTGTAGAAATCATGTAGTTCACCGTGGGGGGTCCTCGTGGAGGTGCTAGATAAACGTAATTTAACCATTTTGCGCAGGCTTTGATGTCTCTGACGACAATAGTGAATTCAGACCAGGTGCGTCTTCGAAGAACTGGAACGTAACAAGGATTATATTTAATAAACAACGGCATATTATTCCAGGTTCGGACCATTTCAAGATATGTTTCCAAAAGCCTAATCCTCCAGGTGGGTTGATGGATGGACCCACACTTAGCACTTTCCGGTATATCATCTGGACCAAATTGTGTAGCAAATGTGGGAGGCTTGCCGCATTGTCGTTGAATCTCGGCGTTGTAATCGGCCAAAAGTATGCAGTATGGCACATATTGGTCATTATTGGTGTCGATCCATCTATGATGAGACATGCTTCTGAAATATTCTGACTTTATGACAGTTTCTTCTAGGTTCGCTAGTGATTGGATCTGAATGGCCACCTGTTCTTCGTGGGTGTTCGTTGTCTTTTCCAGTGTCTGAAGCCACTCGGGTGCTTCCACTTCCAAGGTGTCTAGTCCCTCTGAGGTTCGTTGCCCTCCTGGCATCGGCATAGGAACATACGGTTCTTCGTACGAATCATCTACCTCAATAGGGACCAACTCTTCTGGCTCTGGTTCTACTATTGGAGAGGGCTGCCTCTCGTATGTCAGTAACCTCTTTTGTAATTCTACCACCTGCTCAGTTAAAGAGATGTTTCCATAGTGTCAAATGTTTGAGTGACCGTGTAGATGGGGATCGTGGGTGGGGTGGATGTGACGTTAGTGAAGAGAGTGGTCAAAGTGGGCATGGTGACTCCCCCGAATTGGATTCCCGGAGAGAGTGGAATTCCCATGACGATTGTGGTGGTAGTGGACGTGGTGGTGATAGTGTCATGTGGTGGAGTGAGTTGTGTAGTGAGAGGTGGGGAGGTTGGTGACAGTGGTGCTTCCTGATGTTTGTCTGCTTGCGTTGTATCTCCTGGTGCTGATACGTTGATATGAATTTGTTTCCCAGACCTCATGGGACGAGCGGGAACTCCTTTCTCAAATCCGTGAATGTAGGCCATTGCCTCATGAATGGCCTCATCCAATCCTACTGCATCGGCATGTAGGTTGATGGACTCGATGAACATATCATCCACACCTTCCTCTGCCAGCAATTGGTTCATGAGTTTCTTGCCTGCTTCAAGTGACATTTTATGCTATTCTTGAACTAGCTGCATAGTTCGATATAGTCTTTTTATTTGTGCCGAATACGCGGGGGCACTTGCTAACTCTGAAAGTTCGTCATACTCTTGTTCCTCGTAGGCTTCTTCCTCTTGTTCGGTCTCTTGTTCCTCGACGTCGACTTCTACAACTTGCGGTTGGGTGGGGACTGACATTGTTGTATGGGTTTGTGGTTCCTGAGCTCGCTCTGTTTCCGTTTCGAGATTAGAGTCGTAGATTAGTCTAGCCACTTCTTCATCAGTGAGATCATTGAGAGTAAAGCCCTGTGGAAATTCCAAGTCCGATGGGACGGGTGGAAACACCAGATTGGGTCCCTCTGTACTTGGTCTTGGTAGCCGAATGGTGAATGGTCTAATGCGTCGTGTCTGGGGAGGGGTAATCTCTGGTGTAGTGGTGGCTCCCCTTGGTTGAGCGCAGGGTAATTGGACTCCCCCTCTCATCTTCTTTGATGGAGGACCTGCCGCAGATAGCCTTCTCTGGAATTCCTGGGCCCGGGACCATACGAGTGCCCGCTGAATAGGCACGTCATAGGCTAGACATCGATAGATTATCTTGGTCAGAGCACAACACCCGTGGAGCACATTTTTCTGCTTCTTATTCCACCGTTGATGGGCTAGGTGAATCTGATCTATGATCCAATGTGGTACGTTGATAGGGAGGCTTTCCGTCTCTGCCAAATACAAGCTAAACCATATCTTCTTTGGGGGCATGGTGAATCTTTCCTGGGCGGGGAAAGCAAAATGCTGCATGACGGTCCGTAGGTGAAGAGCGATGGTCGGTGTCATTGCTACCATATCCTTCAGCTTATTGAGATCTTTATGTTTCATTCTGCCTGGAACCATTGTTTCCTTTTCAGTAGGAATGTGCATACCATACATGCCCAATGCTTCTCGTACCAGATTGAGGGTCAGTTTGAATCTTTTAAGTTCGTGGCCCGGCAATAGTGAGGGTAACACAAAAGTGCTGTCGCCTCCCTTGGCCCTGCTAGGAGTGATGGTGCTGATAAGATAAGAACAACGTAAGAAATCTGGCTTCGGTAAGTGGGCCCTGAAATAACTGTCCAGGCCAGCTTTGGTCCATACCGATCGCATTACTTCGGCATTCTGATAGCTCTCAAATTCGCGCATGAAAAAATGGTAGCGTCCCCATTTACCATTAAACTCCAATTCGGCTTCCCAAAAATAGGTTCCATCACCCAATGGTCCTGCAACATCACTGAACCAATGAGCGTGTTTGCCCACCTGAGAGGTGTGTCCCTGAGGAGGATCCTCAATTGGGAGCACATGCACAGCTTGAAGTTCTTGCGGTCTTTCGGTGAGATGTGGTTAGAGGAGGAGTGTTTCTATATCCACAATCTGTGCGCTGGATCCGGCGTGAGAACTTGAACCTCCGGCTTCTGCCATGGCCCTGCTTGCTTGTTGGTTCTGTGAGAATATAGAACCATGTGTTAACATTGTAATGGACAGAATACACCCGTTGTTGTCCCCGTTACAACATTAACATGCGGTAGATGATGAGTCAGTGGTCAGTAAGTGCACGATGACAGTGTGTGTAGTTAATGCCTGGATAGTCCTAGGAGCTAGATGGAAAGATGCACTGTCTGACTAATGCAGTTAGTAGGTGGAGATGAATTCACAGATTGGGGTCGGGGGGTTTATTACAAGTCTTAGGTTGCCAAACACCATGGATGGCTTTTGGTCTTGGTTTTGTGGGGATTCGGAAGGGTTGCATGAGTAATTCTACTGGGAGTTGTTGTGTCATTGGGACCCATTTACGAGTGAGTTTGTGCGTGCTTCTAGGTGGCAGTGTGTTCGAGTGTATCAGACAAGAGTGGGTGGCGGCTGCTTGAGCGAGTGAACTATGTCGTGTAAGATGTGAATTGTGTGGGACTAGTTGAGCCTGCAAGCAAGCCTTGGGCACCCAAATTTGTGTTGATTGTGGGTCGGCCATCATCGACTTCTTGGGTACCCAAATGGATTTCACTTTCTCAACAGAGGTTTTATATTAGCATCAAGTCGTTGATTACTAATAGGAAGTTGAGACCGTTGTTGCGACTTAGTTACGGTTGGCAGCTCGTCTTTCCGCACCCACATTTGTTTCATCAGCTGAGTTGTTCTGCTTCGCGCGTTCTTTTGGTCTCTCGCCTGGAGAATCTTCAGTGATTGATCTGCCCTTAGTTGCTGCCTCCTTCTCACCTTTGGAAAAGAAGGGAGTTCCATTGTGGTTCTGACTCCTTTTTTGAGACTTTCATTCTTCTGCATCACATAGCCTTGGACAAGAACAGCATGGTCAACTTCATGTGTACCCCTGGAGGGACCAGGAGTCCGTGCCTTTTCTAGTTCCTTGAGTGCTCCATTATTCAACTCAATTGTAATTCTAGTTTGATTCACCCATACCTGAAGAAGTCCACTTCTTAGGTTTAAGTTGACTGCTTGGTCATAGATCCAGTCTTGACCCAAGACAAGGGGTTCAGTGAGGTCCTCATCTTGACACACTAGTACTTTAACTGTCATTGCCTCATCATGAATATAGAGGGGAAGTTCCACCTCGCCCATGCAAGGGGTTTCCACGCCTCCCAATCCTATGAGATATGCTTCCACAGGATTGACAGTTAATTGCAACTCTTGACAGTAAGACAATTTAACAGCACTAGTGGCTGCACCTGAGTCAATCAAGGCTCTTACAGTCCTTGCACTCTTTCCTTGTCCTATATCTAAGGTTATGAAAGGACGTCGATCAGTTATTCTATGTGAGCTAACACCGGAAACTTCACACATAGCCACGTCATATCCTTGGTGTGCATATGCATCTTGCCTAGGGTGTTCTCTACCTTGTCTTCTTAATTTCATTCTCCGTATGCGCTCTAGGGCTTCTGCTTGAGCTTCTTCTCGAATTCGCTTTTCTTCCTCGTTGCGTTTCTTAGCAGTATTAAGTCGACTTAGCATTTCCTCCGTGAGGGGTTCCTGATACAACTTGACTCTGCACCCACTAATGTAACTTGGAAGAACATCGCCTTCTAATGTGGCTAGTTGCACTGCTCCACTTGTTGAGATTCTGTTAATGATCATGGGTCCGTAGCCTCTCTTCTCCAGTTTCCTTGCATGTTGCTTCAATGTGTAGACTAAAACTAAGTCGCTTGCCTTTAAACCTTTATCCTTAACGTGGGCATCAAAGTATGCCTTCTGTCATTTCTTTGTTGCATATATCCCTGCAGCTGCCCTCAGTCTTGTTTCTCCTAGTCGTTCAAGGTCAAAAAGTCTAGAGGAGAGTTCATGACCCGTCCATTCGTGCTCTTGTGCTACTTTCAATGTAGGTATTAAGAAGTCCAAAGGTAGCACGGCGTTTTGGCCAAACACCATCTGAAAGGGGGTGGCTTGGAGTACCGTTTTGTAGGCGACTCGGTATGCCCAAACAGCATGGTGTAGCTGTTTGTCCCAATCGGAGCGTTTATTGTTCACCAATTTCGTCAATACATTGCATAAGATCTTGTTGGTGCTCTCAGCCTGGCCATTTTCTTGAGGGTGATAGGGGGCAGACTTCTTATGTATTACCAAGAATTCTTGGAGCAGATTTTCAATCACTTCATTCAAGAAGTGAGTGCCTCTATCACTAACTAGCTCTATAGGTAGCCCGTATCTAGTGAACACATTCTCAAATAAAAACTTAGCTGTTGTTTGAGCATCGTTCTTCGTTGTGGCTTTTACCTCTACCCACTTAGTTAGATAGTCTGTTGCAACAATGATATATTCTGCATGAGAACCCTTAGCTGGGGGATTAATAGGACCTACGAAGTCTATTCCCCACTTAGAGAATGCACGTCCACCCATCATAGGTTTCAGTGGCATCTCATCTTTACGTATAGGATATTGAGTTCTCTGACAGACATCACAGCGTTTCACATAGGTATGTGCATCCATGTGAAGGGTCGGCCACCAGATGCCCGCAAATAGTATTGCCTTGATCACCCGATCTGGTCCAAAGTGTCCTCCTGCTACACCTTGGTGAGCAGTGTCCAAGATCTTGAGATATTCACTTTCATGGACACATAGTCTCAAGTAACCATCTTTACCACGTTTGTATAGATTATCGCCAATGAGAGAGTAATCCTGGGCTTCTTGTTCTAAACTCATTTTCCTAGCCAGAGTCATGTCTGGAGGGAATGTTTTCGTCCTCAGGAAGGATACTAGTGCTTCACTCCAATCTGGCACTATGGACACTTGATAAAGAGTGGCATGTTCCACCGGTGGTTTAGTGCGACAGATTGGGCATTCTTTGCACAACTTTTGGACATCCGCTTCCATAGTTGGCCAATGCACTCCGAGTCTCCTTAGTGTCTGTAAGGTTCGTTGCTTTGAGTAGTGTTGCTCTAATGCACCTACATGTGCTAAATGCAACCATTTATTGTACTCGTCCTCTTCCACACAACAAGCCAAGATTCCTTGATCCGTGTGCTTGTACATACTTCCTGCCATGATGTGGTACTTTTGGGCTTTCACAACCTCTCTATTCTGTGTGTTTACTACTGGATGGTTAGGCCCGCATGTCAATACTGGTACTAATGGCTTAGCCCACTGCGGTACAACTTCCAAATTAAACAAGTAAGCATCAGGAAGATCATCTGATACTCCTTGTGGGGCTTCTCCAGATGTGAGCCTAGAAAGATGATCAGCTCTCAAATGATTCCTCCCTTTCCTTACCACAACCTCGAAATCATATTCCATTAGTAAGAGAAACCATCTTACTAATCTTCCTGTATTGCATGGCTTGTTCACGAGATATAACAATGCTTGGTGGTCAATAAAAAATTTAAACTTGTTTGCAAGCAAATAGTGTCTAAATTTCTTAACTGCATATACCATGCCTAAGCCTTCTCTCTCAGTAGTGGTGTAATTTTGTTCAGCTGCATTCAATTGTCTACTGGCATAGGCAATTGGAAGATCCATGTTACCTTCACCAGTAGGTTGAGCAAGCACACACCCAATAGCATAATTGGATGCATCCACGTGAACATGGAATGGCTTAGTCCAATCTGGTGTGGTCAAGATTGGTGCTGAACATAATCTTCATTTAAGCTCCTGGAAGGAATTCTCACATTCGTCAGTCCACTCAAAATTAGTCAGAAGTCCGTACATGGGTTTTGCAATGACGGCATACATGTGAATGAACCGGCGGTAGTAACTACAATGTCCCATGAAAGCTTGTACTTCCTTGACATTCCTTGGCCTAGGTAGCTCTGCTATGGCTCTCACTTTCTCTTCGTCAGTAGATATGCCATTCTTTGACACTATGTGCCCTAGAATCTTGCCTTGCCTGACCATGAAAACACATTTTTTCGGGGTATAGGCAGACTTGATATTCTCTACATTTGTCAAAGATTTGTCTGAGTTCAGGAATATGGGTTTGTCTAATGTTGGAATGAGCACAAAGATCATCAACATAGACTTCTAAATTCTTCCTCAAGAAATCCTTAAATACATGGCACATTAGTCTCTGGAAGGTAGCTGGTGCATTGGTAAGCCCAAATGGCATTACACGAAAGGCAAATATACCCCACTCTATGGCAAAAGCTGTCTTATGCTGATCGTCTGGAGCTATGGCTACTTGATTGTAACCCGAAAATCCATCAAGGAAGCTATACACTTCCTTGCCTGCCACTCTTTCTAAGAGATGTTCTGTGATGGGAAGCGGATAGTTATCTCGGATTGTGGCTGCATTGACCTTCTTTAAGTTAATGCATACACGTAATTTACCATTCTTTTTGGGCACCACTACGATGGGGGATACCCACTCAGTGTGCTCAATTTCATAGATAAATACAACTTCAACCAGTCTATCTATCTCCTCTTTAATCTTGGTAGCGTAATTATCGTTATATGTATAGGGCTTTTGCTTAGAGGATTTAGCATCTGAGGTCATGGGGATAGTGTGTGAGCATATGTCAGGGTCCACTCCTTTCAAATCCTTGTAACTCCAAGCGAATACATCTCTGTATTCTCTTAGCAAGGCTATTAACGCATGCTCTTCTTCCTCTGTTAGGTCATGGCCTATGTACGTGCATCTCTCCTCTCCTTCTTCTAGGGCCACTACTATTTTCTTGGTGGTTTCTTTGTTATCATAGGCCTCCCTTGATTGTGCCTCTCGTTTAGGCATTCTTATCATGACCCTCCCGTCGTCTATCTCATACTTCTTAAAATTTTACGGGACCTCAAACAAAGATTCTTCCTCTTCTGGTGAGACTTCTCTCTTCTTTCGTTTCTTTCCTTCTTCCTTCGGGGTCACATGTGTGGCTAATCTTACATCATTTGTAAGCTCTCCATGCCTCTGGGGTTGAAATTCTACTTCATGGAAGTATTCTTCATCTGATGCAAAAGGTGGGTCCATAATGATTGACTCTAGATCGGAGTCACTTGCATCCTCAAATGCATCAGGGCTAGGTTCGCATTCTTCTAGAACTGCCTCTCCCATGATTGGCTCTATGGAGAAGACTGAAATGTCATAGCCATCCTCATCACAGTGAGGTGTCCATTGTTCCTCATTGATGGCTACATCCATGGTTGCTAGAATTTCTGCCCAGCCATGAGGTTCGAATTCTTCGTCTGGAAAAACTACAGGTGCATAGGCTGGGTCTTGGATTGATCTATGGGTTTCTTTTGCACCTATCTCCCTGGCTTTTTCTCTCTTCTCCTCTTCTACTGCTACCTTACACATCCATAAGTGAGTGTCTTCATGCATCCATGAGGATCCTGATCCTAGGGAATGCACCGATTCCGTATCATCTTTGGCTCTATGGATGGGGTTCCATTGGATGGGAGGGACATCTCTATGAGAGTAATCCTTGAGATTGACTTTGGTCGTAACACCTAAGTGCTGCAGGTACAAAGAATTGGTTCCCCAATCCTGTACCACTTTCAACTGTCGCATAAAGGGTCGTCCCAAGATCATTTCATAGGCATGGTTCTTGCTAAAATCACATATAGCAAAGGTATGCTCGAACTCGACACCACAGGTGGTGAGAGTTATTCCTTCTAGCAATCCTAAGGGCCTTTCAATATGACCATCGGCCATCTGCAATTTCATTCTCGTTGGCTTGAGTGCTGGCTTGCCCCAACGCTTCCATAGGGAAGTGGTGGCAATTGCAACTCCTGCACCTGAGTCCAAAATTGCCTTGGTGGTGTACTCCCGGTAGGTAATGGGAAGATAGGTGTTCCCTTCTTCACCTTCACACATATCTCCTATCTTATCCAAGGGTATCTCTGGCACTATCCTATGTGATCCTACCTGAGAACGAGGTTTTGCTATCTCGGGCACTTGATTGGCTACATGTTTCCACACTTCTGGTCTAACCTTAAGCAGTTCTTCCAAAGTGAGGTTGCACTGCACTTTGGTGTTCTTCACCACCTCTGTATTCCTAGGTATGACTGAATCTTTGTTCCTTACCATGACTGTAGGTGCTCTCATACAGGTGGACTTTGCTTCCCATGGGCCTGTGAAATGGGGTAGTTCTTGTAAAGAATTAGACTCGAAGTCTAATCTTTCTTGAGATTGGGTACTCTCCTGCTCTCCATAAATGGAAGGAAGGTCTTGTGGGAATTGATCGTGTGTGTCATCCACCAGTTCAATGGGAGGAGGGACTTCACTCTCTTTAGCCCATTTCTCTTCTTGAATCTCGCGTAGGAATTTTGGTGTGTATTGATTCATAGAAGAAGAGGTGTCTGGTTCCGTAGAGTTAGGCACGTAGGCCTCAGGCACATAGGCTTTCTGGGTAGGAAGACCTACTCTTTCACTAGCCTTGTCATGGTGTTGAGGGGCGAGTTCCTCTTGTGATTGTGCCATTAGATTCTCTATTCTTTCTAGGGAGGGGGGGTTGTCTGGTTCAGTGGAATTGGGCCCATAAGCTTTCGGTGGGGAATGGGTCATGTTTTTGCTTGCTTCATCTCTTTCTTGATTTTTCTCTTCCTTGGTAGATCTTGCAATTATGCTCTCTAACTTCTCTAGAAGTCCATCCAAGTGTAATTGCGTCTTGGCTGAGCCCGAGTAATTGAAAAGGCGACTGGCTTCAAACATAGTCTAAGCCAATGCGACCATTTTCGCGCAAAGCTTGGTTCTTTCTATCTCTAGGTCAGCTCTAGGGTAGCACTTGTCATGATCCGTGACATTTGGCCCTTCTTGGATTCTGGCCTGATATGCTTTAAGCATCATGTCTATGTCTTCAGGAGTGGGATCAGCTAATACTGATCCTACTCTAGGGGGTGGTGGAATCGTATGAGGTGGGTTGGAAGGTGGCGGTTCGGATGGCGATGGGAATGGTGGTGGTGGGGTAGTGTGAGAGGGAGTTTGAGATGTGAGTTCAGTTATCCTGGCTTTGGTTTCTCTTATGCTTTCCTCAAGTTCACTCATCTTTTTAGCCCATTGTCTTTTCATTCTTTCCTGACTATCTTTCCACGCTCTAGTCCTTTTCTTTGTCATGCTCTCGGTTTCACTAGCCTCTGGGTTCTTATCCTGGTTTACCCCTTCGTTCTGCTGCCATGCCTGAGCTCTAGTCACTACCTGTACTGGTGCAGTGGAAGTGACACTTCCTGTGGAATCTACCACTAACCCAATAACATTAATAGGAGTGATTTTTGGCATATTATTAGGATTCTTGGGACAATCTCGTAAGAGATGCTCCTTTCCACATTCTTGGCAAAAGCCCGGAATTGTCACTGACTGGGGTTGTGTAGGTGGAGGTAAGGGACAATCACGAATGAGGTGATCTCCCTGACATCTGTAGCATGGTCCTCTAGGAAATGGGGGTCTTACCTGCCTAGGTTGAGGCTTAGGGTTGGGGTTTGCATACATGACGTTTGTGTAATCTGACTCCCAACTAGGTTCATTTGGCTCTTCGCTATAGTAAGACTCACCATGCTCATGAGATTGCATGTAGTAGGCCTGGGGACTATCGACATGTGTAGAATCAAAGCTATGGTCATTGGGGTCACTTTCAGAGAGCAAAGGTGTTACAGGGACTATAGCTCTATTCATGTTTTCTTCGGCTGCTGCATATTTTACTGGGATCACATTAGCTAGGGCAGGGGGTTGTTGTGCTAACACAGGCTGAGGCCTTTGTTGGTTTTGGTATGGTTGCTGATAAGGTTGTTGTGGCCTGCCATATGACTGTGGAGGGTACGGGTTTTGGTATCTTCCCTGCTGACGGTATGGCTGAGGGTAGGGTTGCCTAACCGCTTGCTTGTTGTATGGGCAGTCTTGCGCTGTGTGATTTGTGTATCTCCGTTCTATGGTGCAGTATTGGCCACTAGGATTTACTTGGGGTTGAGCCATAATGGGACATACATTTGCCATATGGTCGCCTCCACAATTATAGCATCTTTTTACAGGGGAGAACCTTGGGATTTGTTTACTAGAGACACCTAGTTTTTGAGCAACTTTCTCTGCAAGTTCCTCAATTGATGTGGATTGCGTGGAAGAGAGGTTAGAGGCACTATCTGAATCTTTGTATATCTTGGAAAGCTCTAACTCCTCCCCTAGGTTATCCTCGATGTCAATGCACATGCGCACGCACTCTTCTATGGTCCTAGGGTCCTTCAAGTACACATAAGATCTCAATTTGGTACTTAGCAATCCATCCAAGAATAAAGCCACTTGCTTAGCTGGTGTGGGTAGCTCAGGGACAGGGCATCTTTCAAGATATTGCCTAAATCTCCTTCCTGCAAGTCTCACGGTCTCTTGAGGGGTTTGCTTGAAGCTGTGAATCAGTGAGGAGGTATTATGTCTTATGCCACTCTTAGAGAATTTAATAATGAAAGCCTCTAGGAGTTGGTCTATGTTCCTGAACTGCCTCTCATTCAATGGTTGGAACCATGTGAGGGCAGTGTTCCTAAGGGTCAGACCAAAGGCATTATATTGTGTGAATAGGTCCTCCACTTGTTCTGCTCTCAGGACTTGTCTAAACTCAGCCACATGATCGTATGGATCTCCAGTGCCATCGAAGTAGTTCTTCATGGACTTAACTAGCTGAGTCGGTCTCAAGATCCTTGTGTGCTCTCTAGGTCGTGGTAGAGGGAACTCATCCGCATTTCTTTGATTCCTGTGAGCTCTAAGCATCTCAGGTTCTACTCTATTTGTTTCCGTCCTTGTTCTCTCTCTGCCCCCTGAGTTGGCAAAGCTCACCTCCGGCCTTTCTCGATGTCTGTCTCTTTGAGTTCCGTGAGCGTGGGAGGTTCCAGCTCCTGGGTGACCAAAGGACACGTTCGATCTTGGTTGGGGGAAAACGAATTCACCCTTCCAAGTGTAAGCATGCCTATCATTTTCCGTAACCACAAAGATCCTCTCCGAAGCGTGATCTAAGTAGGTCACTCTGCGTGGGCTATCAGGATCCTTAAACTCATAGATCACGATTGTTCCTATATCAGTTGGCTGATCAGATTTATACCTCCAAAAGGCTTCGTCAGTTTCTCAATTGAGGAGCAAATCTATGCTCTTATTATCTTGGGGAATCCACTCTGGTGTGATAATCCTAGTGAGAACCGATTTGCCTCGAGGGGTTCTAGGTTCTACACCCATGTTTCCTTGCTCTAGGTCACCTAAGTCCGCTTCTGGGATCACATTTCCGAATTCGTCCGTCCTATCTGGGTGACTGGTGACTACGTATATGGTTCCTTCTTTGTCCAAGTATGCTCCGTTTTCAAACTTGACAGCTGGGCGCTCTAGTCCAATGGATTGATCAGGATTCTTAATCTGTACCACATATCTTCCTAGGCCGTCCTCATATATGCTGGCATCTAGTTGGTTGGTCCTAAGGTATTCCAACTGCGTTTTGTAAGGGCCTTCTACTCTGTGCAAGTATGGCACTCCTAAACTTCCCGTAGGTCTGTCCATGCCTTGAGACATCTCTGATTCACTGGTATCAGAGCTAGGGTAATGCGAGTGGTGATTCAACTACTGGGCCCAAGACCTCGTAGTATGATTGACACTAGCCTCTGAAGACCTAAGGCTTTGTCGATCTCTTACTAGATGTCGTCCTGATCTAAGGTTCATATGCCTAACTGATTAACCCAATTTTTCCCAGGTACAACCACGTTTCTGAGTCCTTTGTATCAATTACATTACTTAATCCCCTTTTTGTGTTGATTATCGTGTTTATACTCTTGTCTGATATCACGTCGTTAGGAATACTTGAGTTTAATTTCGCACTTTAGTTTAGTCGTTTCACGTTAGGTTCTTTTCCTTTAAGGTTGTCGTTCACACACACAGGTTATCTCTTGACTTGAACTTGATTTCTTAGATAGTATTTGATTTATCTCGTGCCTATCGTTGCCTGGAATTACTTCTAACACTACCCGCACTTAGCCTAAACTAAGAATTGACAGAGGGTGTTGCGGGTTTTCCAACCTTGAAGTCCTTTCCTTGTGTTGTTGCCCTGGTGTGCCCAGGACGCGTGTTCCCAAGCCTGCACTTACTCTTGCTTTGCGTACCCTTCGATGCTCTCAAAGGACCTGTAAAAGGCCCACCGTTAGCTCAAGACTTAAATTCAAAAGACAGAACCAAACACTTTCATTCATGTAACACTTCACCAATTTGCACTATGACTTTTTGGACACCACTCTAGAGATCCCTGAATTTTGTTCCCCCTGGGTATGGTCAACTTCAAAATACCCTATCTAACAATCCTGATCTTAATTTAACCGTAACCAGTCGATGTTTTTGTTGTACTCCCCGCGAGCTTTCCAACAAGACAAAAATCACGGCAAACGGATTTCGTATGAGAAAGTTATGCCAGTTCAAGGTTTTGGGGCTAAAACAGGATTAAACTAGGTTAACAGGCAAACAGGAATTCTCGGGTTACTTGGGTCATGCCCTCGTAATGCAATACTACACCCTAGTGTTTGTCCCACACTTGGCCAAAATTTAGACCATTATTTTTGCCTTAAAAATTTGACCTAATTTGCCCTTCTAACGTGTTCGCAAAGTCTGTCGGTCGCGATTGACAATCGCGATCGACGTGTCGATCCCGATTGACAGGTCCGTCGTGGCTGTCAGTCGCGATTGACAGGTGGCTCGAAAAGTCAATCAGTCGTGGTCAAAGGGTCGTTGACTCTGTCAGTCGCAATTGATGGGTCGATCGCGATTGACAGGTCGGTCGCGAGGGTCTGTCCGTCGTGGTCAAACAATCGTTGACTGTGTCGGTCGCGATTGACAGAGCCGTCGTGGGCTGTTGATCGCGATTGACTGGTCGATCGCGATTGACAGGTCTGTCCGTCGTGGTTTGTCGATCGCGATTGACAGAGCGATCGCGATTGACAGAAAACTGAGGAGTTTCAAAATTCTAAGCACATTTTTGGGAAGCTCTAGGCCTGTAGATCATGGTTTTGCACTTTGTTTGGCAATTTGAGCATTTTTTCTGTCGGTCGCGATTGACAGAGGTCGGCGACACACAGACAGTTACTGCGAATTCCGTACCTGTGCAGAGTGCTGGGGACGATGATGCGGCCTGTACCTGCAAGACAGCTCAAGAAACATGCAAAAACAGCACACACAATTTTGCTCTCTCGCTCTCTCTCACAAGTGAAATGAGGGAAATGAGGTGGAGAAGGTGATATGATCAAAAAACAGAAATTTTCACGATGATGGAAATGGAGATGGAAAATGATGATGATGATGATGGTGATGATGGTGGTAAGGTAAGAAAGAGAAAAATAGGAAAAGTAACGAAATTACCTACAACACCAACGTCTCCAATCTACGTCTTACCATCACACGCTCGTCCTCAAAGCTCGATCCCCGGCAACGGCGCCAAAATTTGGTGTAGCTCAGTGATGAGTAGCACCTCCTTTAATGTCAATCCGAGAAGACGTGAGGATGGTATGAAGACTTCGAGCAAGTGGAGGCACAAGTGCGTGAGTGAGAAGCACACAAACATGCACACACATACACACACACGCGCACACACGGCAAGACAAAGAGTGAGAAGCAATGGAGTCCTTAGATTACTTTCAAAAAGCTCTTACAAGTTCGTTTCAATTACAATCTAACCTCAAAAATGAGCTCTCTAGCTCCTTTTATAGTTTTTGACTAGCTTTGGCCCTGTCCGGACCTAGTGTCCGGCCTAGTTAAAAATTAGGTTCCAGGGCTTATTTGAGGGTCCAAAGGAGATCTAAAAAATACGAAAATTGGCAGGTAGATACTTCTAAAGCTCCTCAAGCTCAAGGACTCCTTGGCTTGCACAAAATGGAGCTACAAAAATATGAAATGGTATTTACAATGGTGTTTAGTGATTAAAATCACTATTTGTGTAGGGATTTTCTCTGTTGATTTGTCATACACCTCTTTGAGCTCCCTACTTGCTCTTTCTTCTTGTGTGCTCAACTCCTTGATGTCTGAAAAATTTAGATGGCCTATTTGCCAGATCTTCTTTGACTGCCATGTCTACTTGTGCTGTCCCTTCGCTCTGACTCTCTTCGTCTTGTGGCTCCTTCGGTTCCCCGACTGCTGCCAACAACATGCATGAATTTTTATATTTCTGTTTTCATATGAATACATGCATGCATACATGAATGCATATGCATACATGCATGCATGAGGGATATGCATATGCATACATGCATGCATATGCATACATACATGCATGCATATGCATACATGCATGCATATGCATACATGCATGCATGCATGCATGCATATGCATACATGAATTTTTAAATTTTTGTTTTCTAATATCTATCTTTATTTTTTGTTTTCTTTCTTTATATTTTTGTTTTCTAATATGCATGCATGCATGAGGGATATGCATATGCATACATGCATGCATATGCATACATGCATGCATATGCATACATACATGCATGCATATGCATACATACATGCATGCATATGCATACATACATGCATGAATTTTTATATTTTTGTTTTTATATGAATACATGCATGCATACATGAATGCATATGCATGAATGCATATGCATGCATGCATGCATGAGGGATATGCATATGCATACATGCATGCATATGCATACATGCATGCATATGAATACATGCATGCATATGCATACATGCATGCATATGCATACATGCATGCATATGCATACATGCATGCATATGCATACATACATGCATGCATATGCATACATACATGCATGCATATGCATACATACATGCATGCATATGCATACATACATGCATGCATATGAGTACATGCATGCATATGCATACATACATGCATGCATATGCATACATACATGCATGCATATGCATACATACATGCATGCATATGCATACATACATGCATGCATATGCATACATACATGCATGCATATGCATACATACATGCATGCATATGCATACTGTAGCTCAATGATGAGTAGCACCTCCTTTAATGTCAATCCGGGAAGACGTGAGGATGGTATGAAGACCTCGAGCAAGTGGCGGCACAAGTGCGTGAGTGAGAAGCACACAAACATGCACACACATACACACACACGCGCACACACGGCAAGACAAAGAGAGAGGATCAAGGAGTTCTTTAGATTACTTTCAAAAGCTCTTACAAGTTCGTTTCAATTACAATCTAACCTCAAAAATGAGCTCTCTAGCTCTTTTTATAGTTTTTGACTAGCTTTTGGCCCTGTCCAGACCTAGTGTCCGGCCTAGTTAAAAATTAGGTTCCAGGGCTTATTTGAGGGCTCAAACGAAGTCTAAAAATTATGAAATTTGGTACGATGGTACTTCTAATACTCCTCAAGCTCGAGGACTCCTCGGCTTGCACAAAATGGAGTCTAATCTACCAAAAACGGGATTTACAATGTTTGTGTAGTGATTAAAATCACTTGGGTTGTACATAATCTATGGGAAAAAATGATCTGGCCTTGTTGCCGTATTGTGCATGACTCCTTTATTGCTTTGTATGCCAACACTCCCCCCTTCCTAGCGTCTGTCGCCCCTGACAGACCTTTGTTCCCTCGGGTGGTCGATGTAATATTGGATGACATTGGTGGCCAGTTCATGTTCTCCTATCCTTAAGCCTCTTGCTAGATCGGCTTCCAATGCCTCCCAATTTATTGCACCGGGGGTCTCTGGTTGCGGGGTGGTGTAGTACTCTGAATACATTGCTTGTTCACAAGCAAACAGTTGAAGCAGATGTGTCGGCTTTGGCGCGAAAATCTCCGAGTGGTACTCCCAGAACCCTGATCTGAACATTTCTTCGAAGGTCTGTTTGTAGCAGGCGGGGAGGTATTTGATGCGTGCATGCCAAGCGTAAGCCACACGGATACTGGGGGTGGTGCTCATGTCATACACCAAGTCGTAATTTCCATTGCTAAACCCCGGAAGGCGTACCTGTGGTGCGGCTGCATTTCTAAAGGTCTTCAGCACCACTTGCATCATATCTAAGATTTTAAGCATCATTTGCGCTGCTACATCTTGCATGGGCTTCAAGCGCGGCATCCAGTGGCGAATGGTCCCCATCATATATGCTACCGATGGTGGTCCTTGTGGTGGCGCTATGTACGGGTAGTTCAGCCATTCCTTGCATTGCGCATTGTTCTGTACCTTGATATTAAATGCCTTCCACGACCTGCGGCGGGGGACTGGACCGTAGCATGGGTTGTACAGGAGGTGCAACGGCGCGTTGTTCCATGTGCGTAGCATTTCTGGATAAGTCTCTAAAAGTTTCTGCCGCCATGTTGGTTGACGAATCTTGCCTTTTCGCACCTCTGGAGGAAGGTCTTCGGGTTGAAATTGGGTCGCAAAAGTAGGAATCTGACCCGTGACTCTTTGTATTTCTGCATTATAATCAGCCAAGATAATATAATATGGCCTGTACTGGAGTTCCGATGAGAGAATCAGGCGTCTCGATGACAAGTTCTTGAAGTAATCTGATTGTAAAACAGTCTCCTCTATGACCCTCATAGCCTGATTTTGCACTACGGTGCGCTCTTCATGCGAGGTCCCTATTTCCTCCACTTGTCGTAACCATGGCGGCCGTGGTGCCTCGAACGTGTCCTGCGCTTCTTCTGTTTGTTGGCCTCCTGGGAATGGTTGCGGATCATATTCTTCATCAAACGTTTGTTCCACAGGAATTTGCACAACTTCTTCCTCCGTGGGAGCCTCCGGAGGGGAAGATGGCCTCTCATATTGTAGTAGGCGTGTCTGCAATTCAGTTACCTGTTGCTGGAGATCTTTTATGGCCTCTGCGTCGGAGGGAAGCGAAGCTGTAGAGGGGGTGGTTGTAGGGGCAGCTGTTGGGCCTTGTTGGTGTTCCTGCTTCAGTTGTCCTAGCTCCTCCGATAGCTTATCATGTGCTTCGAGTAGCATGGCATAATCTTCCAATATAATTTTGATATTATCGGGGGTCACTGCTTGAAACTTGGATGGGCTGATGGGTGCCCCCGGTGTGCTCTCAATAGCTGCCTCCAGGTTCTCTTGATTTTGTATTTGCAGACGTCTGTTCTCTTCCTGAGCAGCCGCAAGATGGCGTTTAAGTAGCGCCATATTTCGCTGAAGTTTTGAGTTGCGTTCCAGTTGTGTCCGTAGGTGACTTTCTACCACCTGCACTGCTTCCTGATCTACGTTCTGTAGCTGTACTTCCAATATATTATGGGCGTCTTGGAGGGTTTGGAACTGTGTGTGGAGGCGAGCATTCTCCTCTTCTAGTACCGCAAGGCGGAGCTGTAGTGTCGCTGAGTGCTCTTGCAGGCGTGCGTTTTGTTGCTGGAGCTGAATGTAATCTGTTCTTAAATTTGATATACAAGCCAACATGGTGTCCAATGCATTACCTATAGATGAGTGGGGGGTGTTTACTGTGGAAGATGCATGGGAAGGGAATTGGGGAAGGGAGACAGTGAATGATGTGTCTACGAAAGTTGTGTGTGTGGGTGAAATTGGTGGAGGGGGAATGGGAGGAGGTGAAACCGTGGGTGGAGGTGCCGTGGGTGGTGAAATGTCCATACCTTCAGGAGTGGGTGTTAGTGTGGGGCCTGCCATATATATTGGTATGGTAGGTGGTGTGTGTGTGGAAGTGGTGAATAGATGTGACGTGGGGTGGGGAGCTGAAAAGACAGGGAATGGTTGAGGGCCTGGTTGAAAAGCCCTAGCAAAGATGTCCTGGAGGGATTGTAGAAATGGAGAGAGTGATATCGGGGGTTGGGGTCGTAAATTTGAGGAGGGCTGAAAGGGTTGCGTGGTAGCAGGGAAGCCCATGAATGTGGATCTGGGGTCAGGATGACCGGTGGCTGAAGGCATTGGGGATGGTTGTCCTAGGGCAGGCTCGGGAATGGTTTCGGTGGGTGGTGTAGTGATGGGGTTTGCGTCAAAGACCGGGTTATCAGTGGTAGAGAATAGGGTGGCACTGGAGATCGGAGTACGGAAGGTGAAGGTGGGGTCGGTGGGTTGAGCAGTCGATGTGGTTTCCACTGTTTCTCTTCTAGGAGGTGATGGTGGGGGAGTGGATGGTAGTGGTTCGGTGGACTCCTCATGGGTGGCGGGGTGCTGTTGACTAGCTGTTTGGGAGGTTGGTGTAGTAGTGGGCTCTTCTGCAACTGTAACGGGAATTTGGATATTTTTACCTGAGCGAGGTCGTGTCTGGAACCTTCGTGGGTCATATTGAACTGAAGGCCTCTGAATGGCAGTGCGCACAGCTTCTACAACTCCATATGTTTCTGCCATCAATAAGAGACCTTCCCTGTACTCTGAGTCAACTCCCGCTTCTTCCAACAACTGAGTCATAAGTACTCTGCTGCTCTGTTCAGTGAGTAACTGCTGCTCTGATACAGCCTTCGGAGTTCTGTTGTATATGCTGGGGCTTCAGTGGTCTCTTCTTCATATGCTTCTTCTTCTTCCGGGTGTCCGTGTTGTTGGCTTTGCTGAGCGTCACTCCAATGGACATGTCTACCGTCTGTAGACTTTCTTCTTCTCCGTGAGGATGTGCCCTGCTCCTCTGCCTCTGAATAAAACTCCACATCAGAGAATTGTGTGCTTTGTAGGAATGCTTCGAAATCCTGGGGGTCCAGTCCTTCAGCCTCTCCAGTGGCAGCAAACTCGAATTCAGGTGTAACCGGAGGAGCCGATGGGGTGGGTTGTGTCGTAGTGTCAGATTCCGACCTGGGTATCCTAATGGTAAAAGGAGGTACAGTGCCCTCTCTTAATGATGATGCCTCAGGAGTAGTCAGGACTTCCCTTGTCTGGACACACGGAATCGCGCCCCTCATGCGCTTGGACTGATGTGTGGATGTCTTGAGCCTTTTAAACATTTGTAATTGTGCCCAAGTTAAGGCACGCTCAATGGGGACATCATATGCTAAGCATCGGTAAATGATGCGTGTGAGTGCACAGCATCCGTTCACCACTAATTTCCTAGAAGCCCGTTTGTTCACTTCATACAACTGATCTATAATCCACACTGGTAGCTTAATAGGTAGCGCACCTGCTTCCGCCAAGTAGAGAGCAAACCAGATCTTCTTGTGTGGTTGCGTGAATCGGTCTTGACCGGGGAAGGCGAAATGTTGCATGCACATGCGGAGAGGGATGGACACATTTGGGGTGAGGACTGCCATGTCTTTCAGCTTCACTACTTTCCTGTCCTTCATGTTGTTGGGAACGAGAGCATCCTTTTCTGAGGGCACATGCGTGCCATGCATATTTAAAGCATCACTCACCAGCTCCACAGTAAGTTCAAACCTCTTCAACTCGTTGTTGCCCAGCAGTGAGGGGAGAACAAATGATCCGGGTTGGTCCTTATCTTCATGAGCTTGTAATGTGGAGACCAGATAATAACATCGGAGGAGATCGGGTTTAGGTAATGGGGCTTCAAAATATTCCGCCAATCCTGCTCGTTGCCATATGATCTGTAGATCTTCTGTGTTCTGTAGAGTCTCGAACTCCTTGGAGAAAAATTGGAATCGCACCCATGATCTGTCATACTCGCATTTAGACTCCCAGATATACTTGGCCTCACCTAATGGACCGGGCATGCCATTGAACCAATGAGAATTGGCATGAACTCTTTCCGTGATGCCTGTAGGTGGATCTGGCACCGGGAGTTGCTGAAGGTGTTGCATCTCCACTGGTCGTTCAGTCGGAGGCACGTCCACAGGTAGGCTATCCACATCAATTCCTGCAGTAAGTATCCCTGCTTGTGAGCCCGAACCTATCGCTTCTGCCATTTTACTGCTTGTCTTCTGATTCTGTGAGAATATAGAAGCATGTGTTAACATCGTAATGGACAGAATAAATCCGTTGCTGTCCCCGTTACAACATTAACATAAGGCAGGTGATGATTTAGTGGTTAGTAAGTGCACGAAGACAGTGAGTGTAGTTAACGTTTGTGTATTCCTAGGAGACTAATGTCGTTAGTAAGTGGGGTGGATTTACAAATCGGGGTCGGGGGTTTATTACAGATCTTAGACTGCCAAATGCAGTGGATGGGCTTTGCTTTCGGTTTCGTAGAGACTCCAGAGAGCTGTGTCGGTGTCGCTGTTTGGGAATGGGGCCTTTTAGGGACCCACTTATAAGTGATTACATGCATGCTCATGGGTCTTGGTGTGTTCCTAAGTGTTGAGCACGAGGGAATACTGGTTGTACTCGTAGATGGGTTATGCTGCATAGGTTGTGGCCTTGGCGTAACTACTTGTGCCCTCAAGCAAGCCTTAGGCACCCAAATTTGTCTAGATTGTGGGCTTGCCTTCATCGACTTCTTGGGCACCCAAATAGATTTTACTTTAGCAGAAGAATTTCTGACAGACTTCTTATTAGCGTCGTGTTGTTGGTTACTAATAAGAGGCTTTGCCCGTGTAGTTGACGGTGGTGCACCCGGTCGTTCGCCTTTCCGCACCCACACCTGGTTTATTTTCTGGGACATTCTGCTGCGCAGGTACTTTTGATCTCGGACATAGGTAGTACTCGGCTTCTTCTGCTTGTGATCCGCCTTTGGTTGCTGCCTCCTTCTGGCCTTTGGAAAAGAAGGGAGTTCCGTTGCATCCCTGATTCCTTTTTTGCAAATATCATTCCTCTGCAACACAGGGTTTTGAACAAGAACAGCATGGTCATCTTCATGTGTACCCCTGGAAGGACCAGGAGTCTCTGCCTTTCCTAGTTCCTTGAGTGCTCCATTGTCTAATTCTACTGTAACTCGACTATGATTGACCCAAACCTGGAGAAGTCCACTTCTTAGGTTTAAGTTAATTGCTTGGTCATAGATCCAATCTTGACCCAAGACTAGAGGTTCAGTGAGATCCTCATCTTGACACACCAGTACTTTAACTGTCATTGCCTCATCATGAATGTAAAGGGGAAGTTCCGCCTCGCCCATGCAAGGGGTTTCCACTCCTCCCAATCCTATAAGATATGCTTCCACAGGATTGACAGTCAATTGTAATTCTTGGCAGTAAGACAATTTAACAGCACTAGTGGCTGCACCTGAGTCAATCAAGGCTCTTACGGTCCTTGCACTCTTTCCTTGTCCTATATCTAAGGTTACGAAAGGACGTCTATCAATTATCCTATGCGAGCTTGTTCCTGCGACTTCACACATGGCCATAGGAAATCCTTGGTCTGCATAGTCATTCGCTCCAGGCTGATCTCTACCTTGCCTTCGTAATTTCATCCTTCTGATGCGTTCTAAAGCTTCAGCTTGAGCTTCTTCTCGAACTCGCTTTTCTTCCTCTTTGCGTTTCTTAGCAGTGTTGAGTCGACTGAGCATTTCCTCCGTGAGGGGTTCCTGATACAACTTGACTCTGCAACCGCTAATATAATTTGGGAGAACATCACCCTCTAATGTGGCCAATTGTACTGCTCCGCTCGTGGAGATCCTATTGATGATCATAGGTCCATAGCCTCTCTTTTCTAGCTTCCTCGCGTGTTGTTTTAGTGTATAGACTAAGACTAGATCTCCTGCTTTCAAGCCTTTATCCTTCACGTGGGCATCAAAGTATGCCTTCTGTCTCTTCTTGGCTGCATATATCCCTGCAGCGGCTCTCAGTCTTGTTTCTCCTAATCGTTCAAGGTCAAAGATCCTAGAGGAGAGCTCATGACCTGTCCATTCGTGCTCTCGTGCTACTCTCAATGTAGGGATCAAGAAGTCCAAGGGTAACACAGCGTTTTGACCGAATACCATCTGAAAGGGAGTGGCTTGGAGTACCGTTTTGTAGGCCACTCGGTATGCCCAAACAGCATGGTGTAGCTGTTTGTCCCAATCAGAGCGTTTAGTGTTCACTAATTTCGTCAGTACATTGCATAAAATCTTATTAGTGCTCTCAGCTTGTCCATTAGCTTGAGGATGATAGGGGGCAGACTTCTTGTGTATTACCAAGAATTCTTGGAGTAGATTTTCAATCACTTCGTTCAAGAAATGAGTGCCTCTATCACTTACAAGCTCTATAGGTAGCCCATATCTCGTGAATACATTCTCAAACAAGAATTTGGCAGTTGTTTGAGCATCGTTCTTGGTTGTAGCCTTTACCTCTACCCATTTGGTGAGATAATCTGTTGCCACAATGATGTATTCCGCATGAGAACCCTTAGCTGGGGGATTAATAGGACCTACGAAGTCTATTCCCCACTTAGAGAATGCACGTCCACCCATCATAGGTTTCAGTGGCATCTCATCTTTGCGTATAGGATACTGGGTCCTCTGACAGACATCACACCGTTTCACATAGGTATGTGCATCCATGTGAAGGGTAGGCCACCAGAAGCCCGCAAACATTATTGCCTTGATCACCCGATCTGGTCCAAAGTGTCCTCCTGCTAGCCCTTGGTGAGCAGTTTCCAAGATCTTGAGATATTCACTTTCATGGACACATAACCTCAGGTAACCATCTTTACCGCGCTTATATAGATTATCACCTATGAGTGAGTAATCCAAAGCTTCTTGTTCTAAACTCCTTTTCCTAGCCAGAGTCATGTCTGGAGGGAATGTGTTTGTCCTCAGGAATGATACTAGTGGTTCGCTCCAATCTGGCGCAATGGATACTTGATAGAGAGTGGCATGTTCCACCGGTTGTTTAGTGCAACAGATTGGGCATTCCTTGCACAACTTTTGGACATCCGCTTCCATAGTTGGCCAGTGCACTCCGAATCTCTTTAGAGTCTGTAAAGTTCGTTGCTTTGAATGGTGTTGCTCTAATGCACCTACATGTGCTAATTGCAACCATTTAGCATACTCATCCTCTTCTACGCAACAAGCCAAGATCCCTTGATCTGTGTGCTTGTACATGCTTCCTGCCATGATGTGGTATTTTTGGGCTTTTACAACCTCTCTGTTCCGTGTGTTTACCACAGGATGGTTAGGCCCGTATGTCAATACTGGTACTATTGGCTTGGCCCACTGCGGTATAACTTCCAAATTAAACAAGTAAGCATCAGGAAGGTCATCTGACACTCCTTGTGGGGCTTCTCCCGATGTGAGCCTAGAGAGATGATCGGCTCTCAAATGAGTCCTACCTTTTCTTACCACAACCTCAAATTCGTATTCCATTAGCAAGAGAAACCATCTTACTAATCTACCTGTATTGCATGGCTTGTTTACTAGGTACAACAATGCCTGATGATCAGTAAAAAATTTAAACTTATTTGCAAGCAAATAGTGTCTAAATTTTTTGACTGCATAAACCATGCCTAATCCTTCGCGCTCTGTAGTGGTGTAATTCCGTTCAGCCGCATTCAATTGTCTACTAGCATAGGCAATTGGAAGATCCATATTACCTTCACCAGTAGGTTGTGCAAGCACACATCCAATAGCATAATTGGATGCATCAACATGAACATGGAATGGCTTATTCCAATCTGGTGTGGTCAAGATTGGTGCTGAACACAATCTTCGTTTAAGCTCCTGGAAGGAATTCTCGCATTCATCCGTCCACTCAAAGTTAGTCAGGAGTCCGTACATGGGCTTTGCAATGACAGCATACATGTGTATAAATCGTCGATAATAACCACAATGCCCCATGAAAGCTTGTACTTCCTTGACATTCTTTGGCCTAGGTAACTCCGCTATGGCTCTCACTTTTTCTTCGTCAGTAGATATGCCATTCTTTGACACTATATGTCCTAGGATCTTGCCTTGCCTGACCATAAAAACGCACTTTTCTGGGTTCAGGCAGACTTGATATTCTCTACATTTGTCAAAGATTTGTCTGAGTTCAGGAATATGGGTTTGTCTAACATTGGAATGAGCGCAGAGATCATCAACGTAGACTTCTAAACTCTTCCTCAAGAACTCCTTAAACACGTGGCACATCAGCCTCTGGAAGGTAGCTGGTGCATTGGTAAGCCCAAATGGCATTACTCTAAAAGCAAAAATGCCCCATTCTGTGGCAAAGGCTGTCTTATGCTGATCCTCTGGAGCTATGGCTACTTGATTGTAGCCCGAAAATCCATCAAGGAAGCTGTACACTTCCTTGCCTGCCACTCTTTCTAAGAGATGTTCTGTGATGGGAAGCGGATAGTTATCTCGGATTGTGGCTGCATTAACCTTCTTCAAGTTAATGCACACACGCAGTTTGCCATTCTTCTTGGGCACCACTACGATGGGGGATACCCATTCAGTGTGCTCAATTTCATAGATAAATCCAGCTTCGACCAGTCTATCTATCTCTTCTTTGATCTTAGCGGCGTAATTATCGTTATATGTATAAGGCTTTTGCTTAGAGGGTTTAGCATCTGAGGTCATGGGAATAGTGTGTGAGCATATGTCCGGGTCAACCCCTTTCAAATCCTTGTAACTCCAAGCGAATACATCTCTGTATTCTCTTAGCAAGGCAATCAATTCATGCTCTTCTTCTTCTGTCAGGTCATGGCCTATATACGTGCATCTCTCCTCTCCTTCTTCTATGGCCACTACTATTTTCTTGGTGGTTTCTTTGTTATCATAGGCCTCTCCTGATTGTGCTTCTCGTTTAGGCATTCTTATCATGACTCTCCTATCATCTATCTCATACTTCTTAAAATTTTCTGGGACCTCAAACAAAGACTCTTCCTCCTCTGGTGAGACTTCTTTCTTCTTTCGTTTCTTTCCTTCTTCCTTAGAGGTCATATGCGTTGCTAATCTTACATCATTTGTAACCTCTCCATGCCTCTGGGGTTGAAATTCTATTTCATGGAAATATTCTTCATCTGACGCAAATGGTGGGTCCATAATGATTGACTCTAGATCGGAGTCACTTGCATCCTCAAATGCATCAGGGCTAGGTTCACATTCTTCTAGAACTGCCTCTCCCATGATTGGCTCTATGGAGAAGACTGAAATATCATAGCCATCCTCATCACAGTGAGGTGTCCATTGTTCTTCGTTGATGGCTACGTCCATTGTTGCTAAGATTTCTGCCCAGCCATGGGGTTCAAATTCCTCGTCTGGAAAAACTACAGGTGCATAGGCTGGGTCTTGAATGGGTCTATGGGTTTCGTTCGCACCTACCTCTCTGGCTTTCTCTCTCTTCTCTTCTTCTACTGCTACCTTGCACATCCATAAGTGAGTGTCTTCGTGCATCCAGGAGGATCCTGATCCTATGGAATGCACAGATTCTGTATCATCTTTGGCTCTATGGATGGGATTCCATTGGATAGGAGGGACATCTCTATGAGAATAATCCTTGAGATTGACTTTGGTCGTAACACCCAAGTGTTGCAAATACAAGGAGTTGGTTCCCCAATCCTGTACTACTTGCAATTGTCGCATAAATGGTCTTCCCAAAATCATCTCATAGGCATGATTTTTGCTGAAGTCACATATAGCAAAGCTATGTTCAAACTCGACACCACAAGTGGTGAGAGTTATCCCTTCTAGCAATCCTAGGGGTCTCTCTATGTGACCATCGGCCATCTGCAATTTCATTCTCGTCGGCCTGAGTGCCGGCTTGCCCCAACGTTTCCATAAGGAGGTTGTGGCAATTGCAACTCCTGCACCTGAGTCCAAAATCGCTTTGGTGGTGTACTCCTGGTAGGTGATGGGAAGGTAGGTGTTCCCTTCTTCACCTTCGCACATATCTCCTATCTTATCCAAGGGAATTTCTGGCACTGTCCTATGGGATCCTACCCGGGAATGAGGTTTTGCAATTTCAGTTACTTGACTAGCTACATATTTCCGCACTTCTGGTCTGTCCTTGGGCAGTTCTTCCAAAGTGAGATCGCGTTGTACTTTGGTGTTCTTTACTATCTCCGTGTTCCTAGGTATGACTGAATCGTCGTTCCTTACCATGACTGTGGGTGCTCTCATACATGTGGACTTTGCTTCCCATGGGCCTGTGAAGTGGGGTAGCTCTTGTATGGAATTAGACTCGAAGTCTAATCTCTCGTGAGACTGAACACTCTCATGCTCCCCGTAAATAGATGGGATGTCTTGTGGGAATTGGTCGTGTGCATCGTCCACAAGTTCAAAAGGAGGGGCGACCTCGCTTTCGTTATCCCAGTTGTCTTCTTGAATCTCTCGTAGGAAGTCTGGTGCAAACCGATTCATAGAAGAAGAAGTGTCTGGCTCCGTAGAATTGGGCGCATAAGCAACCTGTGTAGGAGGGCTGATTCTATTGTTGGCTCTCTCCTCGTTCTCGCAAATGACTGGAGCACAAGCTTCTTGGGGAGGATTACTTATTCTATTACTTTTCCGAACAGGCTCATGCACTCCCTGAGAAGGAATGTAGGCAACCTGTGGAGGTACTTGAGCTTCCGAGGGAGGCTCATCTGCCTTTTGGGGGGGAAGATAAGCTTCTTGAGGAGGCCCACGGGCTTCCTGAAGAGGCTGGCTTATCCATTCTCTTGCCCTTTCCTTTCTTTGAGGGGTAGGTTCCTTTTCTGGCTGTGCTATTGGCCTCTCTATTCTTTCTAAGGATGGGAAGTTGTAAGGTTTAGTGGAATTGGCCACATAAACTTCCGATGGGGGATGGTTCATGTTATTGCTTGCTTTCTCTCCCTCTTGATTTTTTTCTTCCTTGGCAGATCTTGCAATTATCCTCTCTAACTTTTCTAGGAATCCATCCAAGTGTAATTGTGTTTTGGCTGAGCCTGAGTAATTGAAAAGGCGACTGGCTTCAAACATAGTCTGAGCCAATGCGACCATTTTCGCGCATAGTTTGGTTCTTTCTATCTCTAGGTCAGCTCTAGGATAGCACTTGTCATGATCCGTGACGTTTGGCCCTTCTTGGATTCTGGCCTGATATGCTTTAAGCATCATGTCTATGTCTTCGGGAGTGGGATCAGCTAATACTGATCCTGTTTGGGGTGGTGGGTGGGTTACGTAGGGTGTCTTCGAGGGTCAAGGGATGGAGGGTGATGGGGATGGTAGCGGTGGGAATGTGTGAGAGTGCGGTTGAGATGTGATCTCTATGATTTTAGCCTTGGTTTCTCGTAGACTTTCCTCAAGTTCACTCATCTTCTTTGCCCATTGCCTTTTCATGCGTTCGCGGCTATCTCTCCAAGCTCTTGTTCTCTTTTTATTTTGGCTCTCAGTATCGCTAGCATCTGGGCTCTTTTCCTGGCCTACCCCTTGGTTTTGCTGCAATGCCTGAGCCCTAGTGACTACCTGTACTAGTGCAGTGGAAGTGACACTTCCTGAGGAGTCTACCACTAACCCAACAACGTTGATAGGGGTGATTTTTGGCATGCTATTGGGGTTCTTTGGGCAATCTCGTAAGAGATGCTCTTTTCCGCAGTCTTGGCAAAAGCCTTGGATAGTCAAGGACTGAGGTTGTGTGGGCGGAGGCAAGGGACAATCACGAATGAGGTGATCTCCTTGGCATCTGTAGCACGGTCCTCTTGGGAATGGAGGTCTTACTTGCCTAGATTGAGGCCTAGGATTGGGGTTTGCATACATGACGTTCGTGTAATCTGATTCCCAACTAGGTTCGTTTGTCTCTTCGCTATAATAGGACTCACCATGTTCTGGAGACTGCATGTAGTAAGCCTGGGGACTATCCACATGTGTAGAATCAAAGCTATGGTCACTCGGGTCACTTTCAGAAAGCAAGGATGTTACAGGGACTATAGCTCTATTCAGGTTCTCTTCTGCAGCAGTATACTTTACTGGAATCACATTAGCTGGGGCTGGGGGTTGTTGTGCTAGCACAGGCTGAGGCCTTTGTTGGTTTTGATATTGAGGTTGGAAATTTTGTTGTGGCCTGCCATATGGTTGTGGAGGGTACTGGTTCTGGTATCTGCCTTGTTGGTAGGGCTGAGGGTAGGGTTGCCTAACCGCCTGCTTGTTGTATGGGCAATCTTGTGCGGTGTGATTGGTGTATCTCCGTTCTATGGTGCAGTACTGGCTACTAGGGTTTACTTGGGGTTGAGCCATAATGGGAGAGACGTTTGCCATATGGTCACCACCGCATGTATAGCACATTTTTATAGGAGCAAACCTTGGAATTTGTTTGCTAGTTACTCCTAATTTCTGGGCCACTTTCTCTGCGAGTTCCTCAATTGATGTGGATTGTGTGGAAGAGTGACTAGATGCACCATCTGAATCTTTGTAGATTTTGGAAAGCTCTAGTTCTTCTCCTAGGTTATCTTCAATGTCGATGCACATTCGTACACACTCTTCTATAGTCCTAGGGTCTTTCAGATACACATAGGATCTCAATTTTGGACTCAACAATCCGTCAAGGAATAAGGCTACTTGTTTAGCAGATGTGGGTAGCTCCGAAATAGGGCACCTTTCAAGATATTGTCTAAATCTTCTTCCTGCAAGTCTCACAGTCTCTTGAGGGGTTTGTTTGAAGCTGTGAATCAGTGAGGAGGTGTTGTGCCTTATGCCACTCTTGGAGAACTCAATAATAAATGCTTCTAGGAGTTGGTCTATGCTCCTGAACTGGCGCTCATCTAATGGCTGAAACCATGTAAGTGCCGTATTCCTCAGGGTTAGACCGAAGGCATTGTACTGCGTGAATAGATCCTCAACTTGTTCAGCTCTCAAGACTTGCTTGAATTCCGCCACATGATCATAGGGATCTCCTGTGCCGTCAAAGTAATTCTTCATGGACTTAACTAGCTGGGTGGGTCTCAAAGTTCTTGTGTGCTCCCTAGGTCTCGGCAGAGGGAATCCATCTACATTTCTTTGGTTCCTGTGGGCTCTATGCATCTCGGGTTCTACCCTATTCGTCTCGGTTCTCGTTCTTTCTCTGCCCACTAGGTTGGCAAAACTTACTTCTGGTCTATCCCTACTTCTATCTCTTTGCGTACCATGAGCTTGGGAAGTTCGAGCCCCAGGGTGACCATAGGATACATTTGATCTTGGTTGGGGGAAAATAAATTCGCCCTTCCAAGTGTAGGCATGCCTATCATTTTCTGTCACCACAAAGATCCGTTCTGAAGCATGATCTAAGTAGGTCACTCTGCCTGGGCTATCCGGATCCTTAAACTCATAGATCATGATTGTTCCTATATCAGTTGGGTGATCCGGTTTATATCTCCAAAAGGCTTCGTCCGTTTCTCGATTGAGAAGCAAATCTATGCACTTGTTATCTTGGGGGACCCACTCAGGCGTGATAATCCTAGTGAGAACTGATTTACCTCGAGGGGTTCTAGGTTCCACTCCCATGTTTCCTTGTTCCAAGTCACCTAAGTCCGCTTCTGAAATTACATTTCCAAATTCATCTGTCCTATCTGGATGACTGGTGACTACGTATATGGTTCCTTCCTTGTCCAGGTATGCACCGTTTTCAAACTTGACAGCTGGGTGCTCTAGTCCTATGGATTGGTCAGGGTTTTTAATCTGGACCACAGATCTTCCTAGGCCGTCCTCATAGATGCTAGCACCTAATCGGTTGGTCCTAAGGTATTCCAACTGTGTTTTGTAAGGGCCTTCTACCCTGTACAAGTAAGGCACACCTGAACTTCCCGTAGGCCTGTCCATGCCTTGAGACATCTCTGACTCACTGGTATCAGAGCTAGGGTAATGAGAGTGGCGACTCAACTGCTGAGTCCAAGACCTTGCAGTGTGATTGACACTAGCCTCTGAAGACCTAAGGCTTTGTCTCTCTCTTACTAGGTGTCGTCCTGATCTAAGGTTCATATGCCTAACTGATTAGCCCAATTCTTTGCCCAGAGTACAACCTCGTTGCCGATCAATTGGTACCAGTCACTTGATTCTTTTTAGTTATTCCTCGTGTTTCAAGTCTTGTCTGCTATTACGTCGTCAGGAATACTTGAATGTTCTTCGTACTTTCAGGTTGATCGTTCCACGTTAGGTTCTTTCCTTTATGTTGTCGACAGTACAGAGATTAAGTTTTTAGCTTGAACTTGAGTTTTTAGGTAGTCTTCAACTTGATAGTGGCCTATCGTCGCCCTGACTTACTCCTACTTCTAATCGTTCTTAGCCTAAGCTAGGAATTGACGAAGAGGAGTTGAGAATATTCCGACCTTTCTTGCCGAACCTTGCTCTTTAGTGCTCGAGAAGTTGATTCTCAAGCGTGCGCAACACCCTTGCTTGGATGCTCTCAATTGTTTCTCAATAGGCCTGCATAAATCCCAAGATTAGCTCCAAGTAGATCTTTCAATTGACAGACAATTTATTTCAGACACTTTTTTAATGACCCTTGTTCCCCCTTTTGCATTGTTAGAAATTTACTCTAGAGCTCCCTTGGTGTTCCTACCCCTCAGTGTGTCAACTTCCAAATATCCTATCTGAAAATCAACGCGTTATTCTTATAAAAAACAGTTGAGGGCGTGTAGTATATGTCACGAGCTTTCCGACAAGCCCTAGAGCTCAGAAAATGGATTTCGTATGAAAAAGTTATGACCGTTCAGGGTTTAGGGGGTTACTAAACAGACAGAACCTTTCGGGGGTTTTAATGCATTTTCTAAGGCCTTCGTAAGTATATGAGTACATGAAAGTGCAAATATGCCCAAAATTTAGCCTAAATTTCCAAAAATTCACACCTTAATTTTTTGCCGAAAATGCCTGTCTATCGCGATAGACGGTGTCTGTCGCGATAGACACAATCTATCGTGGGGGCTGTCTGTCACGATAGACGGTGTCTGTCGCGATAGACGGTGTCTATCGTGAAATTCTGTCTGTCGGGATAGACGGTGTCTGTCGCGATAGACGGTATCTGTCGCGGATTTCTGTCTGTCGCGATAGACGGTGTCTGTCGCGATAGACGGTATCTGTCGCGGATTTCTGTCTGTCGCGATAGACGGTGTCTATCGTGGGGGCTGTCTGTCGCGATAGACGGTGTCTGTCGCGATAGACGGTGTCTATCGTGAAATTCTGTCTGTCGCGATAGACGGTGTCTGTCGCGATAGACAGTGTCTGTCGCGATAGACTGAAAAAATGCAAATTTTTGAAAAACTTCTAGTGATCTAGAGTGCCCACAAGGTGTAGGTTACAGTGCTAATCATGCATTCACAAAATGTTAAGATTTTCTGTCTGTCGCGATAGACAGAGATTGTCGTCCCGGGACCTGTGCAGAGCCTGTCGTACCTGCGCACACTGCTGGGGATGATGGTACAGCAAAAACCTGCAAAATAGCTCAGAAAACAAGCAAAAACAGCACATGCAAGTTCGCTCTCTCGCTCTCTCTCACAAGTGAAATGAGGGAAATGAGGTGGAGATGGGGATATAGTCAAAACTGAAATTTTCGCGATGATGGAGATGGACGTGGGAGATGGTGATGATGATGATGAAGATGGTGAAGAAAGTAAAAGAAAACCGATGAGAGTGAAGAAAATACCTACAACTCCAACGCGTCAACTCTACGTCTTACCATCACACGCTCGTCCTCAAAGCTCGATCCCCGGCAACGGCGCCAAAATTTGGTGTAGCTCAATGATGAGTAGCACCTCCTTTAATGTCAATCCGGGAAGACGTGAGGATGGTATGAAGACCTCGAGCAAGTGGCGGCACAAGTGCGTGAGTGAGAAGCACACAAACATGCACACACATACACACACACGCGCACACACGGCAAGACAAAGAGAGAGGATCAAGGAGTTCTTTAGATTACTTTCAAAAGCTCTTACAAGTTCGTTTCAATTACAATCTAACCTCAAAAATGAGCTCTCTAGCTCTTTTTATAGTTTTTGACTAGCTTTTGGCCCTGTCCAGACCTAGTGTCCGGCCTAGTTAAAAATTAGGTTCCAGGGCTTATTTGAGGGCTCAAACGAAGTCTAAAAATTATGAAATTTGGTACGATGCTACTTCTAATACTCCTCAAGCTCGAGGACTCCTCGGCTTGCACAAAATGGAGTCTAATCTACCAAAAACGGGATTTACAATGTTTGTGTAGTGATTAAAATCACTTGGGTTGTACATAATCTATGGGAAAAAATGATCTGGCCTTGTTGCCGTATTGTGCATGACTCCTTTATTGCTTTGTATGCCAACACATACATACATGCATGCATATGCATACTTGAATTTTTATATTTTTGTTTTCTAATATCTTTCTTTATTTTTTGTTTTCTTTCTTTATATTTTTTTTTTCTAATATGCATACATACTTAAGCATACATGCATGCATGCATATGCATACATGCTTAAGCATGCATATGCATATGCTTACATGCATACATACATACATGCTTACATACATGCATGCATACATACATACATACATACATACATACATACATACATACATACATGCATGCATATGCATACATGCATGCATATGTATACATGAATGCATATGTATACAAGATTAAGCATGCATATGCATACAAGCAAGCATATGCATACATGAATGCATATGCATATGCATATGTATATGTATACATGTATGCATATGTATACAAGATTAAGCATGCATATGCATACACGCAAGCATATGTATATGTATATGTATACATGTATACATATACAAGCAAGCATATGCATATGTATGTGTATATGTATACTTGTATGCATATGCATATGCATACATGTAATCATATACATACATGTATATGTACATGTATGTATACAAGCAAGCATATGCATATGTATATGTATACATGTATGCATATGCATATGCATATGTATACATGAATGCATATGTATACAACCTTAAGCATGCATATGTATAGAAGCAAGCATATGCATATGTATATGTATATGTATGCATATGCATATGCATACATCTATGCATATACATACATGTATATGTACATGTATGCATATGCATATGCATATGTATACATGAATGCATATGTATACAAGCTTAAGCATGCATATGCATACAATCAAGCATATGCATATGTATATCTATATGTATACATGTATGCATATACATACATGTATATGTACATGTATGCATATGCATATGCATATGTATACAAGCTTAAGCATGCATATGCATACAAGCAAGCATATGCATACATGAATGCATATGCATATGTATACATGAATGCATATGTATACAAGCTTAAGCATGCATATATATACATTGGATGAGATGAGATCTTCATATTGCATCAGATGGGATCTCCACGTACACCTTGGGATGCAGCATGCAGAGAGAGAGAGAGAGAGAGAGAGAGAGGTGAGAGAAAGACTCTCCCTCCCTCCCTGGCGCTGCGGGCAGCAGAGCGCAGAGAGAGAGAGAGAGAGAGAGAGAGAGAGAGAGAGAGAGAGAGAGAGAGAGAGAGAGAGAGAGAGAGAGAGAGAGAGAGAGAAAGAGAGCGCAGAGAGAAAGAGAAAGAGAGAGAGAGAGAGAGAGAAACGGCAGAGAAAGAGAGAAAAGAGAGAGAGAGAGAGAGAGAGAGAGAGAGAGAGAGAGAGAGAGAGAGAGAGAGAGAGAGAGAGAGAGAGAGAGAGAGAGAGAGAGAAACGGCAGAGAAAGAGAGAGAGAGAGAGAGAGAGAGAGAGAGAGAGAGAGAGAGAGAGAGAGAGAGAGAGAGAGAGAGAGAGAGAGAGAAAGAGAGAAAAGAGAGAGAGAGAGAAAAAGAGAGAGGCGCAGAAGAGAGAAACGCAGAAAGAGAGAGAGAGAGAGAGAGAGAGAGAGAGAGAGAGAGAGAGAGAGAGAGAGAGAGAGAGAGAGAAAGAGTTAGGTAGAGAGAAAGAGAACGGTAGAGAGAGAGAGAATGTGTATTCGATATTGGTTTAGTTAGGTATTTCTTTTGTAGTTATTAGATTAATGAATATTAAAACTAATTAATAGTATTAAATGATTAGTTCATTATTTAGTAAGTATTATTTATTAAATGATTTGTTTATTATTTATTATTTAGTAATTACATCCATATGTTCCTAAGTAAATCATGCGTGTTTGTATGGTTAGTATGCATATTTATATTAAAGGCTATGTATATTAAAATATGTATCATAGTATGCATGATTTATGTGCATGGGTATGTAATTGAATGAATGAGTACGGTGGAGTATATGCATATTAAGATAAGCACTAGTGTATGCATGTGCATAAATGCATCTAAGAGTTAGTATGAATGTGCATTTACCTAATGCTAGCATGTGCATATGAATGAGTTTATGTTAGCATATGTGAAAATGCATGTATATGGATTGAAGTACAATGTTACTTATGATTGAATGCATATGAATGATTGATTGTGAGAATTTATGCATGATAAAGGCAAGTTATTATGCATGTGTATGCAAAATGGTATGTGACTAATGTTTTTAAGTTTCTTAATGATTCTTGTAATATTACTAATGGCTAATGTTTTTTTCAGAAACATTGAAGATTACAATCAATTAAAGTGAAGTGAAGACAATTGAAGTGAAGCGGCAGCCTAAAGATCCATTTAAATCTTATTTCTCATTTAGTCAACTATCCAATTGACTAGACATTTATCCAATTGTTTAGGCCTTCCAGTTGTATTAGATTTATTGATTAGAACCATTAGCATATTCAAATAGTTTAGCATCATATTGTTTCATTAATTTTCCATTCCTTTCCTTGATGTCTTCTAAGTTAGTTCATGAGTTTGAGCACAGTACTATTGAAAATATTGAAAATGTTCCGCCAACTCTAGACAGACCAGAACCCTCTAGCTTACCTGAAAGTTTAGTAGAAGAACCCATTATGGAAGTTTCAATCTCATATCAGGAAGCTGTTGCTATGTACGAGGCTTCCCATCCTTACGGTCCATAGCTAGTTAAAACTATTTACTTTTGATAAGAAAACTTTAGTTTCAATCATAGAAATAGGTAATTTAAATTATTTTATCATTAGAACCCTTATTTTCATAAGCCTGAGTTTGCTACAGACACCCCGCGTGTGCCGAACGATTTAGGCGGATGACTTGATCCACCATCGGAGCATCTCTCACGACCCGACATTGGTGAACCTGACGTGAACAAACGGCGTTGCAGCTGAGGTATAAATTTTAAATTTTGCATTGCATATACATTCATACGATTTTACATCAGTGCAACTGCGTCTTCATCCCTGGAAGCTGTGGCATTTACGTGAGCTTGCAATCTTCTTGGTGTCGAGGGCTGGTCTGGTGACCTGAGTGCCTCCACGAAGATTGGCAAGTAGGAGAACCTCGTCGCGCCACCCCTTTCATCAACAATTGAAGCACAAAACGTTTGCACCCAAGGTATTGAATTTCACAGAAAGCACTGTTTTGAACCTCATCTTCGAGCAGTTGGTATAATTTCTTTACCCTTACATTCTTGGGTGCAAAATTTTATTTAAGGTTAAATTATTGGTATAGGTTAAAGGCAACTGTTTGTTAATCATAGGTTAAGCGTTAATCATAGCTTTACTTGAAGCATATTGGCATAGTATAAACTTATACACAAGTCACTCTTTAAGCCTCTTCTTCGATTCAGATTCTAGGAATTTATATTTGGATTCTTTTTGCTTGCACATAATTAAATGAAAATGACATCTAATGTAGAGAATCTTCTGCATGATATGGAAGCACGACTAATTTCATCTATATATTTAAAGCTTAATTCCAAGTTTGAGTCCTTAAACTCGTTTTTTTCAATCTTAACTACAATAGTATCTGATTTTAATGCAAATCTTAAGTCAATAGATACTCAATTTGATCATGAGTTTAGGAATTTAGAAGGAATTCTTCATTATGAACTCTCAAATTTGAATGAAAATATGGAAACAATAGCAAATCATGTAAAAGAAATTTCATCATTTAAGACGATTGGTCATGAAATTGCAAGTTTAAAGGAGAACATTGAAAGGTTAAACAATCAAATACACGAAAGTGCTACATGTGAATGCAAAGATAGATATCAAGTACGAGTTCAAAGTAGATCTATGTATTCTATTGACCAAAATCCTTTACCCGATCGTAGAAAAGTTGATCTTAAGGCTTTATATCAAAGACCGAAGAGAACTGTAAGATGCTTCTGGTGTGACCAACTAGGTCATACTTATGGGAATTGTATGGCCTATGAGAAAGCATGTAGCCAACAATTGGTATTAGAAAGTGAACAGAAAATATGTGATTATCAAACGCATCTACCATTGAGATTAAACTTAGGTAGAGGAGGAATGATAGACTATTTTGACCAAGAAAAATTTAGTCCTAAAACCAAACTTCAAAAACAATGGAAACCTAAGAGTCATAAGGAGAAAAGCAATGTATGTCAATTACATTCTATGAACACCAAGATTGTGCCTAAATGTGAATGTTTGAACAATGATCAAAACCTTATTAAACCTAAATCTATGAATAACATTGATCTTCAAATTAAATCTAAGGATCAAGATACATTGAAAAAGTTTAAGAAAGAAGAAGATGTAAAGATAAAAGATGATGAAAATGAACAATCAATTGATGGAAATATAGATATACAGGCGGTTAAAACAGAACCTAAAGTCATATAAATTGACAATAAATGTGATCAAAATAAAAATGATGAAAGAATAGTACAAACATCTGAAGACGAAAATCTTCAACTTCAATCAGAACATGACAAGAATATGGGAAAATGGGTACAAGAAGCCATATGGAAGATTGAAAATAATATCAAAAACTCATCTAAAGGTAAGAAAAAGGAGAAGAATTTAAGTGAATAGTTTTATTGCATCTTCCAGTTGATGACCAGAGGAAATAAAAGCAACTTAATTGGTGAATTCTAAACCGCTTTTTCAGTGTTGATCAGTTGTTCTGGATTGAATTAACTACTTTTGAAGTGTTTGCAGGTACAAGAACTGATGAAGAATATGTGTTCATATTAGGGTTACCCTAATTACTCATTTAATGAGTGTTTTAAATTGATACATATCAGACATATGAGTATATACCCCTAGATTTTCATAAGTTTATATAAGTTAAGTCAGTAGGATTAATCCAAAGGATCTTAAATGATTCCATTGGGTTAATGTTAAGGGTTTAGATGATTTATCATGGGTTAGAGATAGGGTTTTAAAGGGTTTTCATGAGTTTCTGATGGGTTTAAGTAGGTTTTCTAGGGTTTTAGAATGTTTTAAAGGTTCAAACAATTAATATTTAATGAAATTAATCTATATCTAAACATTGGTTCAATAATAAAAATATGGTTTAATTAATTATTTAATCATGTATGTGCAATTAAATCCTAAGGTTTGATTTACTTAAACTTAAACTAAGGTTAATTTAAATGATTTATTTAATTAAGAAAATTAAGGTAATAGAATTTAAATGAAAATGAAGTGGATAATTAATGAGCGGTGTATGTGAGTGCTGTTTAAAGAATGGTGTGAAATAAGTGTGTAATTAAAGTGGATAAAGTGAGTGGTTAAAAGTGTGGTAATTATGTGGGCAAAATCAAAGAGTGGTCTAAATTAAGTATGCATTTAAAGTGCAAAAAGTATTTGATGAAAAGAATGGTATAAGTAGAGTGTGTAATTAAAGTGGAGAAAAGTCAAATGAAAGAGTGGTGATAAGTGTGGGTTAAAGAATGGATGAGAAAAAAAGCAGGAATTCAAAAGAGTGGTAAGCTCATAACTTCTCTAAGTATATATATGTATGTTTTGATCATGAATTGCTAATGTTTTTTTTCAGGTAGATTCTCTTCTTCTTTTTTGCTTCATTTCTTTCACCTTCATGTCTGTCATGGGAGAGAAAATTCGTTCACGCAGGAGAGAGAACTAAGGGCATCATCTGATTATGACAGCGTTCCGACCTATAGTATGTGCGTGTTATGTGTATGTGTGTGTGCGTGTTATGTGCACGTGTGTGTGCGTGTGATGTGCACGTGTGTGTGCGTGTTATGTGTATGTGCGTGTTATGTGTATGTGTGTATGCGTGTTATGTGCACGTGTGTGTGCGTGTGATGTGTACGTGTGTGTGCATGTTATGTGTATGTGATGTGATGTATGAGTGTGTGTGAAGTGTATATGTGTGTGCGTGTTATGTGAAGTGTGTATATGTGATGTATGTGATGTGATGTATGTGTGTGTGTGATGTATGTGTGTGTGTGTGATGTGTGTGTATGTGATGTGTATGTGATGTATGTGTGTGAAGTGTGTGTATGTGATGTATGTGTGTGTGTGTGTGTGTGATGTATGTGTGTTTGTATGATGTGTGTCTCTCCCTCCCTCCCTGGCGCTGCGCGCAGCAGCGCGCAGAGAGAGAGAGAGAGAGAGAGAGAGAGAGAGAGGTGAGAGAAAGACTCTCCCTCCCTCCCTGGCGCTGCGCGCAGCAGCGCGCGGAGATATATATATATATATATATATATATATATATATATATATATATATATATATATATATAGAGAGAGAGAGAGAGAGAGAAAGAGAGAACAGAGAGAAAGAGAGAGAGAGGGAGAGAGAGAGAGAGAGAGAGAGAGAGAGAGAGAGAGAGAGAGAGAGAAACGGTAGAGAAAGAGAGAAAAGAGAGAGAGAGAGAGAGAGAGAGAGAGAGAGAGAGAGAGAGAGAGAAACGGCAGAGAAAGAGAGAGAGAGAGAGAGAGAGAGAGCGAGAGAGAGAGAGAGAGAGAGAGAGAGAGAGAGAGAGAGAGAGAGAGAAAGAGAGAAAAGAGAGAGAGAGAAAAAAAGAGAGAGGCGCAGAAGAGAGAAACGCAGAAAGAGAGAGAGAGAGAGAGAGAGAGAGAGAGAGAGAGAGAGAGAGAGAGAGAGAGAGAGAGAGAGAGAAAGAGAGAGAGAGAGAGAAAGAGTTAGGGAGAGAGAAAGAGAACGGTAGAGAGAGAGAGAATGTGTATTCGATATGGTTTAGTTAGGTATTTCTTTTGTAGTTATTAGATTAATGAATATTAAAACTAATTAATAGTATCAAATGATTAGTTCATTATTTAGTAAGTATTATTTATTAAATGATTTGTTTATTATTTATTATTTAGTAATTACATCCATATGTTCCTAAGTAAATCATGCGTGTTTGTATGGTTAGTATGCATATTTATATTAAAGGCTATGTATATTAAAATATGTATCATAGTATGCATGATTTATGTGCATGGATGTAATTGAATGAATGAGTACGGTGGAGTATATGCATATTAAGATAAGCACTAGTGTATGCATGTGCATAAATGCATCTAAGAGTTAGTATGAATGTGCATTTACCTAATGCTAGCATGTGCATATGAATGAGTTTATGTTAGCATATGTGAAAATGCATGTATATGGATTGAAGTACAATGTTACTTATGATTGAATGCATATGAATGATTGATTGTGAGAATTTATGCATGATAAAGGCAAGTTATTATGCATGTGTATGCAAAATGGTATGTGACTAATGTTTTTAAGTTTCTTAATGATTCTTGTAATATTACTAATGGCTAATGTTTTTTTTCAGAAACATTGAAGATTACAATCAATTAAAGTGAAGTGAAGACAATTGAAGTGAAGCGGCAGCCTAAAGATCCATTTAAATCTTATTTCTCATTTGGTCAACTATCCAATTGACTAGACATTTATCCAATTGTTTA
>CM035414.1:181137712-181140212 GCA_020310875.1 Ceratopteris richardii
ACATCATGAGATAAGTTTATCTCCCACATAACACATGTATCCAAAAGTTGACGATCACAGGAGAAGAAGAGAAGCCACAGTTCAGAGATCCTAGTGTTCCAACTAGGGAAGAGTTAGCAGATTTGAAAAATTGGATGAAGAAAGATGCTCAAGCTAGGAGCATTATATATATGGCAGTCAATGATTACTTGTTACCTCACATTCGAGGTCTTGAAAGTGCAACTGATATTTGGAATGCTTTGGAGGAGCATTTCCAGAATACTACTAAGTCAAGGAAGGCATCTTTATGGGCAGAGTTTACAACCTTCAAGAAGAAGGCCTCTCAATCTATTTCAGACTATGTAACAAGGATGAAAGACATTGAAGATGCATTAGGAGCTGTTGATGAAGACATTGAGGAGGATAAATTGGTAAGGCAAATCCTTATAGGTTTGAGAGGTGATGACAAATGGAAGCCATTCATTTTGTCTACAGAGTTATCACTTGACCATTTCACTCCTGATTTAAATCAGTTGCTAGGTCATATGCTAATATTTGAGCAGGATGTTAAAGGAGATGGTGACAAGAGTGCAGGTCATGCAATGTACTCAAAGGACAAGAAGAAGAATGGCAAAGGAAAGCAACAAGCAAGTGAAGATGAAGGAACAACTACTCAAGCCAACTTCCTAAGAGGAAGAGGAGGTGGCAAAGGTAGAGGAAGAGGCAGAAACAACAAGGATGGAGGCAAAGCTTGCTGGATTTGTGGTAAGACAAATCACTTAGCTAATGATTGTTGGCACAATACTCAGAGTAATAATGGATATAGTCAAAACTATAATGCAAGAGGAAGAGGTGGCAGAAATCAAAGAGGTAATTTCAGAGGCAGAGGTGGTAGGAGTTACTTTGGAAGAAATGCAGGTAGAGGTTTCCAAAGTCAACAATATAACAACACCTACTACAATTATGCTTCAGATCAAAAGGAGGATTCAACATTGATAATGAATGCAACTTGTGAAAGGCAGAATGAAGATCAAAGAGTCTTCTACATTGATTCAGGGTGTAGCAATCACCTGAGTGGTAATATATCTTTGATGACTGATTTGGAGAGTAAGGTCTTTAATCATGTTGTTCAGACAGGTGACAACACAAAGCACAATGTGAAGTCAATTGGATCAGTGAAGGCCAAGGATGGTAGCACCTTATTGAGTAAGGTCTTGTATGTTCCTACAATCCCTAAGATTTGATAAGTGTAGGACAAATTGTTGAAAAGGGATATGAAGTAAGGTTTACTAATGATGGAGTATATGTGGAAGACCCTAGCCAAGGGTATAAACAGATTGTTTCAGGGAAGAAAGAAGGAAGGTTATTTACATTGAAGATTCAAGGCAATATTGGTCATGCTATGTTCACATATGGAGGACATAAGATCTCTGAGTTAGATCTTTGGCACAAGAGGCTTGTACATTTCAATGAAAGAGGTATTAAAGACATGATTAATAATGGTTCAGTGCTTGGATTGCCTAATGTTGCAGGTCAACATATGACATACAGATGTGAGGCATGTCAACTAGGTAAGGCTCATAAGCTTTCCTACTCCAAGCATGGTTTTATGTACTCAGAGAAGCTTGAATTCGAGGCCTGATATGAGAGCATATGTAAGAATAGATAGAAGTCAAGAAAGAGGTAGAGAAATGTCATGAGACATGTGTAAAGTTAGTTGAGTTTCCTCTCATCACTCAACTGTAACTTTCTGAGTAAATGAAGAAATATTGCGCCCGATCTTTTCGTGTCTGCTCCGTCTGTGTTTGATCAATTGTGAAATCCTTTTGAGGATATCTAAGTGCATAGTCAATGAGTCTATGGCTTGAGTTTTAGAGTCTAATTGTAAACAGGCTAGGAGAATTGTTAGTAGGAACATTCATATGTGTTGAGTGTTCACAGTTCTCTGAAACAGGCGCAAATCTCGATCTTAATCTTTTGGTTAGTTCTCACTCCATAGTTTAACGTTTTGTGCAAGCAAGCACTTAATCTTTAAGTTGGAAGGTAATCTACTCGTGGCCAGAAGCATTTGCTTAAACGGGTTTTGTACTGAGAGAATTGAAGTTAAGAAGTTAGGGGTGTCTAAATCGACTTCTCAGAAGTGCAGATTCAGACATAGGTAACTTGTGAAGTTGATTTCTCAAGTTACATTAAACCTTTTGAAGAACTTTAACTTGGAGAAGGTGCGCAATCTCTAGGCGACACTCCATACAAAATTTCATAGAAAACTTTACATGTTTGATAGGTCAATGAGAAGAAATTGTGCAGCAGACTTTCGGTGTTTCATCTTCTTCACAGAATTTTTCAACTTTTGATAATTTAGAGATTGGACCTCTAATTTAGTGAAGGTTTTGACTTACTCTTGATATAGAGGTGTTCTAACTTCAAGAGTAGGTTGTTCTTTTGGAGATTTACACTCTCCATCAATTAAATCTTTGCTCATAAGATGAGCTTCCATCCTCATTGACCATGCAGGATAGTT
>CM035414.1:181180601-181410601 GCA_020310875.1 Ceratopteris richardii
GATCCTCCCCTATAGTTGTACTTGGAGCCAAAGTTTGAATTCAAATTCAAAGGTATACCTAAAAATGAGTCATAAAGTATATGATAGATTCTCTCAGCACTCAACAACCAAATGAGTCATTATTTTAGAGCTTCCTAACTCCACGTGGATGTGAACCACTTTTACAAAGATAAATGTGAAGGATTTTTACAAGAGCTCGATCATATGAAGCCTTGTATAAGTTATGTCAATAAATCAAGTATGGGATAATTCAACAAGTATGTGGGCTTGGTTTTAATTGCACCGAAAAGAGATAGGCTCAATAAAGGGACAAAGAGCAAGATTTTATGGTAGAAATTATGGAGAACAAATACAACATAATAACTATGCACAAAAAGAACAACAACAAGAGGTAGACTCAATTTCATTGATGAACCTGATTACAAGGCTCCTAGTACTAGTAGCAATATCTTCTATATGATCCAGTCATATCTCAAGTCATATATCCTTCTTTTAAGATTTTCATTTACCTAAAGGAAAACATAGTTTTAAGAAAAAAACGATATTAAGCATATTGTTGATGCAATCTGAACTAAGATCGAGTTTCTGAGGCTAGCTTGCCCTCGCGGGGTCACAGCTCTCTGTTTCGGCCATTGTAGCACGTGTGTCAATCACTTTGTAGAGACAAGAATCCTATTTTTAAGGTATTATGTCTACCTTCCATCACAAAACACATCATAAGTGTTGGAAAGATTGTAACAAGAGGTCTTCAAGTTAGATTCAATAAGTAAAGCTTATGTACAAGATACTTCTAATGGTTTTAGAAGGTTTGGTAAAGGAGAAAGGAAGGGAAGATTATTTTACTTCTTAGTTCTCGAGTGTTTGAGGCAGCTCTTTTTGGATAGCTCTCAAATGCTCTTAGAACTTAATATATCGCACAAGAGAGTAGGGAACATGAATCAAAAGATATTGAAAGATATATTAGGGTATCCATGTATATTGGTAAATGTAGATATTTAAAAAGAGATTATGAGTGTCGGATATGATGGTGGTTAGTTAAGAAACTCATATAGATAAGCTTTTCAAAAAAGAATATATGTTCATGTGGATCTCTTGGAGCTCATACATATTGATGTTTATAGACCTTCCAAGGAGCCATCACATTCATGATCAAGGCATTTTGTATCTTCCATTGATGATTTCTAAGGATGCATTGTTTTACACTTTTTCAAACATAAAAGGCAAGTTATTCAGGTGTTTAAAAAGTATCATGATTGTGTTGAGAAGCAAAAAAATTAAAGTGTTGAAGAGGCTAAGAATAGATGGAGAATGAGAGTATTTCTATCAAGCATTTGAAGAATATTTACATGATCAACGTATCAAAATGGAGATTACTTGTATGTATACACTAGAGCACAATGGATTAGTTGAAACGAGGAGTATGAATCTCGTTGAGTGTGCTAGGAGTATGATCAATGGTTAAGGTTCTTAGTTTTATCTTTCGGTAGAAGTATTTAGTATAACTACATATGTACCCAAAAGGCTGCCATTAAGAGCTCTACAAGGTAAAACACCTCATGAAGTATGGCATCGAAGGAGAATAGATTTAGATAACTCTTGAATCTTTCGGTCTTACATATGTTTGTATATCAACAAAGTTGAGAGGTAAGTGAGAATAGAAAGTAGAGAAATGTTTATTTATTTGATATATTAGAAATAAAAAATTTGGTGAGTTTTACATTCCTTGAAAAAAAATTAGTCTTGGTCTCAAGAGATATTACATTTGATAGAAAACACTACAGTATCAAGATAAAGGTAAAGTTTTTTGGAAAATCAGGCTTACACTATGCTTCAATTGGATTTGGTCTATACAAAGAAATCTATTGTTTGGGTGAAGTTAAAAAATATCCATTGAAATTTATACTTATTTATTGAAATTTTTCTAAAGATTTTTTATGGATAATTTCCCAATGTAAACATCTAGAGCTTTAAAAATGTAAAAAGAGAAAAAGCGATCTCAAATTCCACCAAAATTGAGGTGGGTTTAGCTTGACAATGAATCAATCAATCACCTCAAAGTAGATAAAATTAGATCATCAGTTTTTCGTAGATTGTATGAAAGTTAATGTATTCTCTCTGACAACCTATGTTGCCTTCATTTCAATTCAAAATCCACTTGTAAATGTTGTGGAGCACTTCAAGATTCTGTATAAAGACGTAAAATCACTTGTACATTACATGGAAGCAATATAAATACACTTTTGGCCATCATTGTCTTGCTCCTTCATTTCTCTCCACCATCTTGTTCAACAACACTAAACTTTGAGAGGTTGATGCTCTTTCTAAAAAGCCATAAATTGGATGACTAAATATTCATTTGCAAGATATTAATGTCTAGTTTATGTATACAAATGTTCAAAGGCTTTGGTGTAGTAAATTTGAAGAGATCTAAATTTTAGTGTCTCGGGGTCTATCTCTATGTAGCCCTTAAAAATAGGGGTACCTTTGTTGAGTGTCAAGTTCATTCCAAAAGCATATCTTGATTATTAATTTTGAACTTGTGCATTTTAGACACTCAGACCTATGTGTATCAATCCTCCAAAAGGGAACTTTTAAATTGTAATCATGCTTGTGGCTATGAACATTTGAAGTTGATTGTTTCATCCAAAGATAACAAGTTTTTTGAGCTAATCAATGTGCAAACCCATATGTTGTGTATCCAACCTTTCTCCTTGATGCTCGAAAGTAGGTAGTGGATTTTAGTACCCTAATCACATGCCAATAGGGTCATTTTTAGTCTCTATATGCTCAAGGGTTAGACCTATACTGGTTGGCTAGACCAAACTTCGTCACATTGCAACTCACGTTTCTACATCCTAGAAGCTTCTCCAAGATCTCATAGTGGTACTAGAGCTAGATCAAGATGGGTGATCACATTCCCCCAGTGAAAGAGACGCTTGATAGAAAAAACTATGAAGCTTGGTAAATCCGAATGGAGGCTTATTTTTGAGGTATAAATTTTTATGGAATTGTAGTATGTGATGAAGCTATACCTACTCTAGGATCTCAAGGAGGACCTACACAAGAGGACATAGATAAGCTCACACTCCAATGTGCAAGGGATAATCAAACAAGGTCATATATACTAAAATCTATGTATAATTCTCTATTACCAGATATTAGAATATGAAAGACATCTCAAGAGAGTTAGGATGCCGTAGATACTTTATTTTATACTAGCAACAAAGCAAGTAAGAATCATATTTGGAATGAGTTCAATCAAATGAAGAAGAAACCTAAACAAACTATCACAAAATTTGTTACTGAGGTCAACAAGGTTGTAAATCACTTAGTATCCATTGGAGATCAGATTGAAGAAGAGGCCATTGTGAGGGAGATTCCAAATGGAATTAGAAGTGATAAGCAAATTTAATTCTAATTATGGCTCATGACCTCATCATGGATGTGTAGATTCTAGACTTCAAGATCTTTCTTGAAAAAGTCTTTAATCAAAAGGCGAACAATAGCATAAAGGTAAGTCCTATCATGGTAATTAACATAATGCTCTATTTGGAGATAAGAAGGAAAAGAAACTAAGAGGCAAGAAGAAGGAAGAGGATGAAGAGAAGACTTCCCAAGACACCAAAGGGAAGACGAAAATGTAAGACAATAGTTACGCAATATAACACAGGAGCAATAGCAGAGAAGATAACAGATATAGGAGAATCTCAATAATTTTCTACTAGCACCAAGTACAAAGATGATGGCGTTGTCCACCCGTGCGCTCTCAAGGTAGAGCTTAAATGGTGATCTAGACAACTCTAGAACGAGAGATACAAGGTAGAGGTATGCTGGCTCAACTCGGTGTCTCAGGTAGTGCAGAAGTCATGTATATATAGGATCATGGGTGGCCTGCCATGGACGGCTATACATGGGCGGTAGAGCGTGGGCGGCCACTGCCCACATAATTGCCATACACGGCTTAGACTGGTTGAAACGACCTAACAAATATAAATGATTTCTGACTCCCCAGCCGGGGCTGCTCACCGCTGCCCCGGACTCCACAATTAGGGACCCTGGTAACTCCCTTTCCTTATAATACCTTACATGGTCCAATATGACCTTCATCCAACATGCAAGTTGGGATTCCCATCAATTGGGTAATGCACGCTTGGCTTCTCCTCATAAAGGGGGCCTTACAAAATGTGCATACAATCATATGAGGGGTAGACATTGATCATATACTAACAGAAAAAACTAAAGCATGACAAAACCAAAAGGGAGAATGTTCCACCTTATGCAATATGTGATAAGACCAACCACACCACTTAGAATTGTTGGTTCAATGGAAAGACCCAAAAAGGAAGTGGAAGAGGTGGATATGGCAACACTAGAGGTAGAGGTGCAAAAATTCAACAAGAACAATAGAGGTCACAATAGAAAGGACTTCAAGAATTATTCAAAAGATCAACCACATGAAGATTCATTGCTTTTAATGCATCTAACCCATAAAAAAGGTAAAGAAGACGAGCATTTGTTCTACATAGATTGAGGAACCATGTTGTAGGAAACATTACTCTTCTATCTGATTTTGAAAGTCCAAAGCATAGACATGAAGTATGAACAAGGGATGATACTAAGCCCAAAGTGGAGAATATTGGTAATGTCAAAGCTTCCAATGGCCTAACAAACATTTTGAGTAAGTTTTTCTAGGTACCCACTATCACTAAAAACCTAACAAGTGTAGGCCAAATAATTGAAAGGCTTGCAAGTTAGGTTCACCCAACATGGAGCTTTTGTGGAAGATCCATGTCAAGGCTTTGAGAAGATAGCCAGACATGAGAAGCACTATAGGCTCTTTACTTTTGAAGTAGGAGAAACTAGGAACATAAATGTAAGGAATTGAACTCACAACCTCTTGGTTAGGAATGTGATGGGCTAACCACTTGCCCCAAAAGCCATGGCTGAGGATTACTTCCTAATCCTCTCTCTTAGAGTGTAGTTCAACCATCTCCTATCTATCAAGGGTGTGGCTGACCCATCTCCTACCTATCACTTTATTACACCCCCCCCCCAAGTTGATCATTTTCCTCAATGATCTACTCATGTATCCCTCTAGCCTCAATGATTAGTTCTTGAAGTCCCTTGGTACCCTTGAATTGATTTCCTCAACCTTGCATAGTTTCTTGAACTTTTTATGCAACATTGGTGTCTTGAACCCTATTCTCAACCTTAGTATCTTGAACCTTGTTCTCACCCATGTGCAATATTTTGAACACTCAACCAAGTGCCACCCACGGTTTCCCAAAAAAAATCACACTTCCAAGCTAGGTCATAAGATTTGGAAAGTGCGTTTGGAGAGCTTTCCAAGGGTATCTTATATGCCTCAATTTGACCTATGAATTGAGAGATACACTTGATTCTTTGTTGGGTCCAAATCTCAAAACGCCGCCTCCTCAATTCCTACCCTTTCACATGATCGAGTGGCCAAGTGCCTTTTTTAGAGACCATTGGGTCATTTGACCTTGCCCAAGCCTACTTCCTAGGCCTTGATACCAATGTAAGGAATTGAACTCACAACCTCTTGGTTAGGAATCTGATGGGCTAACCACTGGCCCCAAAATCCATGGTTGAGGATTACTTCCTAATCCTCTCTCTTAGGGTGTATTTCAACCATCTCCTATCTGTCAAGGGTGTGGTTCAACCATCTCCTATCTATCACTTTATTACAATAACTCTATTCAACTTTGGGTTTCAAACCCTAAGTGAGCTTGAAGTGTGACATAAGAGACCTTGTTATGTGAATGAAAGAACCTTGAAGGATATATATAGTGATCAAAGTGTTCTAGGATTGCCAAAGATTTCAAAGAAACACATGATCAACAAATATAATGCATGTTAGATTGGGAAGGCTCAAAAACAACCATTCAAACACAAAGGCTACATCCACAACAACCCTTTGGACTTAGTACACAAGGATGTGTGAGACCAAGTCAAGAACGTTCATAGGCAAGATCAATGTATTATGTCTCATTTATTAACGACCATAGTAAATGTGCTATTATGTACTTTATCAAAAGTAAGAATCAAGTGTTTGATTGCTTAAAAATGTATCTAACACATGTGGAGAGCCATATAGGTAGATCACTCAAGAATCCCATATCTGATGGAGGGGAAAAAATACTTCTCAAATGAATTTGATGAATTCTTGTAGGATAAAGGTATCAAGAGGGAAGGTACTACCACGTACTCTCCTCAACTAAATTGAATTGCAAAAAGAAGAAACAAGCTATTGGTTGGATCAGCCAAAACAATGCTTGACGAGAAGAGGTTGCCACATTATCTATGGGCAGAGGCTATTTCAACTACTTTCTACCTCTTCAATAGACTACCATCCAAGTCACTTCAAGGTATGACTCCTTATGAAGCATGGCATGCAAGAAAACCGAGTCTTGGACATTACAAGCTATTTGGTTGTTTAGCTTATGTTCATGTACACTCACAAATAAGAGCTAAGCTAGATGAAAGGGCAAAAAAGGTAGTGCTTATTGTATATGATTGAAATCAGATGGTTTTCAAGTTCTACAATCCTTTAACCAAGAAGTTCACTACAAGTAAGGATGTTTTGTTTGAAGAACATGGGTCTTGGTATGATAAAGAAAAATAAAAATTGGCGCTATCATATGATCTTAATTTTGATTTTCATGAACTAGGAAGCATGCATCATACACACATCCAAGATCCAAGAAATGATATAAATGATTACTAAGATGAAAGGTAAAAGGATTGCAAACTATGGAAGTCAAGAGACAAAGCAAAGATGGAGTGTGGAGAATGCTCCAAGAAAGCCCCTAGAAGATCAACAAGGGAGAAGAAACAACCTGAAACATATAGATATGATTCCAAATTTTTTACAAAGCATTCAATCTACTTGGCAAGATACTAAATTTCAAAAGAACCATCAACCTATGAGGAGGCGAAGAGAAACCCTAATTGACAAAAGGCCATGAAAGAAGAAATAGATGCATTGAAGGAGATGGACACTTTGGATTTTGTTTCAATGTCAATCAATCAAAAGGTAATGGGTTGCATATTGGTATATAAGCTAAAAATTAATTTAGATGGATCAATTTGCACATATAGGGAAAGATAAGTGGCAAAAGGATGTTGACAAACACATGGTGTAGGCTATGAGGAAACATTATCAACACTTGCAAAGATGACTAAAATCAGAACATTAATAAGTATAGCTACTACAAGAAATTGGAGACTCCTCCAACTTGATGTAAGCAATGCATTTCTAAGTGGTTGGATATGTGAGGAGGTATACATTTCATAACCTCCAAGTTTTAAAAACCCCAATCATGCATCTTATGTTTCTAGACTGAAGAAAGCATTGTATGTATTGAAACATGCTCCTAGAGCTTGGAATTATAGGTTGGTTACATACCTTCAAGATCAAAGGTTTAGACCTAACAACTGAGATCGTTCTCTATTCATCAAAAGGGATCACGATGGGGTTATCTATCTATGTCTATATGTAGATGACATAATTATGATATGTGATGATCTGAATGGCATTCAATGGATCAAGAGACACATGTAGAAGAAGTTCAAAATCAACGATCTAGATAAGCTCATATTCTTCCTGTGTATGAAGTTCATATATACACATGAAGGAATGTATTTGAATTAGAGGAGATACACTCAATATTTACTTCTTAAGTTCAAAATTGAAAACACTAAACTTGCATGTACACCGTTGAAGATAAATCATAAACATAGTGTTTAAAAAGGTTAGAAAATTAATGACATTAAAGAGTATCAAAGCTCGATAGGTAGCTTGATATATGTTGCTCATATAGGAGCATATATCTCATACAATATAGGAGTGCTAAGACAATTCATGCACTCACCAAGAAGTCCACACATGGATGTAGCTTAGAGAGTACTTAAGTACCTCAAAGGTATAATCAATGAAGGTATATTCTATCATTAGTTTCCAGATTTGGATATCAAACTCTATTTAGATGTAGACTAGGGAGGAGCTAAGGATGATAGAAGAAGTACCTCTGGTTACTTAGCATTTGCAAGCTCAAAGATAGTGCCATGGACTTCCAAGAAGCAACCAACACTCGGTTTATCCTCAATTGAAGCAGAGTATAGAGGTTTGACCATAGCAACTCAGGGGAAATATTGTTAAAAGCATTAAATACAGATTTGGGACTTGTGAGCTCGAAACCTCACATATTTGGAGATAATGTAAGTTCCATGCATCTAGTAGCAAACCCTATTTTCCATGCAAAAACAAAACACATGGAGGTTCATTTCACTTCATCAAGAAGAATCTCAAGGCAAAGGATTGTGACATTTGTTTTGTTCCAACTAAGATGCAAGTGGTATATATGATGATGAAGGCACTAAATGGAATAAAGCTTTGCATATTTAAATCAATGGAACTTATTTAACCTATTAGAGAATGAAGAATCAAGCATAATTTAGCTTGAGAGGGAGCTTTTGGAACACTAAGCTTACACTATGTTTCATGTGGATTTGATCTACATCAAAAAGTTATCGTTTGGATTATGTCAAAAAAATATCGATTGACAAGTTTTTTTATTTATGCTCATTCATTGTACTTTTTCTAAATATTTTTTATTGATAACTTACCCATGTAAAAGACCAGGGATTTACACATGTTGTAGAGCAAAGATCTATCACACCATTCAATCTACCCTTACTCATATCCTGTCCTTGTTGCTAACTTTATTCAATTATATCCTCAGCACAACAATGGTTATAATGATCCTCATACCACATGGGGTAAAGGTCGAGTTGTTTCAATGTGGAATGCTAGACATACCATTCTACTCCTTCAGAAACAAATGACTTCAAACAATCAGGTGGCTAGCATCATCAGAAAGGATAATGACCACTTCATCAACAAGTACACGGTGCAAACACTTCTCAGCTTGTTGAGAGATCTCTTCGATTTCTATTTCTCTCTATCTATTTCGACACAAACGTGAGTAGGAGTATGATGCCGAAGCCTTGAGTGGGTCATAGATATATTCCCATATGTCAAAAATATCAAAGGTGGCTTTGCATAGTGTTGAGAGAAGATTCGATCTCACTTGTTGATTGAAAAAGAGGGATGAAGTGCAGCTCATCAAGGTGGTTGCAAAAAGAGTTTTTACTCTCTCTCTCTCTCTGTGTGTGTCTCTCTCTCTGTCTCTCTCTCTCTATCTCTCTCTATCTTTTCTCTCTCTCTCCTCATGTGTGACTTCTGCCCACTAGTGCTTCTCTCTCTCTCTCTCTCTCTCTCTCTCTCTCTATCTCTGTGGATAACCCCCACTATCTAACCATCTTTCTTTCTCTCTCTCTCTCTCCCTCTCTCTCTGTCTCTCTGTCTCTCTTCCCTCTCTCTCTCTCTCTCTCTCCCCTCCCTTCCTCTCTCTCCTCCCTCTCTCTCTCCCTCCCTCCTTCTCTCTTTCTCTCTCTTTATCTCTCTCTCTCTCTCTCTCTCTCTCTCTCTCTCTCTCTCTCTCTCTCTCTCTCTCTCTCTCTCTCTCTCTCTCTCTCTCTCTCTCTCTCTCTCTCTCTCTCCCCCCTCCCTCCCTCCTCGTATGCAAGCTCCACCTATAGTGCCTATACTAGTGCTTCTCTCTCTCTCTATCTCTCTCTCTCTCTCTCTCTCTCTCCCTCTCTCTCTCTCTCTCCCTCTCTCTCCTACCAACCGGCAATCCCGCCATCCCCTTGCCTTAGCATCCCTCCAGCCGCCTAGCCTACCATCCCTCGAGCACTCCATTCCCCCAACCCCCAATCCGCCATCCCCCCAAACGAGCATCTGCTAGCTTGGGAGCTCCTTGCTTCCTCTTTCAGTGTAGCCCCCACATGCCTTATCCCCTTTTCTCTCAACAATCAATGCAACACACACATAAACTCATTATCATTATTAGTTTTTCATTATGCTTCTATGATTGTTGAATTCTTGTTTAGAGAAGGAAGAAGGAGGCGATGGAAGGATGGGCTATGAACGAGAATTGCTAGATGCTCCAAAGCCTAAGCACCATACCATAGACTCTAAGCATGCCACTAAATTTGTAATCATATGAGATCTTATGAGCTTATAGGTGGAATTTGCACCCTGAACTTATGTAGAAGCTTCAATTATTCATCAAAGGGAGATTCGATGTAGCAACATGTTGGAGTATGTGATCAAGAGGAGATATGATCTAGCAATAAAGGAGTTTCACATCTTGCTTGTTCTCTTTGATAGCACCCCAACAAGTCGTAAACTTGAACTCATTGCCCTGGGATCTGACAAACCCACTCTCCTTTGACCCGACAAACCTATCGCCGCATGACCCCATGACCCTGCGAACCCACCATGCTATGACCCCATGAACCCATTGTCGTGCAACCTGGCATCGGGAACCCACCGCCCTACGACCCCGTGAACCCACTGCCCTACCACCTCGCAAACCCATCACCATGTGACTCTACGAACCCACCAACACACGACCCCACAAACCCATTGCTCAGTGATCTCGTGAACCCACTGCCCTGATGGAGAGTGTTAATCTCCAAAAGAATAACCTACTCTTGTGATTAGAGCACCTCTATACCAAGAGTAAGTCAAAAACTTCACAACACAGAAAGTCTGCTGCACAATTTCTTCAAATTAATCTATCACGTAAAAGTTTTTATGAAACTTTGTATAAAGTGTCGCCTAGAAATTGCGCACCTCCTTCAAGTGAAATTACTCTAAAATCTTTAGTATAACTTGAGAAATCAACTTCACAAGTTACCTATGTCTGAAACTGTCATTCTGAACAGTTTATTTTACACCTGCAACTTCTAAGACTTGGTTCTCCTTGAATAGAACCCGTTTAAGCAAATGCTTCTAGTTACGAGTAGCTTATCTTCTAACTTAAAGATTAAGCCCTCACTCATGCAAAACTTTAAAGTATGCACTGAGAAATGATCAAAACATTGATCACTGGAAATGCGCCTGTTTCAGTAAACTTTGAACACTCAACACACATGAATGTTTCTACTGACAATTCTCGTTTTCTGTTTACAATTAACCTCTGAAACTTAAGCTATAGATTGATTAACTATAGACTTAGATATCCTCAAAAGGATTTCACAAATCATCTATCACAGATGAAGAACACACAGAAATTTCGGCGCAATATTTCTTTGATTACTCAGAAAGTTACAGTTGAGTGATGAGAGGAAAACTCAACTAACTTTTCATGTCTCATGACATCTATCTTCCTTATTCTTTTCTTCTATCTAATCTCACATATGCTCTCATATATGCCTCTCTATTTCTCCCGACAGTTTCTAAGGTATTTATAGATAAATTTGTACAACCTTATGACGATGACTATACTACTGTACATATGTGTACACCTTTTTTTTCGGTTCTTCTTCCAAGCTTCAAGAATTTGTCTTTTCTTCATTCTTCCATCATTCAACTCTTAAACAGAAAACTATAAGAGTGATCATTTCCGGTAACATTCCGGTGACTTTACTGTGAGTTTCCGGTACTGTTCCGGTACTGTTCCGGTGACCTTCCGGTGACCTTTTTAAGGAAATTTTTGATGAAGTTTCTGCGGACTTAAAGACCTTCAATTGTTGATTGTCTTGCACCAACAGCTCCCCCTCAATCATCAATTGAGGTTTTCTTTGTCTTCTTTATTCCTGCCATATCTTTAAACCTTTGTAACTTAGGTCCATCCAAACTTTTTGTAAGCATATCAGCTATCTGATCTTTTGTTGAAGTATGGATTACTTCAATCTCTTTATCCATCACCTTCTCTCTTAGAAAGTGATACTGAATCTCAATGTGTTTAGTCCTGGCATGAAAAAGAGGATTAGCAGCTAAATATAATGAACTCATGTTATCTCCAAATATAATTGGTGTCCTCTGTATAGTGTCAAAATTCTTCATTAAAGTCTTTAGCCAAATCACTTCCTTTGCAGCTTCAACCATGCCTTTGTACTCAGCTTCGGTAGAAGACAAAGCAACTGTATGTTGCTTCTTGGAACACCATGAGATTAGCTTATCTCCCACATAACACATGTATCCATAGGTTGACCTTCTGTCATCTGGATTACCTGCCCAATCTGCATCACTGTATATTTTGATATTTGTATCTGAGGTAAACGCATAATACAAACCTTCATTGAGTTTACCCTTAATGTACCTCAACACTCTTTGACCTGCAATCCAATGTTCTTTCCTTGGAGAGTGCATGAATTGAGACAATACTCCTACTGCATATGATAAATCAGGTCTGGTTAAAGTAGCATAGATAAGACTACCAACCAAACTCTGATATTGTCTCACGTCCTTGAAAACTTCACCTCCAAACTTACTCAATTTGTGATTCACCTCCATTGGAGTAGGTGCTATCCGGCAACCATTCATTTTAAACTTGATTAACAAGTTCTTCAAATATCTTTCTTGGGTCACGAATACTCCATGCTGAGTATATGTGATCTCCATACCCAAGAAGTAAGACAAGTTTCCCAAGTCACTGATTTTAAACTCTTTCTCCATCTGCTTCTTTAATCTTTGTATACTTGACTCATCTGTTCCTGTAAGAATTATATCATCAACATATATGCACATGTATATGAAACCATTATCACTTGCTTTTATAAGCAGACTACTATCTGCTTCAAACACCTGAAAACCAAGTTCTTTTAGGAACTTCACAAGTCTATAGTTCCATGCCCTTGGGGCCTGCTTCAAGCCATACAAAGCTCTCTTGAGTTTACACACATGATCTGGATACCTTTTATCTCTGAACCCTTGAGGTTGCTCCATGAACACATCATCTGAAATATAACCATTCAGAAAAGCATTTTTCACATCTAACTGACATAACTTCCAACCTTTACACGCAGCAACAGCTATGAGTGTTCTGATGGTTGTCATCTTTGCCACTGGAGTATAAGTCTCATCATAATCAACCCCATATGTTTGAGCAAACCCTTTGACAACAAGTCTAGCTTTGTATCTAGACACACTTCCATCTGCAAATCTCTTGGTCTTGTAGACCCACTTGCATCCAATAATCTTCTGGCTATTTGGTTTAGGAACTAAATCCCATGTTTGATTTTCCACCAATGCATCATGTTCTTCTTGCATAGCTTTCTCCCATTTTTCCTTACCTTTTGCCTCTTCATATGTAGAAGGGTCTTCATCTGCTTTCATTATGTAAGCATAATCTTTCGTAGCCAAAAATGAAGTATCATAACTATACCTTGTAGGTTGCCATCTATTTCTTGATGACCTTCTGAGTTCTCCACTCCTTGAGGTTTCTGGTTCTTCACACTCAAGATCAAATCTTGACCTTTCTTCAACTTCTTCCTGCACTTCATAATTTTCTTCTTCATCAATTATTTGAACCTTTGATTTACCTTTCTTCTGACTCACTTCTTCTTCATCACCTGTATTGCTATTAACTGTTCCTGCATACCAAGAACTTTGCTCATCAAACGTAACATCTTTCGAAACCAGAAAATGTTTTGTGGATGGATTCCACAACCTGTATCCCATCTGTTTGTCATCATAACCAATGAAAACATATTTTTCAGCTTTAGGTTCCAATTTGTGTCTTAATTGTGATGGCACATATGCATATGCCACACATCCAAATACTCTGCAATGATCCAGGGTAGGTCTCTTACCCCACCAAGCCTCATATGGTGTCATACCTTGCAAGGCTTTACATGGTAACCTATTAACCAAATAAGTAGCTGGAAATTTACAGCTTCAGCCCACAAATAATTAGGGTAATTTTTCTCATTCATCATGGACCTTGCAAATTCAACAAGAGTCCTATTCCTCCTTTCTGCTACACCATTTTGTTGAGGAGAGTACCTGCAAGTAACTTCCCTTTTTATACCTGTATTCCATAAGTAGTCACTGAATTCGTTGGAGAAATACTCTCCCCCTCCATCTGATCTTAGTCTCTTCAACTTATGACCTGTAGTTCTTTCTGCATATGCATGATAATGTTTGAATGTATTGAATACTTCTGACTTATCCTTGATCACATAGATAGTGATCCATCTAGTAGCATCATCAACATAAATCACATAATACCTTGACCCATTTATACTGAAATCCTTTGATGGTCCCCACACGTCTGTGTGTACCAACTCAAGCTTCTCTGAGTACATAAAACCATGCTTGGAATAGGAATGCTTATGAGCCTTACCTAATTGACATGCCTCACATCTGTATGTCATATGTTGACCTGCAACATTAGGCAATCCAAGCACTGAACCATTGTTAACCATATCTTTAATACCTCTTTCATTGAAATGTCCAAGCCTCTTGTGCCAAAGATCTAACTCAGAAATCTTATGTCCTGCATATGTAAACATGGCCTGACCAATGTTGCCTTGAATCTTCAGTGTAAACAGTCTTCCTTCTTTCTTTCCTGAAACAATCTGTTTATACCCTTGACTGGGATCTTCCACGTATACTCCTTCATTAGTGAACCTTACTTCATATCCCTTTTCAACAATTTGTCCTACGCTTATCAAATTCTTAGGAATTGTAGGAACATACAGAACCTTACCCAATAAGGTACTACCGTCTTTAGCTTTCACTGATCCAATCGACTTCACTTTATGCTTTGTGTTGTCACCTGTTTGAACAACATGATTAGAAACTTTATTCTCCAAATCAGTCATCAATGATATGTTACCACTCAGGTGATTGCTACACCCTGAGTCAATGTAGAAGACTCTTTGATCTTCACTCTGCCTTTCACAAGTAGCATTCAATATCAATGTTGAATCCTCCTTCTGTTCTGAAGCATAATTGTAGTAGGTATTGTTATATTGTTGACTTTGGAATCCTCTACCTGCATTTCTTCCAAAGTAACCCCTGTTACCTCTACCTCTGAAATTTCCTCTTTGATTTCTGCCACCTCTTCCTCTTGCATTGTAACTTTGACTATATCCATTATTACTTTGAGTATTGTGCCAACAATCATTAGCTAAATGATTTGTCTTACCACAAATCCAGCAAGCTTTGCCTCCATCTTTGTTAATCCTGCCTCTTCCTCTACCTTTGCCACCTCCTCTTCCTCTTAGGAAGTTGGCATGGCTAGTTGTTCCTTCATCTTCATTTGCTTGTTGCTTTCCTTTGCTATTCTTCTTTTTGTCTTTTGAATACATTGCATGACCTGCACTCTTGTCACCATCTTCTTTAACATCCTGCTCAAACGTTAGCATATGACCTAACAACTGATTTAAATCTGGAGTGAAATGATCAAGTGATAACTCTGTAGACAAAATGAACGGCTTCCATTTGTCATCACCTCTTAAGCCTGTAAGAATTTGCCTTACCAATTTATCCTCTTCAATGTCTTCATCAACAGCTCCTAAAGCATCTGCAATATCTTTCATTCTTGTCACATAGTCTGAAATGGACTGAGAAGCCTTCTTCTTAAAGGTGGTAAACTCTGCCCATAAGGATGCCTTCCTTGACTTAGTAGTATTCTGGAAATGCTCCTCCAACGCATTCCAAATATCAGTTGCACTTTCAAGACCTTGAATATGAGGTAACAAGTAATCATTGACTGCCATATAGATAATGCTCCTAGCTTGAGCATCTTTCTTCATCCAGTTTTTCAAATCTGCTAACTCTTCCCTAGTCGGAACACTAGGATCTCTGAACTGTGGCTTTTCTTCTTCTCCTGTGATATAAGCTATCAAATCTTTGCTCATAAGATGAGCTTCCATCCTCATTGACCACGCAGGATAGTTTTCCCTATCCAGTTTCTCTATCTGTAGAGAATCTCCCATCTTGTGTCCACCTGTGTATTTGAAATCTTCAACCTTTATGAATAATATATGTACCTTTGCTTCAAATTAGACTCCGTTTGTCTTTCTTGATGTCGTATGATCTCTTCCTCAGGTTTTGCCTTCAAGCTTTCACCTTTTAGTTCTTCAGTTGTTGAATTCTTTGTAACCGCAGCAATCGAGATCCTCCTTTCTTTGATTTTGATGTCTCCTGCTCTGATACCACTGATGGAGAGTGTTAATCTCCAAAAGAATAACCTACTCTTGTGATTAGAGCACCTCTATACCAAGAGTAAGTCAAAAACTTCACAACACAGAAAGTCTGCTGCACAATTTCTTCAAATTAATCTATCACATAAAAGTTTTTATGAAACTTTGTATAAAGTGTCGCCTAGAAATTGCGCACCTCCTTCAAGTGAAATTACTCTAAAATCTTTAGTATAACTTGAGAAATCAACTTCACAAGTTACCTATGTCTGAAACTGTCATTCTGAACAGTTTATTTTACACCTGCAACTTCTAAGACTTGGTTCTCCTTGAATAGAACCTGTTTAAGCAAATGCTTCTAGTTACGAGTAGCTTATCTTCTAACTTAAAGATTAAGCCCTCACTCATGCAAAACTTTAAAGTATACACTGAGAAATGATCAAAACATTGATCACTGGAAATGCGCCTGTTTCAGTAAACTTTGAACACTCAACACACATGAATGTTTCTACTGACAATTCTCGTTTTCTGTTTACAATTAAACTCTGAAACTTAAGCTATAGATTGATTAACTATAGACTTAGATATCCTCAAAAGGATTTCACAAATCATCTATCACAGATGAAGAACACATAGAAATTTCGGCGCAATATTTCTTTGATTACTCAGAAAGTTACAGTTGAGTGATGAGAGGAACACTCAACTAACTTTTCATGTCTCATGACATCTATCTTCCTTATTCTTTTCTTCTATCTAATCTCACATATGCTCTCATATATGCCTCTCTATTTCTCCCGACAGTTTCTAAGGTATTTATAGATAAATTTGTACAACCTTATGACGATGACTATACTACTGTACATATGTGTACACCTTTTTTTTCGGTTCTTCTTCCAAGCTTCAAGAATTTGTCTTTTCTTCATTCTTCCATCATTCAACTCTTAAACAAAAAACTATAAGAGTGATCATTTCCGGTAACATTCCGGTGACTTTACTGTGAGTTTCCGGTACTGTTCCAGTACTGTTCCAGTGACCTTCCGGTGACCTTTTTAAGGAAATTTTTGATGAAGTTTCTGCGGACTTAAAGACCTTCAATTGTTGATTGTCTTGCACCAACATGCCCCACGACCCCACAAACCCAACACCCTACGAACCCACCACCTTGTGGCCCACCGAACCTAGTGCCTCATGACCTCATGAACCTAGTGCCCCACGACCCACCAATCCCCATTTTGTGACCTCCTTAACTAATGACCCGCAAAGAAGAATGGAGAAGCAAAGACTTAGGGAGAAAAAGCACAAAGGAATATTTTGCATCCCATAAGGATATTTTAGGTCTATGGCTCACATGATCAACACAAGAAGGGGGGGGGCACAAGCTCAATTCATGGAAAAAGAAAAAAAAACAGAAGGGTATTGTTGCCATTCGGTAGGGGTACAGAGTTGCCATAGATAATAGAAGAAATGCATAGGTGTGTGGAATTCTGAAAAGCATTAAATGCACTCTCTCTGAAGATGGTAGTTAGGTAAAATATGTGAAGATGTATTTGTGGAGTTGCTGGAACATTAAAAAAGTGTTAGCAAAAGTGTTAGAGTGTTAAATTGGTATTTCCACCAAACCCCAACAGTGGCAAAAACCAGATTAGAAACGGCCTAAACAAATGAGTTAATTAACGTTGGCTATTAGAGACATATTTGGCCTACCACTCCAAATTTGGGGCAATCACTTTGACACATTTTCATTGAACATTGGGATTTGGCAAGGCCCTCTTGGACTCTTGGGTTCTATAAAATCAAGATCTAAGCACACATTGAGGGTGTGTCTCTTTTCTGGAATACATTTTGAATATTTTAGCAATGGTATTATACATCATCATTTTCTTGTCTACTCTCTGCACTCTATTGCTATATGCATATTGTTGGAGGTCACGTGGAGAGGATGTAGAGCATGGGCTTCCGAGTGGATGGCTAATATCACTATAGTGTGATTAAGTGACTTGGTTCTAGTTAATGGATGTGATTCATTAGTGTTTTCTTAGAGCAAGTCTCCATCTTTGTATATCATTGGGGTAAGTCTTCATCTTTTTCTGTTCATTGTGTCGATCAGACCTCTTGTATTGATTCTATTTAGTTTTTGGAATGTCATGTTAGTCCACTACATTATCATTTTGGAGCATTTTGGCCCTCTATAATCATTTTCTGAACTATGAAGTGGCTTCTTTCTTTACTACTATCACTTTTCATTACTCTTCTCTCTGCGATTCTAGTTTAGAGTGTCTTTATTATCAATAAATGTACATGCATACAGAAATGTTATAGGGTACACTTCACTAAGGAGAACCTCCCTTTAGTAGACGAAGAGCTCGAAGTGTGTAAGAGTTAACTACTACAATTGGGTACCCTAGTACCTCCTCTAGAGTTTGGCACACCTGGTGGGACTCTTGCATTTCTGTGTGAGGCTTTAGCCTAGTAAATACTTGTTTGCATTATTCTTTCTTTTGCATCTAGTGAGTGGGTATATGATTCATACTTGAGCACACAAGGAGCCATACATATGGTTATACTCACCATGAAGAGTAGCTCAACTTCGTTGTGAGTTAGAAGATTTGCGGAACACACAGGACATATGAAGGTAGGTTTGGTGTACAATATGTAGCAACAATGGACACTCAAATTTTAATTGTCCTAACAAGGTTAGTTGTCAATTCTGTGGCAAGGATGGTCATGAAGCAAGAGATTTCTACTACCTTAAGGGAGCACAATAGCAAGGTAACCTCTTCTTCTTGATTCCTATTATGCTAGTACTTCAAATGCATCTAATAGACAAGATAATCATCCAACTCAGCCTAGACAAAATAGGCCATTGATGTGTTATCACTATGGTGAGTATAACCATAGGCATAGGTCTTCCCTACTAGAATGTGCACCTCCTTGTCAGCATTGTTCAGATGCTAAGTATCAGTATAACAGAGATTGCCCAAGAAGTCACCCTCCACCAATTCACATGATTGTAGTATCCCCACAAGTAGAAGATATGACCACTCAGTCCTATGGTGTTTCTTCAATGCCCGTGATGACTAGAGCTAGGCCAGTGGTAGCAACCTATAGGGAGGAGCAATAGGGACTCAAGGATAGAGATGAGTAAAACAAGGCTAGTTGGGAGGGCCAAGTAGACATTGAAGGAGATTACAAGAGGGTGAATACTTCACTAAAGGATTAACTAGCAAGTTCTCATGAAGATACACAAGCGATGAACATTGAAGAAATCTTTAAAGGTATTCATCATAATGTTAGTTTGTATCAACTCATAAATATGAAAAATAAGAAGTGACTTGTAAAAGATTATACAATCTTCCTACCTGAGCCCACCTCTTAGCATAGATGGTTTCATGGTTGACTTTTCCCCTGCACCCTTCGCTGACTATTAGAGATCAAGGTTATCTATTTCTATAAAGGAAGAAGCTCGCATAGATGTATTATAGATGGAGGTTCTCGCATCAATTTGATGCTATATTTCACCATGAAGAAGCTAAAATTGAAACCCACCAGAGCAACACCCTTCATAGTTACATTAGTAGATCAACACCGGGTTGTAGCACTAGGCATTGTTGGAAAGGTACTTATGATAGTGCAAGCTTGTCGCTTTGTCTTATACTTAATTGTTATTGCCCTACCACAGGAGACTTCCTACCCTCTACTCTTGGGAAGGCCTTTGCTAAGGGAAGCAAAGGCTCTATAGGATTGGGGAAAGAGCAAGTTATTACTTTCAACATGTAATAACAATCAATTACAGATACATGTAGAAGATGGATCAGAAATCGGCAAAGCTACTAGATATACATTTGACACTTAGGTAATGCCTCCTTTAACTCAAGAAGATGATACATTATTAAACTTGATGATGGAGAGTGCAGTGTTGCATTGTGGAAATCATTGAAATAGAGGAAGAAGCTACAGATGAAGAAGTTGCTGAAAATACCCATGGAATTCACAAGGAGTGAGAAAATAAGAGTTTACACTTGAATACTAGCATTATAGGGCTAAAAAGTATGGAACTATTGGGAAAGGATAATTATGAGCCTAAATGCAAAGAAGACCTCCCATTTTCAGATATACCTCAAGGATGGACCAGGGAACATATTGCAGAGTATAAGCTAAATTGCACTCCTGCATATAGTGGGGATGATTTTTCAAGTAAGTCAAGTCTTGAACCACTTGTTCAAGAAGTAAATCTTGGAGATGAAGATAACCCTCAAGTAGTCCACTTGGCCTCTTGGTTGTGGCATTATCCCTCTTTACTACAGAAGGTAACTTCTCTACTTTTTGCCTATAAAAATGTCTTTGCATGGTCCTACAAAGATCTAATGGTGATACCAGAGGAGCTTGGATTACACCCAATACCCTTAGTTGAGGGAGCTGCACTTCGAAGAAGTAGGACTTACCGACTCAATTCAAAATATGTAGAAGCCGTAAAACAAGAAATAACAAAACTTGAAGAGACAAGCATTCTTGTTCTCGTAGAGAATTCAAGATGGTTTTCCTCCATGGTTATTGTACCAAAGAAAATTAGTGGAAAAATAAGAGTATGCATAATAGGTATTAATGATGAATTGGTGGATAGTAATCTCTTTCTAGCAGCAACCCAAATTGATTAGTATGATGGAATTCAACATTTTCTCACTATTGAAAAATTCCCAGAACCCTGAACACCAATAGGAAAGAGAAGTTTACTCTTTGAAACCAAAGTAAACTCACTTATAAATGGGAATTGGTATAGATATTGTGAGGACGGTATCCTTAGGAAGTGTGTTTATCCAGAGGAGGTAAACCTTTTGCTCGAAGCAGCACACAATGAAGGGCACCTAAAGGGGGAGGATTTGGCTCACAAAATCATCCACAAAGGACTATGGTGGCCTCCTATCTACAAAGCTTCAAACAAGTTTGCTAAAGAATGCCACATCTGCTAGAGATGTTCTCCTAGGCCAACTAGATTGAATTTGCAACCATTATCCATCTCTATAGGATGGCCACCATTCGAGTGATGGGATGTTGAGCTCATTGAACAAGTCACTCTCGCTAGTCCACCAAGGGGTAAGAAGTATATTTGATGGCCACATGTTATCAAACTAAATGGACAGAATCTAAGGCTATTGTGGAGTGCATGACCTTGATAGTGGCTAAGATTTTTTATAAACGTATTTTCTCAAGATTAGGTTGCCCACTTGAAATCACTAGTTAGATCATGAATAGAAGATACATGAGGGCACGAATTTGAAAAGCATGCTTTTACAAAAAGCTACTTTATTTACAAAATTGTGACCTACTATTTTTACAAAAACCTCGCTTTCTAGAGCAATCTATTATTTTATAAAAATTACCTAATATAATATCTTCTAAATATCTCCAAAAATATTTGAATTAGTCCATGCACATTCACACACTCATGAGTCTTCACAACCTAAATCAAAACACAAATCACATTAAAAACCTTAAGATATTGAAATTCTGTTATTTCATAAATTATAACAAGTAGCAGTAGTAGTGACATTGGTGGTAGTAGTAGTGGTAGTGGTAGTGGTGGTGGTGGTAGTAGTAGTAGTAGTAGTAGTAGTAGTAGTTGTGATGGTGGTGGTGCTAGTGGTGGTGGTGGTGGTAGTGTTGGAAGAGATGGATGGACACCTCAAGGAAGTGAGGTGGTACTACCCAAAACCTACTTTGTACCAGCCATAATACTCTTTAGAGTTATAAAGTAGGCCCTTTAGCTTGCAAATGAAACCAAGAAAGTACCTATGTAATTTGGAGTTGATGTTTGAAACCATTAATCCAAAACAAACTAGTTCATGAATGGCTAGTGTTACAAAACTTGTTATTTTCATCCATACACCTGCTGTATTTTTTTTTTAAAGCTCACAATATAGAATAAAGTGACAAAATTGTTGATATATTTAGGTAGTGATGTGTGTGAACACACTAGGACCGCGAGGGCACTTTTTTACCTCTTTAGGAGGTTTTTTTCCCACGGCTTGTATATATGCCTATTGCCTTAATGGGCTACTTATCTTTGTACATTCTGTAGTAATACATTCAGTATTGTGTGTTGTGCTCCAAGATTCTTCTTCTTCCTTGTGCTGTTCGTGTGCTTTCGCAGACGTCTAACTCCAACAATTGGTATCAGAGCAGGTCATTGCTTCATCTAGGGCGCCATCAACACTCCTCCGATTGTAGTGACCTTAGAATCGCATGAGTTTTGGTGAGCATACTCAACATGTTTTCGAGATCAAAACAACTTTGCTATGTGGTGCTGAAATCACGATCTGAGCTCGTTTTAGCCTTCGAACGCACTATCGCAACGCTTGTGTAGGCTATTTCATCTTTTTGTGCCAAAGGTATATACCAATTTCTATTTGCCAGTATAAGCATCTCAAAGTCTTCTATAGGTCTAGCAGAATTTGTCTGGGCAGTTTTGTTAAACTTTTTGAGATATAGTCAATTTTTTGCATCAAGGTATTTTAGTCACCGACCATGGTTGAAAGGAGTGATGTATTCCGTATGTTGGTTGTTGAGGATAAGTTGGATGGTACCAACTACCCGTTATGGGCTTATATGATGCGACATGTGTTGGTTGCAAAAGGACTGTGGAACATTGTGCAGGGTGTCGAAAAACTTCCTATCACACCTGCAAGTGTTACAACTGCAGGTACTGAAGCCGATGTAGAAGATGTCTAAGATGATGGTATTTTGCATATTCCTGTTCGTGCTACAATTTTTGCTGCACCTACTCTAGAGCAGATTTGTTGAGATGCTAGAGATGCCCAGGCACATGTATTGATAGCTTTGTCTGTCAAACATGCCATTATTCCTCATATTCACTCTTGCAGAATAGCTAAGGATGCTTGGGATACACTTACCACATTGTACCAAGGTAGGAATGAGGCTCATGTTGCTTACCTCCAAAAACAGTTGGAGAGTGAGCACATGAATGAAGGTGATTCTATGGACAATTTCCTAACAAAGATCAAAGACTTGAAGGAACAATTGATTTTTGCTAATGAGGTTATACCCAATAGCTCACTTGTGCAGACCGTTTTGAATGGTCTTCCTGATTCATATCAGAGTTTTGCTTCTACTCTTTGGTTGATGATGAACGACAATCCAAATGCCTTATCATTTGAGGAGTTAGTCTCTGTTTTGTTGTAGGAAGATCAGCCCAGGCAGAACAGGTTCATTATGCGAGTTGCAGATCAAGCTATCCTGGCTAGTTAGAAGGGCAAAGGAAAATGGAGCTCTTCAATTAGTAAGCAGAAATCTGCTAATTTTGCATATTCGAAGAAGGAAGATAAAGATGAGAAGAAATCAGAGAAGCAGAAATTGTTTTGTAAGTACTGTAAAGAGAATGATCATATCATAAAGAATTATCCAAAACTGGCTGCTAAAGAGGCAAAGAAGAAAGAGACTGGAATGGTTGTTGCAGAAGCCTCTACACCAAAAACAAAGTCTGCTAATCTTGTGCAGGAAGAAGAATGGGTGTTTACTACTATCTGCAGTTTTGACCCATCTTCTCATGAGTAGTGCATGTCTGCACTAGACTCAGATGTTTGGTATTTTGACAGTGGGGCGACCAAACATATTACCTCGTAGCGTACTTTCTTCTCTTCACTCGAGCGTGCCGCTACAGGGAATACTGTTACATGCACCAACAACTCCTCTTATCTTGTTAAGGGACTTGGTAAGATCATTTTGACTACTGTTGATGGTAGTTCTTTCACTTTTTTAGATGCTTTATTTGTGCCAATGATCAAGAAGAACCTGTTATCAGTTTTTGCATTAGCCAAGATTGGCTTGGTTGTGAAATTTGTTGATGACAGGTGTATACTTCATGATCTGTCAAATGGCGATGTGATTATTGCTTCTGGAATTTTATATCATGGGCTGTATAAGCTCATAGACTATGAAAGATCTGTAAATGATTTGGCATGTGCAATAAATGATTCTCAGGCTATGTCAGATGCAAAGCTTTGGCATGCATGCTTTGGTCATCTCAATTTTTCCAATTTGCTACGCTTGCAGAAATCTAAAATGGTGTCCTCTTTGCCTAAACTTGAGGCACCTGGAAAACATGTTTGTGAAGGCTGTATTTTGGGCAAAATTCAGCGTTCGTCCTTTCCAAAAGATGTTTTAGTTCGGGCTACTCAAAAATTGTAGCTTGTACTTAGTGATGTCTGTGGTCCTATGTAGACACCTTCTTTTGGGAATTATCTTTACTTCGTGACTTTCACCGATGATTTCTCCAAGCATGCATGGGTATATCCATTGAAGGCAAAGTCTGAAGTGTTCATGTGCTTCAAACAATTTTTGGTTTTGGCTAAAAATCTATCAGCATGTAAAAAAGGAACCCTCCATTCTGATCAAGGGGGGAATATATGTCTTCTGATTTTAATGCATTTCTGGCTAAACGTGGGTTAAAACACCAGTGTAGAGTGCTGTATACACCTCAACAGAATGGAGTTGCTGAACGAAAGAATAGGTAACTCATGGAGATGGAGAGGTGTATGCTCAAAAGTCAGTCTTTACCACATAGTTTCTGGTTTGAGGCTGTCATTTGTGCAGCATATGTACTAAACAGGTGTCCCACTAAAGCACTGTAGTCTATCACTCCATATGAGGCTTGGAATGACCGCAAACCATCTGTTGCTCATCTGCGTGTTTTTGGTTGTTTGGCATATGGATTAGTGCATGAACAACATCACAGAAAATTGGATGATCAAGCAGTTAAATGTATTTTTTTTTAGTAGAGTTCTAAACGTAAAGGCTATCGTCTGTATCATCCATAGGTGAAATGCATTTTGGTTAGTCGTGATGTTGTTTTTGTGGAAGATGCTATTCAACCATTGCTTTCATGTACTAAGGAGACATTTGTTAGCTCCAAAGACATGTATGATACTTTGTTGCCTCTTTTTAACGGTGGACAGTCTAGTATTGGTCCTAATGAGGCAACTTCTCAGCCTTTGCAGGTTCCATGTGATGATGCAGAGAATTCCATTTTTGATGCAGATGTACATGATGCACTTATTAATGAGAGAGCTGATATTGAGCAGGCAAGAACTATGCCAAAATGGCTAGTGCAGACCTTGCGTGACAACAAATTATCATACTCGTTCAATCTCTCATAGTGCCTCTTTTGCATCAGATTGCTATCCTATGGTTGCATCTAGTCTTTGTGATGAGAATGAGCCTATTTCGTTTGATGAAGCACAAAATTCAGAAAATTGGATGGCTGCTATGCAATCTGAATATGATGCTATAATGAAGAATAGTACTTGGTCTTTATGTGACTTGCCTCTTGGCAAGAAGGCCATTGATAGTAAGTGGGTATACAAGCTGAAGCGTAAACAAGATGGTACAGTTGACAGGTATAAGGCAAGGCTTGTTGCAAAGGGTCATGCACAGGAAAGAGGCATTGATTTTGATGAGACCTTTGCACCTACATGCCGTATGACTACTGTTCGGAGCATTTGTGCACTTGCATCTCATCATGGTTGGAATGTACATTAGTTGGAGATTAAAATAGCATTTTTGAATGGTGACTTGCATGAAGAAGTGTATGTTTTTCAGCCCCGTGGATTTGTGTAGAAAGGGCATGAAAACCAGGTGTGTAGGTTGAAGAAGGCATTACATGGTTTAAAGCAAGCACCACGTGCTTGGTACAAGAAGATACATGCCTATCTGATTGCACATGGTTTTGAGAACAGTCCAACTCAAAGCACCTTTTATGTTAAGCATGCTAATGATGTGCTTCTGATCATTGATGTCTATGTTGACCACATGCTGCTCACTGGTCCTATTGAGAAGCATATTGCTGATTTTAAGGTTGATTTGCATGCCTCATTTGAGATGTCTGATTTGGGGCATTTGCATCACTATTTAGGCATTCAGTTTATGAAGTTGATGGGGGAATGGCTTTGTGTCAAACAAAATATATTCACACATGATTGCAGTGTTTTGGCCTTGAAGACTATAAGCCTATTGCCATTCCTATGTAGACAGGTTTACGATTGAGTCTTCATGATACTAGAGATGCATTTAATGCTGTTCTCTATCAACAAGTTGTTGGATGCTTGATTTACTTATGCATTACTTGGTCAGATATTCAGTTGGCTATCTCACAGATGAGCAAGTTCATGCATTGCCCAAGAGTCAAGCATTGGCATGCAGTTAAGCGTATCTTTCGCAATTTGAGTGGTACTTAGCTACTTTGGTTGTTTTATACCAAGGGGAGATCACTACTGCCAAATTTGCATGGTTTTTCTGACTCTTATTGGGTTGGTTGCTATGACACTCGTGTGTCCACTAGTGGCTTTTGCTTCATGCTTGGTAGCTCATGTACACACTTGGTTGAGCAAGAAGCACCCTACTATGGCCACTTCTAGTTGTTAGGCTGAGTATAGGGTATCTTTCACAACAACTGTTGAGTGTGTGTGGCTCAGATGCCTTATGGCTGATTTAGGTGTTGGCAGAATTCTCTCACCACCATCTTCACTAAGAGTCAAAGCACATTGGCAGTTGCAAGAAACCCTATGTTCCATGTTCTAAGCACATTGCGGTGCATTATCACTATGTCAGGGAGAGGTTCTCTATTGGGGAGATCAGCTTGGCATATGTGCCCACAAAGGAGAACATTGCAAACCTTTTCACGAAGGCTCTACCTAGGGAGAAGTTTGAAGCTTTCCGCAAAGCTTTGGGCTTACTTCCTTTTGTGGAGTGATTTCCACATAGCTTGGCACTTCCTTATACATGAGTGCCAGCTCCTTGTTCACTGCATCACTCCTAGGGGGGGATTTGTTAATATATTTAGGTAGTGATGTGTGTGAACACACTAGGACCGTTGGGCACTTTTTTCCCTCTTTAGGAGGGTTTTTCCCGAGCTTGTATATACATCTATTTCCCTAATGGGATACTTATCTTTGTACATTCTCTAGTAATACATTCAGTATTGTGTGTTGTGCTCCAAGCTTCTTCTTCTTCCTTGTGCTATTCGCATGCTTCTGCAGACATCTAACTCCAACAAAAATTCCTTTTGAGGGAATTCAATTAGCTTAGATAGCTAATGATTACAAGTGGAATCATTTAAAATGATCAACTGCGCTCTGAGAAATAAGTTAAAATCAAATTGTTCCTCCTCTCTGCTACTCCATTTTGCTCAAGAGTATATCTAGTTGTGATTTCTCTTGTGATACCTCTGTCCTGCAAAAAATGCCTCAAACTCATTGGAGAAGTACTCACCTCCTCCATTTGACCTTATCCTCTTTAAACTCTTTCTTGTTTGATTTTGCAAAAGTGCAATTTATTTTTTGAAACAAAGAAACACTTCATCCTTATGTTTCATGAAATACAATATAGTCCACCTATTGAAATCATCAATAAATGACACATAGTACGTTGAGTCGAAAATTGAAGGGTCCTTGCTTGGTCCCCACACATGTGTGTGGACATGTTCCAAATAATCCTCATGCATATAGCCTTTTTTGTAAAGGGTAATCTATGAGATTTACCAAACTCACATGCACCACCTTTATAGATCATATGTTGCTTGGATACATTAGTTATCCCAAGTACACATTGATCTCTACATATCAGTTTTAATTTTCTCTCACCAATGTGTCCTAATCGTTTGTAGCATATCTCTAACTTAGACAAGGTTTGATCCTTATAATTATAAAGTGCAATGTTTCTAGTGTCCTCAAGCTCAAATCTAAACAATCTACCTAGTTTCTCTCCCTTTGCAATTCTCCTAAATCCATGTTGGGTGTCCTCCACAAAGGCTCCAAATTTATCGAAACTAACCTGCAAACCCTTTTCCACTATCTGCCCAACACTCATCAAATTTTTTGTGATAGTAGGTACATAAAGAACTCTGCTCAACAGATTCTCATTCCCATCAAAAGTTTTGGCATTTCCTACCTTGACAACTGAATTCTTGGGATCATCATGTGTCTACACTTGGTGCTTTCCCTTGGGTTCTTCAAGATAAAAAAGGAGAGCTATATTTCCTGCTACATGGTTTGAACAACTTGAGTCAATAAAGCAGAGGTGCTCATCATGCATACCTTTTTCTTGAGGTCATGTTCATAATGAGAAGAGAATCCTCTTGATCCTCTGTATAGTTGTTGAAGTCTTTTCTTGATTTGTATCCTCCTTGATAATTTTTGTTGTAATTTTTATTCTAGCCATGGTTGTAACCTTGATTATGGTTGAATCTTCCTCTTGATTCTGAGTAGCCACCTCTTTGGAATCCTCTTCCTCACTGTTTCTTGAAGTTCCTATAACACTCATATGTTGTGTCATTAGATAGTCCACATATATTGCATGGGGAAGAGTTGAAAGGTCTCCCCCTACCTTGCTTACCTCCTCTGCCCCTTCCTCTTGAATTCCTACCTCCCTGCATAGTTAGCTCGAGAAGTAGCGCCTTCATCTTCAAACTTTTTAGTCTTTCCTTTATCCTAAGACTTTCCTTTATCTATATAGAGGGTAGAAGAATTGTTACCTCTTGATGGTTCACCATTTTGTTTGAGCTTGACCTCATGGGTGAAGATTTGCCACCATGAGAGTGGTTAGATCAGGGATTTGTATATCCATATAAAGATCCATTGCAGTTGTGAAAGATTCCCACTTATCATCTACCTTGATGCCATTGATTATCTCTCTCACTATTTTCTCCTCTTCAATCTCCTCTCGTATGCTTTCCAAGTGATCAGCCACATCCTTCACCTTAGTTAGAAACTCTGAATCATTCTGTTTAGGTTACTTCTTTTGAGTAGTAACTCCATCCACAATTCATTTTTCCTAGCTCTTGTATTGGAAGAAAAGTATGAATATACAGTATCCCAAGTTTCTTGGGAAGTTTTACGATTCCTAATATGAGGAAGAAGGAAGTTAGAGATAGAGTTAAGTAGATATGACCTGGATAAAGCCTCTTTGGCACATCATGAGTTGAGTCTTTCTTGCTCCTCTCTTGTAGGTTGATCTTTGCTTCTAAATATGGGTATCTCCTCATCTCCTAATATGTATCCATAGAGGCTTCTTCCTTGTAGATAGGTCTTCATCCGCAAGGACCATGCTAGATAATTATTCCTGTCCAATTTATCAATGAAAGAAAGGAAACCATCTCCCATTTTATCTCAACCTGCTCTGATATTACTGTTGGAAGAGATGGATGAATTTCTCAAGGAAGTGAGATAATACTGCTAAAACCTACTTGGTACTAGCCCAAATACTCTTTAGAGTTATAAAGTAGGCCCTTTTAGCTTGCAAATGACAATAAGAAAGTACCTATGTACTTTGGAGTTGATGCTTGAAATAACTAATCCAAATAGACTAGTTCATCAATGGCTAGTGTTATAAAACTTGCTAAAGTTTATTCCATACACATGCTATCTTTTTACGTGGAGCTCATAGTACACTAACAATTGACAAAATTCCTTTTGAGGGAATTCAATTAGCTTAGATAGCTAATGATTGCAAGTGGACTCATTTAAAATGATCAAGTATGCTCTAAGAAATAAGTTTAGCAAACCAAATATTACCCCCGACTTTTTAGGGAGAAACCAATAGATGACTAGAGAGCACTTCGAAGACGATTTCTCCCATATGCCTGAACCAAATACCTTTAAACTTTGATAGCACAAAATAAACTTTACATGGCTCCAATAAGCCAAAGATTATGCAAAATGGTTGAGTATTCACTAAGATATGACCAAAAGAAGTTGACTCTTCTTAGTAGTCATAGCAGAGATGTTCAATGAGCTAAATGTATTATAGAACATGATTGTACAAAGTCATTGGCATTGTAATGAATGAGTGAGCTCTGATGTGAGCTACTCAAGATCTACAAATAATCAAGGAGAGAGCTCTAAATAAGACATGCATATGGCCGTGAGATTTTACAAATCCTATAACACTCATATGTTGTGTCATTAGATAGTCCACATATATTGCATGGGGAAGAGTTGAAAGGTCTCCCCCCACCTTGCTTACCTCCTCTCACCTTCCTCTTGAATTCTTACCTCTCCTTGCATAGTTAGCTCGAGAAGTAGCGCCTTCATCTTCAAACTTTTTAGTCTTTCCTTTATCCTAAGACTTTCCTTTATCTATATAGATGGTAGAAGAATTGTTACCTCTTGATGGTTCATTTTTTTTTAGCTTGACCTCATGGGTGAGATTTGCCCCCATGAGAGTGGTTAGATCAGGGATTTGTATATCCATATAAAGATCCATTGCAGTTGTGAAAGATTCCCACTTATCATCTACCTTGATGCCATTGATTATCTCTCTCACTATTTTCTCCTCTTCAATCTCCTCTCGTGTGCTTGCCAAGTGATCAGCCACATCCTTCACCTTAGTTAGAAACTCTGAATCATTCTGCTTAGGTTACTTCTTTTGAGTAGTAACTCCATCCACAATTCATTTTTCCTAGCTCTTGTATTGGAAGAAAAGTATGAAGATACAGTATCCCAAGTTTCTTGGGAAGTTTTGCAATTCCTAATATGAGGAAGAAGGAAGTCAGAGATAGAGTTAAGTAGGTATGACCTGGCTAAAGCCTCTTTGGCACATCATGAGTTGAGTCTTTCTTGCTCCTCTCTTGTAGGTTGATCTTTGCTTCTAAATATGGGCATCTCCTCATCTCCTAATATGTATCCATAGAGACTTCTTCCTTATAGATAGGTCTTCATCCTCAAGGACCATGCTAGATAATTATTCTTGTCCAATTTATCAATGAAGGAAAGGAAACCATCTCCCATTTTACCTCAACTTGCTCTGATATTACTGTTGGAAGAGATGGATGGATACCTCAAGGAAGTGAGATGGTACTGCTAAAACCTACTTGGTACCAGCCCAAATACTCTTTAGAGTTATAAAGTAGGCCCTTTTAGCTTGCAAATGACAATAAGAAAGTACCTATGTACTTTGGAGTTGATGCTTGAAATAACTAATCCAAATAGACTAGTTCATCAATGGCTAGTGCTATAGAACTTGCTATTTTATTCCATGCACATGCTATCTTTTTACCTGGAGCTCATAGTACACTAACAATTGACAAAATTCCTTTTGAGGGAATTCAATTAGCTTAGATAGCTAATGATTGCAAGTGGATTCATTTAAAATGATCAAGTATGCTCTAAGAAATAAGTTTAGCAAACCAAATATTACCCCCGACTTTTTAGGGAGAAACCAATAGATGACTAGAGAGCACTTTGAAGACGATTTCTCCGAGATGCCTAAACCAAATACCTTGAAATTTTGATAGCACAAAATAAACTTTACATGGCTCCAATAAGCCAAAGATTATGCAAAATGGTTGAGTATTCACTAAGATATGACCAAAAGAAGTTGACTCTTCTTAGTAGTCATAGCAGAGAAGTAGACAGAGATGTTCAATGAGCTAAATGTATTATAGAACATGAATGTACAAAGTCATTGGCATTGTAATGATTCTTAGTGATGATCAACTGAGTGAGCTCTGATGTGAGCTACTCAAGATCTACAAATAATCAAGGAGAGAGCTCTAAATAAGGCATGCATATGGCCGCGAGATTTTACAAATCCTTTACATAAGTGTTTCTACTAAGTTTTGAATTTCGAATTCAAACTTGGATCCAACTAAAGGTGACTCCATTGATTTAGGATTTATTCTCTCAATTGAACGCGTAACTAATGTTCTTCCTAACTCCACGTAGTAGTAGTAATCGTAGGTGTAATGGTATTGGTAGTGGGAGTGGTAGTGGTAGTGATAGTCATAGTGGTAGTGGTAGTAACAGCGGTAGTGGTAGTGGTAGGGGTAGCGGTAGTGATAGTGGTAGTGGTACTGGTAGTGGTACTGGTAGTGGTGGTGGTGGTGGTATTAGTAGTAGCAGTAGTAGTAGTAGCAGCACTAGTACTAGCAGTAGTAGTAGTAGTAGTAGTAGTAGTAGTAGTAGTAGTAGTAGTAGTAGTAGTAGTAGTAGTAGTAGTAGTAGTAGTAGGCATAGTAGTAGTAGAAATAGTAGGAGTGGACATTGTAGAAGGGGACATACTAGTAGGTTTTAGTGGTAGTGGTAGTAGTAGTAGTAGTAGTAGTAGTAGTAGTAGTAGTAGTAGTAGTAGTAGTAGTAGTAGTAGTAGTAGTAATAGTAGTAGTATTAGTAGTAGTAGTTGTAGTAGTAGTAGTGGTAGTAGTAGCAGCAGCATTAGTAGTAGTAGTAGCAGTAGCAGTAGTAGTAGTAGCCGTAGTCATAGCAGTAGCAGTATCAATAGCAGTAGCTGTACCAGTAGTAGTACCAGTAGTAGTAGGAGTAGCAGTAGCAGTAGCAATAGGAGTAGTAGTAGGTGTAGCAGAAGCAGTAGCAGTAGCAATAGCAGTACTAGTAGTAGTAGCAGTAATAGTAGTAGTAGTATTAGAAGTAGTGTTACTACTACTAGTAGTAGTAGTAGTAGTAGTAGTAGTAGTAGTAGTAGTAGTAGTAGTAGTAGTAGTAGTAGTAGTAGTAGTAGTAGTAGTAGTAGTAGTAGTAGTAGTAGTGGTGGTGTGGTAGTGGTGGTGTGGTAGTGGTGGTAGTATTGGTGGTAGTGGTGGTAGTGGTGGTATTATTATTATTGTTGTTATTATTATCATTATTATTGTTATTATTACTAGTACTAGTAATAGTATCAGTAGTAGTAGTAGTGGTAGTGGTTGTAGTAGTAGTAGTAGTAGTAATAGTAGTAGTAGTAGTAGTAGTAGTAGTAGTAGTAGTAGTAGTAGTAGTAGTAGTAGCAGTAGTAGCAGTAGTAGCAATAGTAGCAGTAGTAGTAGTAGTAGCAGCAGTAGTAGTAGTAGTAGTAAAAGCAATGATAGTAGTAGTAAAGTGGTAGTAGTAGGACTAGTGGAAGTAGTAGTAGTAGTAGTAGTAGTAGTAGTAGTAGTAGTAGTAGTAGTAGTAGTAGTAGTAGTAGTAGTAGTAGTAGTAGTAGTAGTAGTAGAAGTAGTAGTAGTAGTAGTAGTAGTAGTAGTAGTAGTAGTAGTAGTAGTAGTAGTAGTAGTAGTAGTAGTAGTAGTAGTAGTAGTAGTAGTAGTAGTAGTAGTAGTAGGAGTAGGAGTAGGAGTAGGAGTAGGAGTAGGAGAAGAAGAAGAAGAAGAAGAACAAGAACAAGAAGAAGAAGAAGAAGAAGAAGAAGAAGAAGAAGTAGTTAGTAGTAGTAGTAGTAGTAGTAGTAGTAGTAGTAGTAGTAGTAGTAGTAGTAGTAGTAGTAGTAGTAGTAGTAGTAGTAGTAGTAGTAGTAGTAGTAGTAGTAGTAGTAGTAGTAGTAGTAGTAGTAGTAGTGGTAGTAGTAGTGGTAGTAGTAGTGGTAGTGGTAATTGTAGTGGTAGTGGTAGTGGTAGTGGTAGTGGTAGTGGTAGTGGTAGTGGTGGTGGGAGTGGTAGTGGTGGTGGTGGTAGTAGTGGTAGTAGTAGTGGTAGTAGTAGTAGTAGTAGTGAATATATTACATGTAATGCAACAAAGCCAAAGGCTACAAATGATGCAGATCACACTAATGATGAGTAAGAAGAAATCAAGTAATGGAATAAAAAAGATGCACTTGGGGGATCTACTATTTGCAACTCAGTTGCATAATTTCTTTTCCACACAAAACATGTTACGAATCAGATGGTGTAATTTTGGTTCTTTGATAAGAGGTAGGAAGGCTCAGCTTTGGGTAAACTTTTCAATAATGAAGAAGCAACCAAAAGAGGATGCTTCAAAATCTTTTAGTAAATTGAAGGATAGGACATACCAACTTGGAGTATATGAGTGGGAATAGAACATATGCATATCATAAGATAAATTATTATAGGACTCAGAGGAGATGAGAGGTCAAAACTGTTTGTGTTGTAGGTGGATCATAGAATAACTTTGCACAACCTTGTTTGAATAATTATCAAGATACTAAAGGAAGAGATGTTAGAGGAGATTGTGGATAGTCTTCATAGATGAAGTGTTGTTGCTTGATCCTGCTTCACACGTGCTAGCAATGATTGCCGAAGAGTGTAGTGGGCCTCTTTAGCTAGCTAATGGTCATAAATAATCATATATGTTTCTTAGAACATGATCCACTAATCAATGCATCAAAATAGATAGGTAGGAGTTGATCAAAGAACAAAAACTTGTGATTTCTATTGCTATGCATGTACAATGTTTTGAACAGCTCTCTGAGCACAGTAGCAATTGGATTAATTCCTAGCTTAATAAGCTATCAATAATGAGTGATCTCATAAAAACTGATGGACTACATAGAGAGAAAGATGTTTAGCAAATCATAAGACCATCCTGACAATTTTAGGGTTCAATATTCAATAGACCAATGGGCAAAGATGAGTTAATAGCTCGCAATCCAAAAAAGCAATTCTAGCAAAACTTTGTAATCATGTAGTGGATAGTAGGCTGAATCTACCATGCTTTAAATCATGAAAAATGCTCAATAATGCATTGAAAAAAGCTCTAAGAAGATCACTGTTCTGATGGAGTTATAACATAGAAGTGAAATGAGAATGTAATGATCATATATGTAATAAATCATATACAAATACAATGTCATTGGCAAGCATACATTTCTCAATGTGTGAGAAGTGAATGAGCTATGAGATAAGCTCTCACGTCACAATGAATCTCCTTCAAAATGACCTCATGGGCACGAGAGGATATGTGGGACATTTGATCCTCTTCTTATAGCTGTACTTGGAGCCAAAGTTTGAATTCGAATTCAAAGATCCACCTAAAAGTGAGTCCTAAAGTATAGGATAGATTCTTGCATCACTCAACAACCAAATGATTCATGATTTTAGAGCTTCCTAACTCCACGTGGATGTGGACCACTTTTTCAAAGGTAAATGTGAAGGATTTTTACAAGAGGTTGATCATATGAAGCCTTGTATAAGTTATGTCAATAAATCAAGTATGGGATGATTAACCAAGTATGTGGGCTTGGTTGTAATTGCACCAAGAAGAGATAGGATCAGTAAAGGAACAAAAAACAAGATTTTATGGTATAAATTTTCGAGAACAAATACAACATAATAACTATGCACAACAACAACAAGAACTAGAAGAGCTAGATTCGATTTCATTGGTGAACTTGATTACAAGGCTCATAGTAGTAGTAGCAATATCTTCTATATGATCCAATCATATCTCAAGTAATATATCCTTCTTTTAAGATTTCCATTTTCCTAATTGAAAACATAGTTTTAAGAAAAAAAGGATAATAAGCATATTGTGGATAAAGTCGGAAATGTGAATTTTTTTGTAGAGAGAAGAACCATATCTTTAAGGTATTTTGTCTACCCTCCATTACAAAACACATCATAAGTGTTGGAAAGATTGTCAGGAGAGGTCTTCAAGTTAGATTCAATAAGTAAAGCTTATTTACAAGATACTTCTAATGGTTTTAGAAGACTTGGTAAAGGAGAAAGGAAGGGAATAATATTTTACTTCTTAGTTCTTGAGTCAATGAGGGAGCTCTTTTTGGTTATAGCTCTCAAATGCTCTTAGAACTTAATCTATGGAAAAAGGGAGTAGGAACATGAATCAAAAGATCTTGAAAGATATTCAAGGTATCAATGTATGTTGGGAGATCTAGATAGTTCAAAAGAAACTATGACTGTCAGATATGATGGTTAATAGTTAAGAAACTAAAATAGATAAGCTTTTCAAAAACAAATACACGTTCATGTGGATCTCTTGGAGCTCATACATATTGATGTTTATAGACCTTCCAAGGAGCCATCTTCATGATCGAGGCATTTTGTATCTTCCATTGATGATTTCTAAGGATGCATTGTTTCAAACGTTTTAAAACATGAAAGTGTTTAAAAAGTATCATGATTGTGTTGAGAAGCAAAAAAATTAAAACCATGAATCAATCAATCTCCTAAAAGTAGATAAAATTAGATCTTCAGTTTTTTGTAGATTGTAGGGAAGTTAATGGATTCTCTCTGGCAACCTATGTTGCCTTCATTTGAATTCAAAATTCACTTGTAAATGTTGTGGAACATTTCAATATTTTGTATAAAGGCTTAAAATCGCTTGTACATTTCATGGAAGCAATATAAATATATTTTTGGCCATCATTGTCTTGCTCCTTCATTTCTCTCCACCATCTTGTTCAACAAAACTAAACTTTGAGAGGTTGATTCTCTTTTTATAAAGCTATAAATTGGATCAATAAATGTTCATTTGCAAGATATTAATGTCTAGTTTATGTATACAAATGTTGAATGACTTTGGTGTAGTAAATTTGAAGAAATCTGGATTTTTGTGTGTCGAGGTCTATCTCTATGTAGCCCTTAAAAATAGGTGTACCTTCGTGGAGTGTCAAGCTCATTCTAGAAGCATATCTTGCTTATTAGTTTTTATCTTGTGAATTTTAGACACTCAGCCCTATGTGTATAATTCCTTCAGAAGAAAACTTTCAAATTGTAATCATGCTCATGGTTATGAGCATTTGAAGTTGATTGTTTCATCCAAAGATAACAAGTTTTTTGATCTAGTCAATGTGCAAACCTTTATATTTTGTATCCAATCTTTCTCCTTGATGCTCCAAAGTACATAGTGGATTTTATTACCCTAATCACATTCCAATAGGGTCATTTCTAGCCTATATAAGCTCAAGGGCTAGACCTATACTAGTTGGCTAGACCAAATTTCATCACTTTGCAACTCACTTTTCTACATCCTAGAAGCTTCTCCAAGATCTCTCAGTGGTATTAGAGCTAGATCAAGATGGGTGATCACATTCCCTTAGTGAAAGAGAAGCTTGATTAAAAAAACTATGCAGCTTGGTAAATCATAATGGAGGCCTGTTTTCAAGGTAGAAATTTTTATGGAATTGTAGTAGGTGATGAAGCTATGCCTACTCTAGGATCTCAAGGAGGACCTACATAAGAGGACGTAGATAAGCTCACACTCGAATGTGCAAGGTAAATCAAGCAAGGTCATTGTTGGCAGTAGCCTTGGTACACCAGGACTTACAAGACGTGAAAGTCAAAGAAGGGAGTCAGAGCGAAGGGACAACACAAGCAAACAGGGCAGTCAAAGAAGATCTGGCAAGTAGGCCAATATTTTTTCAAGACATTAATGCAAATCAAAGAGATGGACATGCAGGGAGGAAGAGCAAGTAGGAAGCTCGAAGATATGTATGGCAGATCACTAGAAGAAATTCCTACAACAACAGTGATTTTTATCACTAACAATCAGTGTAAATCTCATTTCACATTTTTGTAGCTCCATTTTGTGCAAGCCAAGGAGTCCTTGAGCTTGAGGAGCCTTAGAAGTAGTTGCGTACCAATTTTCGTATTTTTTAGATCTCGTTTGAGCCCCCAAATAAGCCCTGGAACCTAATTTTTAACTAGGCCGGACACTAGGTCTGGACAGCGCCTAAAGCTAGTCAAAAACTATAAAAAGAGCTAGAGAGCTCATTTTTGAGGTTAGATTGTAATTGAAACGAACTTGTAAGAGAATTTTGAAAGTAATCTAAAAGCTCCATTGATTCTCACTCTTTGTCCTGCCTTGTGTGCGCGTGTGTGTGTATGTGTGTGCATGCTTGTGTGCTTCTCACTCACGCACTTGTGCCGCCACTTGCTCGAGGTCTTCATACCATCCTCACGTCTTCCCGGATTGACATTAAAGGAGGTGCTACTCATCATTGAGCTACACCAAATTTTGGCGCCGTTGCCGGGGATCGAGCTTTGAGGACGAGCGTGTGATGGTAAGACGTAGAGTTGACGCGTTGGAGTTGTAGGTATTTTCTTCACTCTCATCGATTTTCTTTTACTTTCTTTACCCTCTTCATTTCCATCATCATCATCACCATCTCCCACCTCCATCTCCATCATCGCGAAAATTTCAGTTTTTTGACTATATCCCCATCTCCACCTCATTTCCCTCATTTCACTTGTGAGAGAGAGCGAGAGAGCGAATTTGCATGTGCTATTTTTTGCATGTTTTGTGAGCATTCTGCAGGTACAGGCCGCATCATCATCCCCAGCACTCTGCGCAGGTACGGAAATCTGAGTAACTGTCTGTGTGTCGCCGAGCTCTGTCAATCGCGACCGACAGAAAATTTGCTCTAATTGCTAAACAAAGTGCATATCCATGACCTACAGGCCTAGAGCTTCCCAAAAATGTGTTTAGTTTTTTGAAATTCCACAGGTTTCTGTCAATCGCGATCGCTCTGTCAATCGCGATCGACAAACCACGACGGACAGATCTGTCAATCGCGATCGACACGTCAATCGCGATCGACAGCCCACGACGGCTCTGTCAATCGCGACCTACAGAGTCAACGACCGATTGACCACGACCGACTGACCATACGCGTGACACGTGTCAATCGCGATCGAGTCATCAATCGCGATCGACTCATCAATCGCGACCGACACAGTCAATGACGGTTTGACCACGACCGACAGACCACGACGGCCCTGTCAATCGCGACCGACACGGTCAACGACTGTTTGACCACGATCGACAGACCCTCGCGACCGACCTGTCAATCGCGATCGACTCATCAATCGCGACCGACACAGTCAACGACTGTTTGACCACGACGGACAGACCACGACGGCTCTGTCAATCGCGATCGACTCATCAATCGCGACCGACAGAGTCAACGATGCTTTGACCACAATTGATTGACTTTTCGGCCACGTGTCAATCGCGACTGACCAGTCAATCGCGACTGACAGCCACGACGGACCTGTCAATCGCGATCGACACGTCGATCGCGACTGACCTGTCAATCGCGACCGACAGACTTTGCGAACGCGTTAGAAGGGCAAATTAGGTCAAATTTTCAAGGCAAAATTATTGGTTTAACTTTTGATTGAGTGTGGGACAAACACTAGGGTGTAGTATTGCATCGCGAGGCCGTGCCACAAGCTACTCGAGTATTCCTGTTTGACTGTTAGCTTGTATTGAATTCTGATTTAACTCCCTAAACCCTGAACAGTCCTAACTTTTTCATATGAAATCCAATTTTTGAGCTCTTGGGCTTGTTGGAAAGCTCGTGGCATATACTACACGCCCTCAACTGTTTTTTATAAAGATAATGCGTTGATTTTCAGTGAGGGTATTTTGAAGTTGACCATACCTAGGGGGATCAAAGTCAGGGGTCTTTAGAATTATTTGCCTAAAAGTCACAATGCAGATGTGTGTTTGTGTCACATGAATGAAAGTGGTTGGTTTTGTCCTTTGAATATAAGCATTGAGCTAACCGTGGGACTTTTATAGGTCCATTGAGAGCAACTGAGAGCGTACAAAGCAAGGTTTCTTTGCAAGCTTGAGAACCGGGTTCTTGAGCACCATAAAGCAAGGGATCAACAAGTAAGGTTGGATTATTCTCAACTCTCTCTGTCATTTCCTAGCTCAAGCTAAGAACGAGTAGAGGTAGGAGTAAGTCAGGTTGACGATAGGCAGTTATCAAGTTGAAGACTATCTAAAAACTCAAGTTCAAGCTAAAAACTTAGTTACTGTACTGTCGATAACATAAAGGAAAAGAACCTAACGTGGAACGATCAACCTAAAGTACGAAGAACATTCAAGTGTTCCTGACGACGTGATATCAGACGAGACCATAAACACGATAATTAACTAAAAAGAATCAAGCGACTGGTACCAATTGATCGGCAACGAGGTTGTACTCTGGAAAAATTTGGGCTAATCAGTTAGGCATATGAACCTTAGATCAGGACGACACCTAGCAAGAGAGAGACAAAGCCTTAGGTCTTCAGAGGCTAGTGTCAATCATACTGCAAGGTCTTGGGCCCAGCAGTTGAGCCACCACTCATACTACCCTAGCCCTGAGACCAGTGAGTCAGAAATGTCTCAAGGCATGGACAGACCTACGGGAAGTTCAGGAGTGCCTTATTTGTACAGGGTAGAAGGCCCTTACAAAACACAGCTGGAATATCTTAGGACCAACCGACTAGGTGCTAGCATCTATGAGGACGGCTTAGGAAGATCTGTGGTCCAGATTAAAAACCCTGATCAATCCATTGGACTAGAACACCCAGCTGTCAAGTTTGAAAATGGTGCATACCTGGACAAAGAAGGAACAATATATGTAGTCACTAGTCACCCTGATAGGACCGATGACTTTGGGAATGTAATCTTAGAAGCGGACTTAGGTGACCTGGAACAAGGGAACATGGGTGCGGAACCTAGAACCCCTCGAGGTAAATCAGTTCTCACTAGGATTATCACGCCTGAATGGGTCCCCCAAGACAACAAGAGCATAGAGTTGCTCCTCAATCGAGAAACTGATGAAGCCTTTTGGAGGTATAAGTCTAATCGGCCGACAGACATAGGAAATATCATGATCTATGAGTTTAAGGATCCGGATAGCCCAGGCCGAGTGACCTATTTAGATCATGCTTCAGAACGGATCTTTGTGGTGACAGAAAATGATAGGCATGCCTACACTTGGAAGGGTGAATTTATTTTCCCTCAACCAAGATCAAATGTATCCTATGGTCACCCTGGGGCTGGAACTTCCCAAGCTCATGGTACGCAAAGAGACAGAAGTAGAGATAGACCGGAAGTAAGTTTTGCCAACCTAGTGGGCAGAGAAAGAACGAGAACGGAGACGAATAGGGTAGAACCTGAGATGCATAGAGCCCACAGGAACCAAAGAAATGTAGATGGATTCCCTCTGCCGAGGCCTAGAGAGCACACAAGAACTTTGAGACCCACCCAGCTAGTTAAGTCCATGAAGAATTACTTTGACGGCACAGGAGATCCCTATGATCATGTGGCGGAGTTCAAGCAAGTCTTGAGAGCTGAACAAGTGGAAGATCTGTTCACGCAGTACAATGCCTTCGGTCTAACCCTTAGGAACACAGCACTTACATGGTTTCAGCCATTAGATGAGCGTCAGTTCAGGAGCATAGACCAACTCCTAGAGGCATTCATTATAGAATTCTCTAAGAGCGGCATAAGACACAATACCTCCTCATTGATTCACAGCTTCAAACAGACCCCCCAAGAGACTGTCAGATTGGCCGGAAGAAGATTTAGACAATATCTTGAAAGGTGCCCTATTTCGGAGCTACCCACACCTGCTAAACAAGTAGCCTTATTCCTTGATGGATTGCTGAGTACGAAATTGAGATCCTATGTGTATCTGAAGGACCCTAGGACTATAGAAGAATGTGTACGCATGTGCATTGACATTGAAGATAACCTAGGAGAAGAGCTAGAGCTTTCCAAAATCTACAAAGATTCAGATAGTGCTTCTAGTCACTCTTCCACGCAGTCCACATCGATTGAGGAACTCGCAGAGAAAGTGGCACAAAAACTAGGCGTCTCTAGCAAACAAATCCCAAGGTTTACCCCAGCGAAGAGGTGCTATACATGCGGTGGCGACCACAGGGCGAATGTCTGCCCTATTATGGCTCAACCCCAAGTAAACCCTAGTAGCCAGTACTGCACCATAGAACGGAGATACACCAATCACACCGCACAAGATTGCCCATACAACAAGGAGGCAGTTAGGCAACCTTACCCCCAGCCCTACCAACAAGGAAGATACCAGAACCAAAATCCACCACCACAATATGCTAGACCCCAACAAACCTATCAGCAACCATATCAGGCCCAACAGAGACCCCAACCGGTGCTAGCTCAACAGCCTCCAAACCCCGCTAACATGATTCCAGTAAAGTATGCTGTTGCAGAAGAAAACCTGAATAGGGCCATAGTACCAGTAACCCCATTGATCTCAGAAAGTGACCCGAGTGACCATAGCTTTGATTCTACACATGTCGATAGTCCCCAAGCTTACTACATGCAGTCTCCAGAACATGGTGAGTCTTACTATAGTGAAGAACCAAGTGAACCTAGTTGGGAGTCAGATTACACGAACGTTATGTATGCAAACCCCAACCCCAGGCCTCAACCTAGGCAAGTAAGACCTCCATTCCCAAGAGGACCGTGCTACAGATGCCAAGGAGATCATCTCATTCGTGATTGTCCCTTGCCTCCACCTACACAACCCCAATCAGTGACTATCCAAGGTTTCTGCCAAGATTGTGGAAAAGAACATCTCTTACGAGATTGCCCTAAGAATCCTAACAATATGCCAAAAATCACTCCAATCAATGTGATTGGTTTGGTTGTAGATTCCTCAGGAAGCGTCACTTCCACTGCACCAGTGCAGGTAGTCACTAGAGCTCAGGCATTGCAGCAAAACCAAGAGACAAACCAGGATAAGAACTCAGAGGCTAGTGAAACCGAGAGCATAACCAAGAAAAGGACCAGAGCATGGAAAGATAGTCGGGAAAGAATGAAAAGACAATGGGCTAAAAAGATGAGTGAACTTGAGGAAAGCATAAGAGAAACCAAAGCTAGGATAACTGAAATCACCTCTCAAATCCCCTCTCACACTACCCTGCCGCCACCACTCCCATCTCCATCTGACCCGCCACCTTCCCCACCATGTCATACGATTCCACCACCTCCTAGGGTAGGATCAGTGTTAGCTGATCCCACTCCTGAAGACATAGACATGATGCTCAAAGCATATCAGGCCAGAATCCAAGAAGGGCCAAACGTCACGGATCATGCCAAGTGCTATCCTAGAGCTGACCTAGAGATAGAAAGAACCAAACTGTGCGCGAAAATGGTCGCATTGGCTCAGACTATGTTTGAAGCCAGTCGCCTTTTCAATTATTCGGGCTCAGCCAAAACGCAATTACACTTGGATGGATTCCTAGAGAAGTTAGAGGAAATAATTGCAAGATCTGCCAAGGAAGAAAAAAATCAAGAAGAAGATAAAGCAAGCAAAAACATGAATCATTCCCCATCGGAAGTGTATGTGGCCAATTCCACTAAACCAGACAACTTCCCCTCCTTAGAAAGAATAGAGAGGCTAATCGCACGATCAGAAAAGGAACCTACCCCTCAAAGAAAGGAAAGGGCAAGAGAACGGATAAGCCAGCCTCTTCAGGAAGCCCATGTGCCTCCTCAAGGAGCCTATCTTCCTCCCCAAAGGTCACAGGAGCCTCCCTCGAAAGCTTATGTACCTCCACAGGTAACCCACATTCCTTCCCAGAGAGCGTATGAGCCTGTTCGGAAAAGTAATAGCATAAGTAATCCTCCCCAAGAAGCTTGTGCTTCAGCTATCTATGACAACGAGGAAAGAGCCAACGATAGAATAAGCCCTCCTTCCCAGGTAGCATATGTACCTAATTCTACGGAGCCAGACACTTCTTCTTCTATGAATCGGTTTGCACCAGACTTCCTACGAGAGATTCAAGAAGACAAATGGGATAACGAAAGTGAGGTCGCCCCTCCTTTTGAACTTGTGGACGATGCACACGACCAATTCCCACAAGACATCCCTTCAATTTACGGGGAACATGAGAGTGCTCAATCTCATGAGAGATTGGACTTTGAGTCTAATTCCATACAGGAGCTACCCCACTTCACAGGCCCATGGGAAGCAAAGTCCACATGTATGAGAGCACCCACAGTCATGGTAAGGAACGACGACTCAGTCATACCAAGGAACACGGAGGTAGTAACGAACACCAAGGTGCAACGCGATCTCACTTTGGAAGAGTTGCCTGAGGATAGACCAAACACGCGGAAATATGTAGCTAGTCAAGTAACTGAAACTGCAAAACCTCGTTCCCGGGTAGGATCCCATAGGACAGTACTGGAAATTCCCTTGGATAAGATAGGAGATATGTGTGAAGGTGAAGAAGGGAACACCTACCTTCCCATCACCTACCAGGACTACACCACGAAGGCAATTTTGGACTCAGGTGCAGGAGTTGCAATTGCCACTACCTCCTTATGGAAGCGTTGGGGCAAGCCGGCACTCAGGCCGACGAGAATGAAATTGCAAATGGCCGATGGTCACATAGAGAGACCCCTAGGATTGCTAGAAGGAATAACTCTCACCACTTGTGGTGTCGAGTTTGAACATACCTTTGCCATATGTGACTTCAGCAAAAATCATGCCTATGAGATGATTTTGGGAAGACCATTCATGCGACAGTTGCAAGTGGTACAGGATTGGGGAACCAATTCTTTGTATCTGCAGCACTTAGGTGTTACAACCAAAGTCAATCTCAAGGATTATTCTCATAGAGATGTCCCTCCTATCCAATGGAATCCCATCCATAGAGCCAAAGATGATACAAAATCTGTGCATTCCATAGGATCAGGATCCTCCTGGATGCACGAAGACACTCACTTATGGATGTGCAAAGTAGCAGTGGAGGAAGAGAAGAGAGAAAAGGCCAGAGAAATAGGTGCAAACGAAACCCATAGACCCATTCAAGACCCAGCCTATGCACCTGTAGTTTTTCCAGACGAGGAATTTGAACCCCATGGCTGGGCAGAAATTTTAGCAACAATGGACGTAGCCATCAATGAAGAACAATGGACACCTCACTGTGATGAGGATGGCTATGATATTTCAGTCTTCTCCATAGAGCCAATCATGGGAGAGGCAGTTCTAGAAGAATGCGAACCTAGCCCTGATGCATTTGAGGATGCAAGTGACTCCGATCTAGAGTCAATCATTATGGACCCACCATTTGCATCAGATGAAGAATATCTCCAGGAAGTGGAATTTCAACCTCAGAAGCATGGAGAAGTGACAAATGATGTAAGATTAGCAACGCATATGACCCCTAAGGAAGAAGGAAAGAAACAAAAGAAGAGAGAAGCCTTACCAGAAGAGGAAGAATCTTTGTTTGAGGTCCCAGAAAATTTTAAGAAGTACGAGATAGATGACAGGAGAGTCATGATAAGAATGCCTAAACGAGAGGCACAATCAGGAGAGGCCTATGATAACAAAGAAACCACCAAGAAAATAGTAGTGGCCATAGAAGAAGGAGAGGAGAGATGCACGTGTATAGGCCATGACCTGACAGAAGAAGAAGAGTACGAATTGATTACCTTGCTAAGAGAATACAGAGATGTATTCGCTTGGAGTTACAAGGATTTGAAAGGTGTTGACCCTGACATATGCTCACACACCATCCCCATGACCTCAGATGCCAAACCCTCTAAGCAAAAGCCTTATACATATAACGATAACTATGCTGCTAAGATCAAGGAAGAGATAGATAGACTGGTTGAAGCTGGATTTATCTATGAAATTGAGCACACTGAATGGGTATCCCCCATTGTAGTGGTGCCCAAAAAGAATGGCAAACTGCGTGTGTGCATTAACTTGAAAAAGGTTAATGCAGCCACAATTCGAGATAACTATCCACTTCCCATAACAAAACATCTCTTAGAAAGAGTGGCAAGCAAGGAAGTGTACAGCTTCCTTGATGGATTTTCGGGTTACAATCAAGTAGCCATAGCTCCAGAGGATCAGCATAAGACAGCCTTTGCCACAGAATGGGGCATCTTTGCTTTTAGAGTAATGCCATTTGGGCTTACCAATGCACCAGCTACCTTCCAAAGGCTGATGTGCCACGTGTTTAAGGAGTTTCTGAGGAAGAGTTTAGAAGTCTATGTTGATGATCTTTGTGCTCATTCCAATGTTAGACAAACCCATATTCCTGAACTCAGACAAATCTTTGACAAATGTAGAGAATATCAGGTCTGCCTGAACCCAGAAAAGTGTGTTTTTATGGTCAGGCAAGGCAAGATTCTAGGACACATAGTGTCAAAGAATGGCATATCTACCGACGAAGAAAAAGTGAGAGCCATAGCAGAGCTACCTAGGCCAAAGAATGTCAAGGAAGTACAAGCTTTCATGGGGCATTGTGGGTATTACCGACGTTTCATCCACATGTATGCGGTCATCGCAAAGCCCATGTACGGACTTTTGACAAACTTTGAGTGGACGGATGAATGTGAGAATTCCTTCCAAGAGCTTAAACGAAGATTATGTTCAGCACCAATCTTGACCACACCAGATTGGAATAAGCCATTCCATGTTCATGTGGATGCATCCAATTATGCTATTGGATGTGTGCTTGCACAACCTACTGGTGAAGGTAATATGGATCTTCCAATTGCCTATGCCAGTAGACAGTTGAATGCGGCTGAACGGAATTACACCACTACCGAACGAGAAGGATTAGGCATGGTGTATGCAGTTAAGAAATTTAGACACTATTTGCTTGCAAATAAGTTTAAATTTTTTACTGATCATCAGGCATTGTTATATCTTGTAAACAAGCCATGCAATACAGGAAGATTAGTAAGATGGTTTCTCTTGCTAATGGAATATGATTTTGAGGTTGTGGTAAGAAAGGGTAGGACTCACTTGAGAGCAGATCACCTTTCTAGGCTCACATCTGGAGAAGCCCCACAAGAAGTGTCAGATGACCTTCCTGATGCTTACTTGTTTAATTTGGAAGTTGTACCGCAGTGGGCTAAGCCATTGGTACCAGTATTGACATACGGGCCCAACCATCCAGTGGTAAACACACGGAATAGAGAGATCATAAAAGCCCAAAAGTATCACATCATGGCAGGAAGCATGTACAAGCACACAGATCAAGGGATCTTGGCTTGCTGCGTAGAAGAGGATGAGTACTCTAAATGGTTGCAATTAGCACATGTAGGTGCACTAGAGCAACACCATTCAAAGCAACGAACTTTACAGACCCTAAAGAGATTCGGAGTGCATTGGCCAACTATGGAAGCGGATGTCCAAAAGTTGTGCAAGGAATGCCCAATCTGTTGCACTAAGCCACCTGTGGAACACGCCACTCTTTATCAAGTATCTATTGTGCCAGAATGGAGTGAACCACTAGTATCCTTCCTAAAGACGAAAGCGTTCCCTCCAGACATGACTCTGGCAAGGAAAAGGAGTTTAGAACAGGAAGCCTTGGATTACTCACTCATTGGTGATAATCTATACAAACGCGGTAAGGATGGTTACCTGAGACTGTGTGTCCATGAGAGTGAATATCTTAAGATCTTGGAGACTGCTCACCAAGGTGTAGCAGGAGGACACTTTGGACCAGATCGGGTGATCAAAGTGATACTATTTGCGGGCTTCTGGTGGCCTACCCTTCACATGGATGCACATACCTATGTGAAACGGTGTGATGTCTGTCAGAGGACTCAGTATCCTATACGCAAAGATGAAATGCCACTGAAACCTATGATGGGTGGACGTGCATTCTCTAAGTGGGGAATAGACTTCGTAGGTCCTATTAATCCCCCAGCTAAGGGTTCTCATGCGGAATACATCATTGTGGCAACAGATTATCTCACCAAGTGGGTAGAGGTAAAAGCTACAACCAAGAACGATGCTCAAACAACTGCCAAATTCTTGTTTGAGAATGTATTCACAAGATACGGGCTACCTATAGAGCTTGTAAGTGATAGAGGCACTCATTTCTTGAACGAAGTGATTGAAAATCTACTCCAAGAATTCTTGGTAATACACAAGAAGTCTGCACCTTATCACCCTCAAGCTAATGGACAAGCTGAGAGCACTAATAAGATTTTATGCAATGTACTGACGAAATTAGTGAACACTAAACGCTCTGATTGGGACAAACAGCTACACCATGCTGTTTGGGCATACCGAGTTGCCTACAAAACGGTACTCCATGCCACCCCCTTTCAGATGGTGTTCGGCCAAAACGCTGTGCTACCTTTGGACTTCTTGATTCCTACATTAAGAGTAGCACAGGAGCACGAATGGACAGGTCATGAGCTCTCCTCTAGGATCTTTGACCTTGAACGATTAGGGGAAACAAGACTGAGAGCCGCCGCAGGAATATATGCAGCCAAGAAAAGACAGAAGGCATATTTCGATGCCCATGTGAAGGATAAAGGCTTGAAAGCAGGAGATCTAGTCCTAGTCTATACACTCAAACAACACGCGAGGAAGCTAGAAAAGAGAGGCTACGGACCTATGATCATCAATAGGATCTCCACAAGCGGAGCAGTACAATTGGCCACATTAGAGGGTGATGTTCTCCCAAATTATATTAGCGGTTGCAGAGTCAAGTTGTATCAGGAACCCCTCACGGAGGAAATGCTTAGCCGACTCAACACTGCTAAGAAACGCAAAGAGGAAGAAAAGCGAGTGCGAGAAGAAGCTCAAGCAGAAGCTTTAGAACGCATTAGAAGGATGAAATTACGTAGGCAAGGTAGAGAGCAGCCTAGGACAAATGACTATGCAGATCAAGGATATCATATGGCAATGTGTGAAGTCGCAGGAACCAGCTCACCTAGGATAACTGATCGACGTCCTTTCGTAACCCTAGATATAGGACAAGGAAAAAGTGCAAGGACTGTAAGAGCCTTGATTGACTCAGGTGCAGCCACTAGTGCTGTTAGAATGTCTTACTGTCAAGAGTTACAGTTAACTGTCAATCCTGTGGAAGCATATCTCATAGGATTGGGAGGCGTGGAAACCCCTTGCATGGGCGAGGTGGAACTTCCCCTCTACATTCATGATGAGGCAATGACAGTTAAAGTACTGGTGTGTCAGGATGAGGATCTCACTGAACCTCTTATCTTGGGTCAAGATTGGATCTATGACCAAGCAGTCAATTTAAACCTAAGAAGTGGACTTCTCCAGGTTTGGATCAATCATAGTCGAGTTACAGTAGAATTAGACAATGAAGCACTCAAGGAACTAGGAAAGGCACAGACTCCTGATCCTTCCAGGAGTACACATGAAGATGACCATGTTGTTCTTGTCCAAAACTATGTGTTGCAGAGGAATGATATTCGCAAAAAAGGAGTCAGGAATGCAACGGAACTCCCTTCTTTTCCAAAGGCTAGAAGGAGGCAGCAACCCAAGGTGGATCAAAGGCAGAAGAAGCAGAGTACTACCTATGTTCGAGATCAAAAGTACCTGCGCAGCAGAATGGCCCAGAAAATAAACCAGGTGTGGGTGCGTAAAGGCGAACAACCGGTTGCACCACCGCCAACTACAGGGGCAAAGCCTCTTATTAGTGACCAACAACACGACGCTAATAAGAAGTCTTTCAGAAATTCTTTTGCTAAAGTAAAATCTATTTGGGTGCCCAAGAAGTCGATGAAGGCAAGCCCACAATCAAGACAAATTTGGGTGCCTAAGGCTTGCTTGATGGCACAAGTCGCTACGCTGAGGCCACAACCTAAACAGCATAACGCAGCTACGTATACTGCCAGTATTCACTCGTTCTCAACTCTCAAGAGCACACCAAGACCCAAGAGCGTGCATGTAATCAATTGTAAATGGGTCCCAAAAAGGCCTCGTTCTCAAACCACGACACCGAGAAAGCTCTCTAGAAACTCTCCGAAACCGAAAGCAAAGCCCATTCACTGCATTTGGCAGCCTAGGGCCTGTAATAAACCCCCCGACCCCAATTTGTAAATTCATGCCCACTTACTAACTGCGGTAGTCTCCTAGGACAACACAAGCACTAACTACACACACTGTCTTCATGCACTTACTAACCACTAACTCACCATCCACCTCATGTTAATGTTGTAACGGGGACAACAACGGATTTATTCTGTCCATTACGATGTTAACACTTGGTTCTATATTCTCACAGAACCAACCAGCGAACAGGGCCATGGCAGAAGCAGGTACCAGTTCTCAAGCCGGATCTGGTGCCCAGATTGTGGACATAGAAACACTTCTCCTTGAGCCACGTCTTACCGCAAGACCGCAAGAGCTTCAAGCAGTGCATGTGCTCCCCATTCAGGATCCTCCTCAAGGGCACACTTCTCAAGTAGGTAAGCATGCGCATTGGTTCAGTGATGTTGCTGGACCACTGGGCGATGGGACCTATTTCTGGGAAGCAGAATTGGAATTCAATGGCAAATGGGGTCGATACCACTTTTTCACACGCGAGTTTGAAAGCTATCAAAACGCCGAAGTCATGAGATCAGTTTGGATCAAAGCGGGTGTGGACAGTTATTTCAGGACTCACTTACCAAAGCCGGATTTTTTACGATGTTCATATCTGATCAGTACCATCACGCCAAGCAGGGCCAAGGGAGGCGACAGCACCTTTGTGTTGCCATCACTGCTGCCGGGTAATGAGCTTAAAAGATTCAAGTTGACCCTCAATCTGGTAAGAGAAGCATTGGGCATGTATGGCATGCACATCCCAACAGAAAAGGAAACCATGGTTCCAGGTCGAATGAAGCACAAAGATCTTAATAAGCTGAAGGACATGGTAGCGATGACACCTACCATTGTGCTTCACCTGCGAACCATCATGCAACATTTTGCTTTCCCCGCCCAGGAACGATTCACAATGCCCCCGAAAAAAATATGGTTCAGTTTATATCTAGCAGAAACAGAAAGCCTTCCCATCAATGTGCCCCACTGGATCATCGATCAGATCCACCTAGCGCATCAAAGGTGGAACAAGAAACAGAAGAACGTGCTCCACTGGTGTTGTGCTCTGACCAGAATAATCTATAGATGCTTGGCTTATGACGTGCCTGTTCAGCGGGCACTCGTATGGTCCCGAGTCCAAGAATTCCAGAGAAGACTATCAGCAGCAGGTCCCCCATCAAAGAAGATGAGGGGGGGAGTCCAACTACCCTGTGCTCAACCAAGGGGAGCTACCACTACACCAGAAATCACCCCTCCCCAGACACGACGAGTTAGGCCATTCACAATCCGGCTACCAAGACCAAGCACAGAGGGGCCTAATCTGGTGTTTCCACCCATTCCATCCGATTTGGAATTTCCACAGGGGTTTACTCTTGAGGACCTCACGGATGAAGAAATTGCCAGATTAATCTATGACTCTAACCTCGAAGCTGAAGCAGAGCGAGCTCAGGAACCACCATCCCAAACAACATCGGCCCCCACCCAACCACAAGTTGTAGAAGTCGATGTAGATGAACAAGAGGCAGGAGGGGATGAAGAAGAAGCCGACGAAGAACAACATCAAGAATATGACGAACTCTCCGAGTTAGCAAGTGCCCCAACATATTCGGCACAAATCAAGAGACTATATCGAACCATGCGACTGGTTCAGGAACAGCATCAGATGTCTCTAGAACAGGGCAAAAGACTCATGAACGACTTGCTAGCTGAGGAAGGTGTGGACGAGTTGTTCATTGAGTCCATGAACCTTCATGCCGACGCCGTAGGACTGGATGAGGCCATTCATGAGGCAGTGGCCTACATTCACAGGTTTGAGAAAAGGGTTCCCGTTCGTCCCAGGAGGTCCGGGAAGCAAATTCACATCAATACACCAGCACCAGGCGAGGCAGCGCAAGCAGAAGAATATCAGGAAGCACCGTTGTCACCACCATCCCCACCTCGCACTACACAATTCACTCCACCACAGGACACTAGCACTACCACATCCACTACCACTACCATTGTCATGGGCATCCCACTCTCTCCGGGAATCCAATTCGGGGGAGTCACCATGCCCACCTTCACCACCCTGTTCACCGATGTCACATCCACTCCACCCACGATTCCCATCTACACCGTCACTCAAACAGTTGACACGATGGAAACATCACCTGCCACAGCACCGCTCCCTCCCCCCATGCCACCTTCATCACCCATACCCCCTCCACCCACATCTCCACTCACATCCACATCATTCACATCTCCCATTCCCGTCCCCATTCCCCCTGCATCTTCACCCCTCCCAGCATTATTTAATGTAAATAACATATTTTTAGCATTAAATCAATGTTTATACCAGCTCCAGAATGAGTACAAAGCTCTGGACAACCGGTATCAACAACTGGCAACGCACCATCAGAACTTGCAAAGACAATTTCACATTCTACAAACAGAAAATGCAGAACTGAATCAACGCTACACGACGCTTGAACAGGCTCACCAAACATTATTGGAGGCACCCCAACCATCGACAGAATCAGGTGTCAAACAACTAGAAGCTTTGCTCCAAGTATACCAAGCCGATAATCTCAAAGTCCGGCGTAACCTGGCACTTCTCAGAAAACACATGGCGGCCGCCCTTGAAGAAAACAAGAGACTGCAGCAGCAAAATGAAGCAAATCTAGAAGCAGCAATGGAAGGCTCTCCACACGAAATTGATCCAGAGCAGTTTAAAGCTGTGCCCTCAGAGACAATGAAGACCATCTTGGACAGCTATGCAGATCTATTAGAAGCTCATGATGACTTGGAAAGGGAACGTGATGCGCTGCGCAATCAACTCCAAGAGCAACAGACAGCACCCAGAGTCACAGAAACGACCACGACTTCAGAGGAAGTCAAGGCATTGAAAGAGCAGGTGGCCGAATTACAGGCAAGATTACTCACACATGAAAGGCAACCCTCTCCAGTTGTCGAACTAGAACCCGAGGATTTGGTACCCATCGAGGTAGATGAGACGTATGAGGAACCATACGTTCCCATGCCAATGCCAGGTGGTGAGCAAACCGCAGAAGGAATGGATACGTTAGAAATTGAAGTACCTGAGTGGCTCCAAACACTAGAGAAAACAGCATCAACTCATGAAGATCGAGTGGCAGTTCAAATCCAATCTATGGCAAAGATAGAGGACACTATTATTAAATCAGAATACTTCCGCAGCATGTCCCACCATAGATGGATAGGAACCAATGATGATCAATACGTGCCATATTGTATACTCCTGGCGGACTACAACGCAGAAATCCAACAAAGATGTGGCAAACCTCCAACGTTTGCTACACAATTTGGGCCAGATGACATCCCAGAGAGCGCTCAAAAAGGATCCATTCATCAACCCACTTGGAGGATCCGGCTCCTCGAAACCTACCCGGAGATGGTTCGCACCTGGACGAATATGCCTCTTTTTATTAAATATAACCCTTGTTATGTTCCTGTATTCCGCAGACGCACATGGCTAGAGTTTACCCTTGCAGTCAAGAATATCAAGGGCTGCGCCAAATGGTTAAACTACGTCTATCTAGCACCCCCTCAAGGACCTCCCACCGTCAATTATATGATTTCCACCATACGGCATTGGAGCATCCGATTAAGGAATACCCCTGATGTGATGGCCCAGATGTGCATGAAAATTTTTGAATTAATGCTTATTACATTCAGGACATTCAAGAATATCAAGGACCCACACTTCTCAGGCGTCGGATTCCTTACAGGAAACCAAGATTTAGTTTATGACATGAGCACCACTCCTTCCATAGAGGTGATATATGCTTGGCACGCCAGAATAAAATACCTCCCAGCCTGCTTTAAACAAACATTCGAAGAGATGTTCATAACAGGGTTCTGGGAATACCACTCAGAAATATTTGTACCCAGACCCTCACATCTCCTCCATTTATTTGCTGTGGAGCGAACCATTCACTCAGAACAGTTACGGGTGCCACATCCAGATGTCCCAGGGCCAGTCAATTGGGATGCATTGCTGACAGATCTAGCAAGGGGACTCAGGTTAGAAGAACACCACCTCGCCGCCGATGTTGTACAATACTACGTCCAAAAAGCAGCTAGACAAGGGTCTGTCAGGGGCGACAGACGCGAGAGTGGGGGGGGTGTTGGCAGTAGCCTTGGTACACCAGGACTTACAAGACGTGAAAGTCAAAGAAGGGAGTCAGAGCGAAGGGACAGCACAAGCAAACAGGGCAGTCAAAGAAGATCTGGCAAGTAGGCCAATATTTTTTCAAGACATTAATGCAAATCAAAGAGATGGACATGCAGGGAGGAAGAGCAAGTAGGAAGCTCGAAGATATGTATGGCAGATCACTAGAAGAAATTCCTACAACAACAGTGATTTTTATCACTAACAATCAGTGTAAATCTCATTTCACATTTTTGTAGCTCCATTTTGTGCAAGCCAAGGAGTCCTTGAGCTTGAGGAGCCTTAGAAGTAGTTGCGTACCAATTTTCGTATTTTTTAGATCTCGTTTGAGCCCCCAAATAAGCCCTGGAACCTAATTTTTAACTAGGCCGGACACTAGGTCTGGACAGGGCCAAAAGCTAGTCAAAAACTATAAAAAGAGCTAGAGAGCTCATTTTTGAGGTTAGATTGTAATTGAAACGAACTTGTAAGAGCATTTTGAAAGTAATCTAAAAGCTCCATTGATTCTCACTCTTTGTCTTGCCTTGTGTGCGCGTGTGTGTGTATGTGTGTGCATGCTTGTGTGCTTCTCACTCACGCACTTGTGCCGCCACTTGCTCGAGGTCTTCATACCATCCTCACGTCTTCCCGGATTGACATTAAAGGAGGTGCTACTCATCATTGAGCTACAGTCATACATACTAAAATCTATCTATAATTCTCTATGACCACATATTAGAAGATGAAACACATCTGAAGGGAGTTAGGATGCCCTAGATACATTATTGTCTACTAGCCCCAAAGCAAGTAAGAATCATATTTGGAATGATTCCAACCAAATGAAGAAGAAACCTAAACAAACTATCATAGAATTTGCTACCAAGGTCAACAAGGTTGTAGAACAGTTAGTTCCATTGGAGATCAGATTGAAGAAGAGGCCATCTTGAGGCAGATTCCAAATGGAATTAGAAGTGATAAGCAAAGGTAATCCTTATTATGGTTAATGATCTAATCATGGATGTGTAGATTCTAGACTTCAAGATCTTTCTAGGAAGAAGAAGGAAGAGGATGAAGAGAATACTTCCCAAGCCACCTGCAAGCATGAGCAATCCGAAAGGGAAGAAGAAGGAACTAAAGAATTAGCCTAGAGTGGCTGGAAGGGTTTGGCAATGGTTACTCCTGTTTCAGGAATTCAACTTTGATATTCATATTAAGCGAGGAAGAGAGCACTACATGGCAGATCAAGTATCCATGACCATAATGAGCGAAAAGGCTACAGGTATTAATGATGAATTGGTGGATAGTAATCTCTTCCTAGTAGCAACTCACGTTGAATGGTATGATGGAATTCTCCATTGTCTAACTATTGGAAAACTCCCAGAACATCTAACACCTCTACAAAAGAGAAGATTACTCCTTAAAATTGTTGATGTATGAAACACCACAAGAAATGAGTTAATGAGACACTAGAACACCTTTATGGTCACCATTAACTCATTGCCACCCCAAACTTTGAGAAATGATAGCCGAAACCAAGAACTTTACTTTTTCAGATTTTTTTAGTCACTAAAATGACATACCTTTAGTATTTTGCTAATTTCTCTTATCTCAAATATTACTTCTCCAAGATATTTTAGTGAATGAAACTAGAAAAGTAGAGCTTTCCAAAAAGCTATGATATGCAAGAATCTGATCTCTAGAACTCAAGTTATGGCCTCCACAAGATCACCTTGTATGGCTTGCCAAAACTGGAAATTTTGCCTCCTTTAGTAATTTTGAGTGTCTAAAAATGAAAATTCGATGCCTAGCATCAACTTGCAACCAAAAGTCGATGTCTGGCATCCACTTTCAGCTTTTTCAGCCACTTTTTCAGCACCAGAATTACCCCCTTGAACACACACATAAAGAAGACCACTTTTATGCGGGAAGTCGATGCTAGGCATCAACTTTATGCTGAAACTCGATGCCAGCATTGAGTTGCTCCACAAACCTCATGATTTTAAGAAGTTCTAGCAATACATAACACTCAGAGAATAAAACAGGGACTTATCAACACAAACTCGATGTCAGACATGGACTTGCTTGGAAAACTTCAACTCTTGAAATCATTTCACACAAGACAAACACTGGAGATGGAAGAAGAAGACTTCTATACAGAAGTTCAATAAACTCTTCCCATAACTATGAAAACTGAGGAATGCACAAGTGCTTTCTCACGCAGAGAAGCCCGACTATTCTCAGTCATACAAAATGAGTTCTTACTCACTTTCTCATTGTCTTCCTCTCTTCACGTCAATTGATACAAACTAACTTATATAGATTTTCTTATTCTCATGATTTTTAAAAAACTTCTAGAACTAAAGTGAACTAACTTTACAAATATAATACACTTGTGAATTTGTCCCTTCACATAGGCATGTGGTTTTCTTCCTAAGATTTGACCTTCAAATATATGTCCAATTAGTGTTGTTTCTCCAATAGCTCCCCCTCAATCACTATTCGACATTCTCTGTTTCTTCATATCTTCTTCTTATCTTTTACTCCTGACCATGCTTTTGAATCTACTGGTCTTCACACCATCCAAGCTCTTTGTCATTATGTCTGCTAACTGATCTTTAGTAGAAATGTACTCCACTTCAATCTCCTTCTCCATTACCTTTTCTTTGAGAAAATGATACTGTATCTCTATGTGCTTTGTCCTTGCATGAAAAACTAGATTTGCTGCAAGATTAAGTGAACTCATATAATCTCCATGTATTGTAGGTATACCTTGATCAATGCCCAAGCTTTTGAACAATGTCTGCATCCATATGACCTCCTTAGCTGCTTCCACAAGTCCTTTGTACTCAGCTTCAGTTGATGATAATGCTACTGTATGTTGTTTCTTTGAACACCTACTTATAAGCTTATCACTAATGTATATCATGTAGCCATGAGTTGATCTTCTGTCATCTTGGTTACCTGCCCAGTCTGAGTCACTATAGGCTCTCAACTTCAAATCTGATGTAAAAGGATAATATAATCCTTCCTTTATAGTTCCTTTGATATATTTGAGAAGTCTTTGACCTACAATCCAATGTGGGGCCTTTGGACAATGCATGAATTGTGACAAAACTCCCACTGTATAACTAAGATCAGGTCTTGTTAGTGTAGCATAAATCAAACTACCCACAAGAGATTGATACTTCCTCATATCTTTGTATTCTGCACCATCATATTTACTGAGCTTGTGATTAACTTCAAGTGGAGTTGAAAATTCTCTGCATTTTTCCATATCAAACTTCTTCAATAGATTCAGAAGATACCTTTCTTGTGATACATATATGCCATGATCTGTATAAGTGACTTCCATTCCAAGAAAATATGATAACTTTTCTAGGTCATTGATCTTGAACTCTTTTTCAAGTAATCTCTTTACCTCCTTGATTCCTTCATCTGAAGTACCTGTGATTATAATGTCATGTACATAAATACAAATGTAGATTGTACCTTCCTCTGCTCTTTTGATGAGTAGACTTGGATCTGCTTTTGAGCTTTGATATCCAAGTTCATTGAGATACTTCACCAGTCTATAGTTCCATGCTCTTGGAGCTTGTTTTAATCCATAGAATGCTCTTCTCAACCTGCAAACAAAATTTGGATACTTGGAATCTATAAACCCTTGAGGTTGTTCCATGTATACCTCATCTGATATGTATCCATTAAAAAATGCCTTCTTTATATCCAATTGACTTAGAGTCCATCCTTTTGAAGTTGTCATAGCAATGATTGTCCTTATAGTTGACATCTTAGCTACAGGACTAAATTTCTCATCATAATCTATGCCATAGGTTTGGGCATAGACTTTCACCACCGGTCTAGCTTTGTATCTAGCTATACTTCCATCTCCAAGCTTCTTCACTTTATAAACCCATTTATTTCCAATTACTTTCTTACCATTTGGTTTAGGAACAAGTTCCCATGTCTTGTTCTCCTCTATTGCATTGAACTCTTCCTTCATTGCTTCTTCCCATTGCTTCTTACCTTTAGCTTCATCATAGTTCTGAGGTTCTTCATCATCTTTGACCATATATGCATAGTTCTTCTGAGTTATGTAAGAAGTATCATAAGAATACCTTTCTGGTTGTCTTCTTGTCCTACTTGACCTCCTTGGTTCACATTCTTCATTTGTATCTAGATACACCTCTTCATCAAATATAGGAGCTTCTTCATTCCTTCTTGTTAATTCACTTCTGGATGTACTTGCTTGCATATAGTCTTCATCTCGATTCACCTACACAATTTATTTTCCTTTCTCACATCTTCTTACCTCTTCTTAAAATTCTTCAGTTGTATGAATTTGATCTGCATACCAACTTTTCTGTTCATCAAATATAACATTTCTAGAAACAAGGAATTGTTTGGTTAAAGGATTCCACAACCTGTAACCCATATGCTTTTTGTCATAACCAATGAACACATATTTTTCTACCTTTGGTTCAAGTTTATGTCTAAGTTGTGATGGCACATAAGCATATGCAATTGATCCAAACACTCTACAATGATCTAGTGTTGGTTTCTTACCCCACCAAGCTTCATATGGAGTCATTCCATTAAGAGCTCCACATGGTAATCTATTCACAAGATATGTAACTATATATACAGCCTCAACCCAAAGATAATTTGGACAATTCTTCTCCTTTAGCATAGCTCGAGCAAACTCAACCAAAGTCTTGTTTCCTCTTTCTGCTACACCATTTTGTTGTGGTGTATACCTGCAGGTTATTTCTCTCTTAATACCTATATTCCAAAGATAATCATTGAACTCTTGGGAGAAGTATTCTCCCCCTCCATCAGACCTCAGTCTCTTAAGTTTTTGACCTGTGACTCTCTCTGCATATGCATGAAAATGCTTGAAGGCTCCAAACACTTCTGATCTTTCCTTCAAAACATAGAGAGTTATCCATCTTGTAGCATCATCAATGAAAAGAACATAATACCTTGAGCCACTGATAGATCCTTCTTTTATTGGTCCCCATACATCTGTATGAATGAGCTTTAGTAATCCATCATGTTTGAATCCTTTCTTTTGAAATGGTAACCTGTGTGCTTTTCCCATTTGACATGCTTCACTTTTATAAACCATATGTTGACTTTGCACATTTGGTAATCCTAGTACAGACTGATTAGCAACCATAGCTTTAATTCCTCTTTCATTGAAATGACCTAATCTCTTATGCCAGAGATCAAGTTCTGTGATAACTCCTTCACCCTGTGTGAGCAAAGCTTGACCAATGTTCCCTTGTACTCTTAAAGTAAAGAGTCTACCTTCTTTCTTACCACAAAGAATCTGATTATATCCATTCTCTGGATCTTCAACAAATACTCCTTCATTTGTAAATCTGACTTGAAAACCTTTTTCAACTATCTGTCCCACACTAATCAAGTTTTTAGGTATTGTAGGAACATACAAAACATTGGTTAGCAAATCTGCTCCACTTTTGCATTTCACTTTTCCAATTGAATGTACACTATGTCTAGTATTATCACTTGTTTGAAATGTATGACTAGAAATACCTTTTTCCAATTCTGACATCAATTCTATGTTTCTTGACAAATGATTAGAACATCCAGAGTCAATGTAAAATACCTTTAGATCTTCTTTATCTGATGTGCTGATTGAGTTCATCATCAATGATGTATGACTTTCATTTTGTGTGTCATTTGCATAGTTGTAGTAGGTGGTGTTGTAGGATTGATTTTGTCCCCAACTTCTTCCTCCACCTCTACCATAGCCTCCTCTTTGACTTTGTCTACCTCTTTGAAAATTACTTTGATATCTTCCACCTCGACCTCTGCTATTGTTGTTTTGATTCTGGTTTGATCCTTGTTGGTTGTGCCAACAATCATGAGCTAAATGATTACTCAATCCACAGATCCAACAAGCCTTCTTGTTGTTATTCTGATTACCTCTACCTCTTTCAAAACCTCTTGGTCTTCCTCTGCCAGTGCCTTTACCTCTTGCATAATAAACTTGAGAAGTTGACTCTTCTTCATCCTTTGCTTTAACTTTATCTCGGTTCTTCTTATTCTTCATGTACATTGTAGAACTTTGTCCTTTATCTCCATCTCCCTTCAAGTCTTGCTCATATGTGAGCATCAAACCAAGGAACTGGTTCAAATCTGGAACATAATGATTGTTGATATATTTAGGTAGTGATGTGTGTGAACACTCTAGGACCACCGGGGCACTTTTTTCCCTCTTTAGGAGGTTTTTTTCCCCCGGCTTGTATATACGCCTATTGCCCTAATGGGCTACTTATCTTTGTACATTCTCTAGTAATACATTCAAGCTTCTTCTTCTTCCTTGTGTTGTTTGCGTGCTTCTGCAGACGTCTATCTCCAACAATTGGTATGAGAGCAGGTCATTGCTTCTTCTAGGGTGCCGTCGACACTCCTCCGTTTGCAGTCTCAGATTTGCACGAAATTTGGCCTTCGAACGCAACTATCGTAGCGCTTGTGCAGGCTATTTCATCCTTTTATGCCAAAGGTATATACCAGTTTCTGTTTGCCAGTTTAAGCGTCTCAAAGTCTGCTACAAGTCTAGCAGAACTCGTCTTGGCAGTTCCGTTCAACTTTTTGAGATACAGTCAATTTTTTGCATCAAGGTATTTTAGTCACCAGCCATGGCTGAAAGCAGTGATGTATTCCGTATGTGGGCTGTTGAGGATAAGTTGGATGGTACCAACTACCCATTATGGGCTTATATGATGCGACATGTACTGGTTGCAAAAGGACTATGGAACATTGTGCAGGGTGTTGAGAGACGTCTTGTTACACCTGCGACTATAGGTACTACAAATACAGGTGCTGGAGCTGATGAAGATGGTGTCAAAGATGATATTCCACAGATTCCTGTTCGTGTTGCTGTTTCTGTTGCACCTACTGCAAAGCAGATTCATTTGGATGGCAGAGATGCCCAGGCATATGCATTGATAGCTTTGTCTGTCAAACGTGCCATTATTCCTCACATTTGCTCTTGCAGAATAGCAAAGGATGCTTGGGATACACTTACCACTTTGTACCAGGCTAGGAATGAGGCTCGTGTTGCTTACCTCCGAAAACAGTTGGAGAGTGAGCACATGAATGAAGATGATTCTATGGACAATTTTCTTACAAAGATCAAAGACTTGAAGGAACAATTGATTTCTGTTGATGAGGTTATACCAGATAGCTCACTTATGCAGACCGTTCTGAATGGTCTTCTTGATTCATATCAGAGTTTTGTCTCTACTCTTTGGTTGATAATGAAAGGCAATCCGAATGCCTTGTCATTTGAGGAGTTAGTCTCTATTCTGTTGCAGGAAGATCAGTCCAGGCAGAACATGTCCATTATGCGTGTTGTAGATCAAGCTTTCCTGGCTAGTCAGAAGGGCAAAGGAAAATGGAGCTCTTCTACTAGTAAGCAGAAATCTGCAAATGCTGCACAATCGAAGAGCTAGGATAAAGATGAGAAGAAATCAGAAAAGCAGAAATTGTTCTGCAAGTACTGTAAAGGAAATGAACATATTATAAAGAACTGTCCAAAACTAGCTGCTAAAGAGGCAAAGAAGAAACAGGCAAAGAAGAAAGAGGCAAAGAAGAAAGAGGCTGGAATGGTTGTTGCAGAGGCCTCTACACCACAAACGGAGTCAGAAAATCTTGTGCAGGAAGAAGAATGGGCGTTTACTACTGTATGCAGTATTGACCCATCTTCTCATGATCAGTGCATGTCTGCAGTAGACTCAGATGTTTGGTACTTTGGCAGTGGGGCGACCAAACATATTACCTCGCAGTGCAGTTTCTTCTCTTCACTCAAGCCTGCCCCTAGAGGGAATAGTGTCACATGCGCCAATAGCTCCTCTTATCCTGTTATGGGAGTTGGTAAGATCATTCTGACTACTACTGATGGTAGTTCTTTCACTTTGTCAGATGCTTTATTTGTGACAGGGATAAAAAAGAACCTGTTATTAGTTTCTGCATTAGCCAAGATTGGCTTGGTTGTGAAATTCGTGGATGACAGGTGTACAGTCCATGATCTCTCAAAGGGTGATGTGATTATTGCTTTTGGCATCTTATGTTGTGGGCTGTATAAGCTCATAGACTATGAAAGATCTGTGAATGATTCGGCATGTGCAGTTCATGATTCTCACGCTATGTCAGATGCAAAGCTTTGGCATGCACACTTTGGTCATCTGAATTTTGCTAGTTTGCTACGCCTGCAAAAATCTGAAATGGTGTCCTCTTTGCCCAAACTTGAGGCTCCTGGAAAACATGTTTATGAAGGCTGTATTTTGGGCAAAATGCAGCATTCTTCCTTTCCAAAAGATGGTTCAGTTCGGGCTACGCAGAAATTGCAGCTTGTACATAGTGATGTCTGTGGTGCTATGTAGACACCCTCTTTTGGAAATTACCTTTACCTCGTGACTTTCATTGATGATTTTTCCAGGCATGCATGGGTATATCCACTCAAAGCAAAGTCCAAAGTGTTCATGTGCTTCAAACAGTTTTTAGTTTTGGCTAAAAATCTTTCAGCATGTAAAATGGGCACCCTCCGTTCTGATCGAGGGGGGGAATATATGTCTTCAAATTTTAGTGCATTTCTGGCTCAACATGGGATAAAACACCAATATACAGTGTCGTTTACACCTCAACAGAATGGAGTTGCTGAATGAAAGAACATGTCACTCATGGAAATGGCGAGGTGCATGGTCAAAAGTCAGGCTTTACCACATAGTTTCTGGCTTGAGGCTGTCATGTGTACAACATATGTACTGAACAGGTGTCCCACTAAAGCGTTGCAGTCTATCACTCCATATGAGGCTTGGCATGACCGCAAGCCATCTGTTGCTCATCTGCATGTTTTTTGTTGTTTGGCATATGCATTAGTGCCTGAACAACATCGCAGAAAATTGGATGACAAGGTAGTAAAATGTATTTTTGTTGGATACAATTCTGAAAGTAAAGGCTATCGTCTGTATCATCCACAGACTAAATGCATTCTGGTTAGCCGTGATGTTGTCTTTGTGGAAGATGCTACTCAGCCATTGCTTTCATGTACTAAGAAGACATCTGTTAGCTCCAAAGACATGTATGATACTTTGATGCCTCTTTTTACAGGTGGACAGGCTAGTGCTGGTGCTAATGAGGAAACTTCTTAGCCTTTGCAGGTTTCATATGATGATGCAGATCATTCCATTTCTGATGCAGATTTACATGATGCACTTGTTGATGAGAGAGCTGATATTGAGCAGGCAAAAACTTTGCCAAAATGGCTGGTGCAGACTTTGCCTGACAGCAAATTAGATGAACCTTTGTCATATCATACTCGTTCAGGCTCTCATAGTACCTCCTTTGCATCAGATTGCTATGCTATGGCTGCATCTAGTCTCTGTGATGAGAATGAGCCTGTTTCTTTTGATGAAGCACAAAATTCAGAAAATTGGATGGCTGCTATGCAATCTGAATATGATACTATAATGAAAAATGGTACATGGTCTTTATGTGACTTGCCTCCTGGCAAGAAGGCCATTGGCACTAAGTGGGTATACAAGCTGAAGCGTAAACCTGATGGTACAATTGACAAGTATAAGGCTAGGCTTGTTGCAAAGGGTTATGCACAGGAAAGAGGCATTGATTTTGATGAGACCTTTTCACCTACATGCCGTATGACTACTGTTTGGAGCATTTGTGCACTTGCAGCCCATCATGGTTGGAATGTACATCAGTTGGACATTAAAACAACATTTCTGAATGGTGACTTGCATGAAGAAGTGTATGTTTTTCAGCCCCGTGGCTTTGTGCAGAAAGGGCATGAAAACAAGGTTTGCAGGTTAAAGAAGGCATTATATGGTTTAAAGCAAGCACCATGTGCTTGGTATGAGAAGATACATGCCTATCTGATTGCACATGGTTTTGAGAACAGTCCAACTGCAAGCACCTTATATGTTAAACGTGCTATGTGCTTCTGATCATTGTTGTCTATGTTGATTACATGCTGCTCACTGGTCCTATTGAGACACATATTGCTGATTTTAAGGCTGATTTGCATGCCTCATTTGAGATGTCTCATTTGGGGCATTTGCATCACTATTTGGGCATTCAGTTTATGCACGTTGATGGTGGAATGGCTTTGTGTCAAACGAAATATATTGACACATTATTGTAGCGTTTTGGCCTTGAAGACTGTAAGCCTATTGCCACTCCTATGGAGATAGGTTTACGATTGAGTCTTCATGATGCTCGAGATGCATTTGATGCTGTTCTCTATCAGCAAGCTGTTGGATGCTTGATTTACTTATGCATTACTCGGCCAGATATTCAGTTTGCTGTCTCACAGATGAGCAGGTTTATGCATTGCCTAGGAGTCACGCATTGGAAAGCGGTTAAGCGCATCTTTCGCTTCTTGAGTGGTACTAGGCTACTTGGGTTGTTTTATCCCAAGGGGGGATCACTACCGCCAGATTTGCATGCTTTTTCTGACTCAGATTGGGCTGGTTGCTATGACACTCGTGTGTCCACCAGTGGTTTTTGCTTCATGCTTGGTACCTCATGTATATCTTGGTTGAGAAAGAAGCAGGCTACTGTGGCCACTTCCAGTTGTGAGGCTGAGTATAGGGCAACTTTCACAGCGACTGTTGAGTGTGTGTGGCTTAGACACCTTTTCGCTGATTTGGGTGTTGGCTAGTCTTCTGCCACCACCATCTTCATTAACAGTCAAAGCGCATTGGCAATTGCGAGGAACCCTGTGTTCCATGCTCGCACTAAGCACATTGAGGTGCATTATCACTATGTCAGGGAGAGGTTCTCTGTTGGGGAGATCAGCTTGGCATATGTGCCCACGCAGGAGAACATTGTAGACCTTTTCACCAAGGCTCTACCTAGGGAGAAGTTTGAAGCTTTCCGCAAAGCTTTGGGCTTACTTCCTTTTGTGGAGTGATTTCCACATAGCTTGGCAGTTCCTTATACATGAGTGCGAGCTCCTTGCTCACCGTATCACTCCGAGGGGGGGATTTGTTGATATATTTAGGTAGTGATGTGTGTGAACACTCTATGACCGCCGGGGCAGTTTTTTCCCTCTTTAGGAGGTTTTCTTCCCCGGCTTGTATATACGCCTATTGCCCTAATGGGCTACTTATCTTTGTACATTCTCTAGTAATACATTCAATATTGTGTGTTTGTGCTCCAAGCTTCTTCTTCTTCCTTGTGTTGTTCGCGTGCTTCCGCAGACGTCTATCTCCAACAATGATTTAATGAAAGTTCTGTTGATAAGACAAAATGTTTCCACCTTTCATCCCCTTTCAAACCTGCAAGTAGTTGAGCAATCAATCTCTGATCTTCAACATCTTCATCTATGGATCCAAGACTATCTGCTAGATCCTTCATCTTAGTGACATAATCACTAATACTTTGACTTGGCTTCTTTTTGAATGTTGTAAACTCTGACCATAGACTTGCTTTCCTTGCTTTGGTAGTACTTTGGAAATGATATTCCAATGCATTCCATATATCTTCAGATGATTCCAATCCTCTGATGTGTGGTAGCAAATGATCAGAGATTGTATTGTAGATGTAAGCTTTTGCACTTGCGTCCTTCTTCTGCCAATGCTTTAAAGCATCAAGTTCCTCTTTCTTTGGTTGGCTTTCATCTTCAAATAGTGGCTTCTCTTCTTCACCTGTTACATATACCATGAGATCCTTACTCATAAGTAAGGCTTCCATTCTCATTACCCATGCGGGGTAATTATCTTTGTCGAGTTTGTCAATGGAGATATGATCTACCATACTCCTTTCCTTTTGCTACAACCTGTGAGCTTAAAGGATAAAGAATAATACCTTTTGTAGTTCTTTGTGTATGAGGATACTTTTGAAGTAACCTTTTGAAGCCTTGTGTCTTCAAATTCTTCACCTTTCAACCTTTAATGAAAACTTTTCAAAACTTCTCGTACCTTTGCCGCCTTCTACTCTTTAGGACCTTTCTGCTCTAATACCAGTTTTTGATGTATGAAACACCACAAGAAATGAATTAATGTGACACTATAACACCTCTATGGTCACCATTAACTCATTTCCACTCCAAACTTTGAGAAATGATAGCCGGAACGAAGAACTTTACTTATACAAATTTTTCTAGTCACTAAAATGACATACCTTCAGTATTTTGCTTATTTCTCTTAGCTCAAATATTATTTCTCCAATAGAAGAGTAGAGATTTCCAAGAAGCTATTATATGCAAGAAACAGATCTCTAGAACTCAAGCTATGGCCTTCACAATTTCACCCTGTATGACTTGCCAAAACTGGAAATTTTGCCTCCTTTAGGAATTTTGAGTGTCTAAAAATGAAACTTCGATGCTTAGCATCAACTTGCAACCAAAAGTCGATTCCTGGCATCGACTTTCAGCTTTTTTAGCCACTTTTTTAGCACCACAATTACCCCCTTGAACACACACATGAAGAAGACCACTTTTATGTGGGAAGTCGATGCCATGCATCGACTTTATGCTGAAACTCGATGCCAGGCATCGAGTTGCTCCACAAACCTCATGATTTTGAGAAGTTCTAGCAGTACATAACACTAAGAGAATAAAACACGGAATTATCAACACAAACCCGATGCCAAGCATCAACTTGCTTGGAAAACTTCAACTCTTGAAATCATTTCACACAAGACAAACACTCGAGATGGAAGAAGAAGACTTATACACAGAAGTTCAATAAACTCTTCCCATAACTATGAAAACTCAGAAATGCACAGGTGCTTTCTCACGCAGAGAAGCCCGACTACTCTCAGTCATATAAAATGAGTTCTAACTCACTTTCTCATTGTCTTCCTCTCTTCGCATCATTTGATACAAACTAACTTATATAGATTTTCTTATTCTCGTGATTTTTAAAAAACTTCTAGAACTAAAGTGAACTAACTTTACAAATATAATACACTTGTGAATTTGTCCCTTCACATAGGAATGTGGCTTTCTTCGTAAGATTTGACCTTCAAATATATGTCCAATTAGTGATTGTTTCTCCAACAAAAATCAAAGCGTTCTCACTCATAAATGGAAATTTATATAGATATTTTCAGGATGATATCTTGAGAAAGTGTGTTTATCTAGAGGAGGTGAACCTTTTTCTTGAGGCAGCACATAGTGAAGGGCATCTAAAGGGGGAAGATTTGCCTCATAGAATCATCCACAAAGGACTATGGTGGCCTCATATCTATCGGGATGCGATCAAGTTTGCTAAAGAATGCCACATTTTTGAGAGATGTGCTCGTATGCCAACCAGATTGAATTTTCAACCATTAGTCATATCTATAGGATGGCTCCCATTCGAATGATGGGGTCTTGATTTCATAGGACCAATAAGGCAAACTGGTCAACCTAGGGGTAAGAAGTATATTTTGATGGCCACATGTTATGAAAGCAAATGGATAGAGGCTAAAACTACTATGGACTGCATAGCCTTAATACTAGCTAAGTTTTTGTATAAACATATTTTCTCAAGATTTGGTTGGCCACTTGAAATCACTAGTGATAGAGGCACACATTTTGTAAATCAATTGCTCCAATTTATATTTGACAGGTACAAGGCCTTTCATAAAAAAATCTTGTGCCTTCTATCCAAGGGCAAATGGCCAAGCAGAAAGCTCCAATAATATTTTGATTGGGTTGCTGTGCAAATTATCTTTTGATCATCAAAGCTTCTGGCCACAAGCATTGATCGGTGCAATTTGGGCTTTCCAAATGACAAGAAGGGGAACCACTTGCGAGAGTCCATTTTGCTTAGTATATGGAAAAGAGGCATTGGCACCATTTGAGTTTATTATCAAAGGAGAAAGTGGAGCTAGAACCATTGGAATTGAAGCACCCATCAGGAGACTGGTGGCATTAGAAGAATACAGAGAAGGATCAATACAAAAACTTTAGGTAACACAAGAAGTGCACAGAATATTACAAGATAGATATCTTAGATCCAATTAAGTACAGGAAGGATCCTTGGTTTTCCTGCATCAAATCCCAGTAGTTTCAACCAAATTGGCACCCAAATGGATAGGGCCATATAGGGTGATAAAGATATTACCATATGGAGCAGTGCATCTAGAGGATTTGCATGGTAAGAGGATACCCCTAGTTAATATCTCCAGGAGTAGCCTAGACCCCACCAGCCCCTCATACTCCCGCTCATAGCCCTTGCAGCCCAACCCCCGCCACCACCTCATACTCCCGCCTGCAGCCCCCGTAGCCCACCCCTCTGCCATCCCCTCATACTCCTGCCTGCAGCCCACCCCCATGCTTCCCTCTCACAGTCCTCGGCCCCCACCTAGTCCCACTCCATCGGCTATTATTCTTGATCAACAACAAAACCACCTAGTATGTGGAGTTTTTTTTGGAACGATCACATTGAAGAAGAAGAAACATGGAAGTATGAGGACTAGAATTGGGTGACTGCTTAATCAAGGTAGGAGGGTTCTTGGATCTCGATGCATGCATCCTTTGACACTAGATTCATAGCATAGAGTGTCAGGTGGTGCTAGGCTACCATCAAGTATGCGTGCTTCTGTTTTTTAGAAGCATCGATCTCTAATTGTGATTGGAAAATATTCGCCTGAATGGTCCAAAAAAGCTAGAGAAATCTTAATAAAAAAATAAAGCCTGTGGAGTCTACCATTCAAATTTGCATATAATATAGAATGTTCAGCCATTCCCTCTTTCATTAGTCTTTGAGAAACTACTTTTATCACTACTCAAGTGTTAGTAGGTTTTTCTTATCAGATAACAGCATTGTTAGATGCCCTTTTTGTCAGGGAACTCTCAATAGCCATGTATACCATTTTCAATGCTTAAAGAAAGCCTCTTGTATATATATCCACTCTGTTTGGCTACAAGGTGCACACTTTCCTTTTATTTGTGCATTCATGCATCCCTCCATCCCACCATCCCTCCATCCCACCATCCCTCCATCCCAAAATCCCTCCATCCCACCATTCCTCCACTCCACCCACCCTCAACTCCAATCACCCTTCAGTCCACCCACCCTCCACTCCTCCCACCCTCCACTCCAATCAACCCATGACATCCCCAACTCCTACCCTCCACTCCACCCTCCCTCAACTCCACCCACCCTCCACTCCACCCACACTCCACCCACACTCCACTCCACCCACACTCCACTCCACCAACCCTCCACTCCACCCCACCCTCAACTCCACCCACCCTCAACTCCACCCATGGCATCCCCAACTCCACCCACCCGCCACTCCACTCTCCCCCAACTCCACCCACTCTCCACTCCACCCTCCACTCCACCCACCCTCAACTCCACCCACCCTCCACTCCATGCACCCTCCACTCCACCCATCCTCAACTCCACCCACCCTCCACTCCACCCTCAACTCCACCCACCCTCCACTCCACCCACCATCCATTCCACTCCACCCACGACAACCCCAACTTCACACACCCTTAGTTCCACTCCACCCACCCTCCACTCCACCCACCCTCAAATCCACCCACCCTCCACTCCACCCACCCACCCTCCACTCCACTCCACCCACGGCAACCCTACCTCCACCCTCCCACCACTCTACCCACCCTCCACTCCACCCACCCTCAACTCCACCCACCCTCCACTCCACCCTCCCCCAACTCCACCCACCCTCCACTCCACCCACCCTCAACCCACCCTCAACTCCACCCACCCTCTGCTCCACTCCACCCACAACACCTCAACCCCACCCACACCACCCACCACCCACCACCTTCCACCACTCAATATGTAAGATAGGCAAAAAATGATGTTAGAGCTTTCGTGACATCAGAAGAAGATTTCTTTCATGTCAGATGGTCAAAAGCTACTACAAGAGTTATGTGAATTATGTGAAGGATGTTCTTCTAAGGGGCATTACAATATCACGGGTGGCACATAATGAGGCTCCTACAATCTTTACTTAGGAGCTCATGAATGAACCGAGATGTCCAATCCAATTGATTTGTTGGGTTAAAAGAGAGACCTAAGGCAGTATTCAAAAGTGATTGTAAAAGGTAAAAAGGTAAATGAGTGTTGCTCCCATTCATGTTGACTTCCTATTTTTGAGGATCCAATTCAAAAGTGGTGGCCAGTACCATATTTGATCTACCCCTCCAATTTTGGGGCAATCAATCGGTGCATATTCAGTGAACGTGGGAAATCAGTAAGGCCCTCTTGGGCTATCGGACCATATAAAAGCAATGGACTAGTACTCATTGGGGATACACATACACAAGTTATTTCCGGCATCTCTTTGGGTCCTCTCTTTGCACTTTGTGGCTACAAGCCTACTATAGGAAGTCATTCTATGGTGAGGATACAGAGCATGAACTTCCCATTGGAGGGCTAATAGCACTATAATGTGAAGAAGCGCCTTGGTTTTTTTTTCATTCGGTGAATCAGTGGTATTTCTATGCTCTTCTCTGTAGAGCAATTCTTCATATCATTGTACTGATCAGAGCAAGTCTTCATCTACTTGTGTTCATTGGGTTGGACAAATCTCTTGTATTGATTTTGATTAGTTCTAGATTGACATGTTATCACAGAGCATCAACTCTTGAAGAATTTCTTTTGCCTACGTTCTAATAATCTGTTCGGAATAAGGAGTGGTTTCATCCTTCACTATTGTCATTTATCATTAATCTTCTTTCAGAGTATCTACAATATTGTGCAATTATTGCGATGTGCCTGCTCATAGAAATGTTAAAGGGTATATTTCCCTAAGGCGAACCTCCCTTGAGTAGGCGAAGTACTGAAAGTGCATGTTGCATGCTCCTGCTAAAAGTAGATACCCTAGTACCTCCTCTACAATGAGAAAGAGTCGATATAAAAGGGATAATTTTACACTTTGGACATCCCAAAAACTTGTTATCTTTGGAGGAATGATACACAAATGTTTGGGTGTCTAAAATGCACAAGATTACAACTAATAAGAAAGTTATGCTTCTAGAATGAACTTGAGACTCAAAAGAGGTACACCCTATTTTTCATGGGTGCATAGAGATAGACCCCAAGATAGTAAAATTGAGATTTCTCCACATCTAGTGAACAAAATGCTTTGAGAATATGTTCACCTAATTTAGACACTAATAGCTTTGAATGAATGCTTATTCATCCAATTTAGAGCTCTATGGAAAGAGCAGAAGCCTTTGCAAGTTCACTAGTATTGTTGAAGAAGATGGTGTAGAGAAATGAAAGAGTAAGGCAATGATGGCTAAACATGTATGTATATTGCTTCCATGTAATGTACAAGTGATTTGAAGTCTTTATATGGACTCTTAAAATGCTCCAAAACCTCAACAAGTGGAGTTTGAACTCAAATATTGAAGGTCAAGTAGGTTGTTGAAGAGAACTAGCTCACTTTCCTACAATCTAGGAAAAGTGATGTACTTTGGTCTACTATTAGGTGATTGATTGATTGATTGACAAGCTCAAGAACCTTGCGCTTTGTGAAATTTGAGCTCTCCTTTCCTCCTTTCATATGTGTAGAGGAGGTATTGGGGTACCAAATTCTAGTAGATAACTCTTACACACGTCTAGCACTCCATCTACTCAAGGGAGGTTCTCCTTAGGGAAGTGTACCTTGTAACATTTCTATGTGTAGGTACATTCACTGATAACAAAGACATTGTACAATAGAATCATAGAGAAAATAGCAATGACAAGTAACAATAGTACAAAAAGAAGCTACTTCAAAGTTCATAAGATGATTACAGAGGGCCAAAATGCTCCAAAAAGATAATGTAGTTGGCTAGCATGCCATTCCAAAAACTAAATAGAATCAATACAAGAGTTATGACCAACCCAATGAGCAGAACAAGATGAAGACTTACACCAATGAATACACAAAGATGGAGACTTGCTTCAAGAAAACACTAATGACTCACACCGATTGACTAGAAGCAAGCTAGTGAATCACAGAGTAGTGCTATTAGCCATCCACTAGGAAACCCACACTCTATATTCTCACCTTAGTGTGACCTCTAATAGTATGGATGTAGCAACATAGTGCAGTGAGTAGACCAGAAAATGATGCTATATAATACCACCGCTGAAATATACCCACTGTATTCCAAAAAACAGACACCCTCAATCTGTGCTTAGTTCTTGCTTTTATAGAACCACAAGAGGCCAAGAGGGCCTTGCTAAATCCCAGATTTGGAGGGAAAGGCTAAATATGGCTCTCATAGCCAACTTTAATTAAATCCTTGAATTAGGCCCTTTCAAATCTTGTTTCTTCCACCACAGGGTTTATTGGAACTATCAATTTAACAATTTAACACTTTTACGAACACCTTTTTAATGTTCCTCCAACTCCATGGATACATTTTGACATACTTTACCTAACAAACACATCTTCACAAAGAGTGAATTTAATGCTTTTCCAAATTCCACATGCTTGTGCATTTCTTCTATTATGTGTGGCGACTTGATACTCATACCAAATGGCAACAATACCCTTCCTTTCTTTTTCTCTTTTTCCATGAGTTGAGCTTTTTTCCACCTTCTTGCGTTGATCATGTGAGCCATAAACCTCCAATATCCTTATGGGACATAGAATATTCCTTCGTGTTTTTGCTCCCTAAGTCTTTGCTTCTCCACTCTTACTTGCAGGTCACCGGTTGTGGAGGTCATAGAATGGGGATTGGTGGGTCACGAGGCAATGGGCTTGGGGGGTCATGGGGCAGTGGGTTTGCAGGATCAGGTAGCGGTGGGTTCATGCGGTGACATGTTCAAAGGATTGCTATGCAGTGGGTTCAGGGGGGTTGTAGGGTGGTGGATTCATGGGGTCATGGGGCAGTGGGTTCATAGGGTCACTCAGTGGTGGGTTCAAGGGCCATAGGGTGGTGGGTTGGCGGAGTCACGGGGCGATGGGCTCAGGGGGTCACGGGGTAGTCAGTTCGTAGGTTTGCGGGGTGATGGTCTTGCAGGGTTGCACAGCGGTGGGATCTAGGTTGTGGGGTGGTGCATTTGACTTTAGGACTTCTTGGGGGTGCTAACGAAGAGACAAAGCAAGATGTATAGCTCCTTTATTGCTGCATCATATCTTGATCATATACTCCAATGTGTTGCTACATCAAATCTCCCTTTCATGAGTAATCAAATCTTCTATGTAAGTTGAGAGTGAAAATTCAACCTATAAGCTCATAAATCCTCATAGGCATACAAAGTTAGTGGCATGCTTAGAGTCTATGTATGGTGCTTAGAATTTGGAGCACCTAGCACTTCACGTCTCTAGCCTCTCCTTCCATCGCATCCTTCTTCCTCATCTCAAGAGGAAGTCAACAATCATAGAAGCATAATAAGAAACTAATAACAATCATGAGTTTGTGTGTGTTGCATTGGTTGGTGAGAGAAAAAGAGATAAGGCATGTTGGGGTTGCTGGGAAAGTGGAGGTGGGGGGCTCGTGAGCTAGGGGAATGGTGGGTAGGAGGATGGTCGACTTGAGGGATGGGGGAATATCATGCTCGGGGGATGGCCGGCTAGGGGGGCGGGGGGATAGCAGGCAAGGTGGATGGCAAGATCGTGGGCTGGGGGCAAGTAGGTTGGTAGAGAGAGAGAGAGAGAGAGAGAGAGAGAGAGAGAGAGAGAGGGGAGAGAGAGAGAGAGGGGAGAGAGAGAGAGAGAGAGAGAGAGAGAGAGAGAGAGAGAGAGAGAGAGAGAGAGAGAGAGAGAGAGAGAGAGAGAGAGAGAGAGAGAGAGAGAGAGAGAGAGAGAGAGAGAGAGAGAACGGGGGACGGAGGGGGAGGGAGGGAAGGAGGGAGGGAGGGAGGGAGGGAGTGGAGAGAGGAGAGAGAGAGAGAGAGAGAGAGAGAGAGAGAGAGAGAGAGAGAGAGAGAGAGAGAGAGAGAGAGAGAGAGAGAGAGAGAGAGAGAGAGAGAGAGAGATAGAGAGAGAGAGCAAGGGAGGGAGGGAGGGGGAGGGAGGGAAGGAGCAAGGGAGGGAGGGAGCGGATAGAGGGGGGTGTTGGAACAAACCAATCACAAATTGGTGATTATAAAGATCTTGAAGAAGGCTTATGGTCAGAATGAAGTGGAAGAAGATACTTGAGAAAGTGAAGGAGATTTCAGAATGATAGCTTGAACACATATGTACATATAAGTGGAAATCCTTGTAATTTGAGTAGAGCTAAATCCTTAGGATGATAAGGAGTAATTTCATAGACGCGGAATAAGTCTAAAATCATGTATATATAAGTTAATGATGATAAGAAATGTATGAGAGAGTCATTTGTAGATGACAAATGTCTTAGAGATGTGTAGAGAGTTTTTTCCCAGAAAATAGCGCGGGTTTTTCTCTGAGTGCTCTCTGTCTGATCATGTGGATCAATATTCCTTTTGTACACATCTAATTGAGAAGCTAATGAAGCTATGTTCAGAGTTTCATGATCTAACTCCTCTCCTACTGTGAGAATGATCAATAGGAACATTTGTATGTAGAAGTGAAAACTGAAGTCTGAGAGTAGCGCACTTTCTCGTCTCAGTGTTTTGCTTAGATCTCAGTGTATACTGTAAAGTTTTTGATGAGTGAGCACTTAAAATCTAAGTTAGGAGATAAGGAAGCTATGGCTAGAAGCATTTAGCAAAACGGGACTTGTACTGTGAGAAATCAACTTAAGAAGTTGACCATGTCGAAGGCGCTACCTCTGGAAGACAGTTATGACATATCTTTGATCTTAAGGATCAAATTAAACTTTTGATGATTAGTTTTGAGAACCAATGATTGGTATGATTGCGCAAAGGTATTGCAAATACTTGTGCATCATTTATTTGAAGAAATTTGAAGTTATGTGCAGGCAATGAAGTTGATCTCTGAAGCAAACTTTCTGAAGTAGACATTTCTTCACTCAGAGAAGTGTTAATGAAAGTTTTGGTAAAGAAGAACAATATTTGTGTAAAGTTTGGTTTATAACTGACATAGAAGTGTTCTTAAGTCAGTATAGATCAAACCTTTGGAGATTAAGAGGTCTCCAACAGTGGTATCAGAGCTGAAGGTGCAATACAAGAGAAGAAAAGACAATTGAAGGTCCGATTGGTGCAGATATTGGAGCTCTTCCAAATCAAAGGAGGACAAGGACAAATTATTGAAGATAACCTGCAGAAGTTCAAAGCACGAGTTTGAAAAGAATCAAGAATGACAAAGCTCATATCAAAGGTACACTTTATCCTTATAAACCATAGTAATTGCAGATACAAAAGGTCAAGGATGGGAGAAAGCTTGCAGATTGATAAGCTAGATAGGGAGAACTATCCAGCTTGGTCCATGAGGATGGAGGCACACCTCATGAGTAAAGATTTGATGGCATTCATTACAGGAGATGAAGAAAAGCCTGAATTTGCAGATCCTAGTATTCCAACTAGGGAAGAGCTTGCAATTTTGAAGACTTGGATGAGAAAGGATGCTCAAGCAAGGAGTATCATTTACATGGCTGTAAATAATTATCTTTTACCTCACATTAGAGGATTGGAAAGTGCAGCAGATGTTTGGAATGCTTTGGAAGAGCATTTCCAAAATACAACCAAGTCAAGGAAGTCCTCACTATGGGCTGAGTTCACAACCTTCAAGAAGAAGAGCTCACAATCAATTTCTGATTATGTGGCAAGGATGAAGGATATTGCAGATAGCTTGGGAGCAGTGGATGAAGACATTGAAGAGGATAAGTTGGCAAGACAAATACTTACAGGTCTGAGAGGAGATGAGAAGTGGAAGCCTTTCATATTGTCCATAGAGTTGTCACTTGATCACTTTACTCCTGATCTTAATCAATTGCTAGGACACATGCTAACTTTTGAGCAGGACATTAAAGGAGACAATGATAGAAGTACAAGTCAAGCTATGTACTCCAAGGACAAGAAAAAGAATGGCAAGGGAAAGCAATCGACTGATGATGAAGGGAATTCAAGTCAAGCTAACTTCACAAAAGGAAAGATGAATTTCAGAGGTAAAGGAAGAGGAGGTAAGAACAAAGATAATGCTAAAGCTTGTTGGATTTGTGGCAGAACTAATCATTTGGCAAATGATTGTTGGTATAACAATCAAAATGGTGGAAGCAATAGTCAGAATTTTAATCAAAGAGGTAGAGGAGGTAGAAACCAAAGAGGCAACTTCAGAGGAAGAGGTGGTAGGACATCATATGCTAGAGGAGGTGGAAGAAACTTCCAATCTCAGACCTACAACAACAATTATTATAATTATGTATCAGATCAGAAGGATGATATGACTCTTATCTTGAATGCAACTCATGAATCAGTGGGAGAAGATCAAAGAGTGTTTTATATCTGAGTGGGAATCTATCCTTGATGACTGATATGGAAGCAAAGGTGAATGGACATACAGTTCAAACAGGTGATAATACCAAACATAAAGTGGAGAGCATTGGATCAGTGAAGACAAAGAGTGGAAGTACACTTTTGAGCAAGGTATGTTCCTACTATTCCTAAAAATTTGATAAGTGTAGGGCAAATTGTGGAGAAAGGATATGAGGTAAGATTCACAAATGATGGTGTTTATGTGCAAGATCCAAATCAGGGATATAGAAACATAATTGCAGGTAAAAAGGAAGGAAGATTGCTCACTCTCAAAGTCCAAGGTAATGTGGGACATGCATTATTTACTTATGGAAATCAAAAGGTGTCTGAGTTAGACCTATGGCATAAAAGGCTAGGTCATTTCAATGAGAGAGCTATAAAGGAAATGTCAAAGAATCAGGTGGTGCTTGGATTGCCAAATGTTGAAGGGCAACATATGGTGTACAAGTGTGAAGCTTGTCAATTAGGTAAAGCACATAAAGGTTCTTACAATAAATCAGGGTATAAGCATTCAAATATGCTTGAATTGGTTCATACAGATGTATGGGGTCCCTCAAGGGACTATAGCATAAATGGATCCAGATATTATGTGTCGTTTGTTGATGATGCAACCAGATGGATTACTTTATATGTAATCAAGGATAAATCAGAAGTTTTCAAGACATTCAAACATTATCATGCCTATGCAGAAAGGATCACAGGACAAAAGCTTAAGAGGTTAAGGTTAGATGGAGGGGGAGAGTATTTCTCTAAAGAGTTTGATGATTATTTGTGAAATGCAGGTATAAAAAGAGAAGTAACTTGTAGGTACTCTCCTCAACAGAATGGAGTAGCAGAAAGGAGAAATAGGACTCTTGTAGAATTTGCAAGAGCAATGATGAAGGAAAAGAATTGTCCAAATTACTTATGGGCAGAAGCCATTAATACTGCAACATACCTTGTGAATAGGTTACCTTGTAAAGCTTTGGATGGAGGAACCCCTTATGAAGCATGGTGGGGTAAGAAACCTACTCTTGATCATTGTAAAGTATTTGGATGTGTAGCATATGCTTATGTTCTTTCACAATTAAGACATAAGCTAGAACCAAAAGCAGAGAAGCATGTGTTTATTGGATATGATGATAGACAGATGGGTTACTGGTTGTGGAGTCCATCCACAAAGCAATTTCTTGTTACCAAAGATGTGACATTTGATGAGCAAAATACATGGTATACAGGATCAACAAATGATTATGCAGGTGTTGAAGAGATACAAAGGAAAGGAAAGGCAAAAGTAAAAGTGTATGAAGAAAGTATTGATGATGTTGACTCTAAAAGTAGATTGCAGGATCATGTAGAAGATGGGCCAAGATTTGATCCAGAATCAAATGAGGCTGAAACATCGAGAAGTGCAGAAATCAGAAGATCTTCAAGGGAAAGGAAAGAGCCTACAAGGTATAGTTATGATACATCTTTTCTAACAACAAAAGATTATGCTTATATTGTGAAGACAGAAGAAGATCCAATCACTTATGAAGAAGCCAAAGGTAAACAGAATTGGGAGAAGGCAATGCAGGAAGAGTATGATGCTCTACTTGAAAATGAAACTTGGGAATTAGTACCAAGACCAAAGAATCAGAAAGTCATTGGATGTAAGTGGGTATATAAAACAAAAAGGTTTGCAGATGGTAAGGTGTCTAGATACAAGGCTAGACTTGTGGTCAAAGGTTATGCCCAAACTTATGGGGTAGATTATGATGAAACCTTTAGTCTTGTTGCTAAAATGTCTACAATTAGAACATTGATTGCTATTGTTGCTTGTAAAGGATGGAAGTTGTCACAATTAGATGTGAAAAATGCATTTCTAAATGGATACATTGTAGATGAAGTATACATGGAGCAACCAGAAGGTTTTATGAATTCAATTGGATCATATTATGTGTGTAAGCTCAAGAGAGCTTTGTATGCGTTGAAGCAGGCCCCAAGAGCTTGGAAATATAGACTTGTCAAGTTCTTGAATGAATGTGGATTTCAAGCATCAAAGGCAGATAGTAGCTTGCTAGTGAAGGCAAGTGAAAATGGATACATTTACATGTGCATTTATGTTGATGATATTATTCTCACAGGAACAGATGCTCAAGGAATCAATGAACTTAAAAGGCAAATAGAGAAGGAGTTTAAGATAAGTGATTTGGGAGACTTATCTTATTTCCTAGGAATGCAGATTGTGTATACTCAACATGGAGTATATGTTTCACAAGAGAGGTATTTGAAGAATCTTGTAGTCAAGTTTAACATGGAAGATTGCAAGACTTCAACTACACCATTGGAAGTAAATCATAAATTAAGCAGGTATGGAGGTGAAGAATTCAATGATATGAAGAAATATCAGAGTTTGGTAGGTAGTTTAATCTATGCTACCTTGACAAGGCCAGATTTATCATATGCAGTAGGAGTGTTGTCACAATTTATGCATTGTCCAAAGAAGACTTATAGGATTGCAGCTCAAAGGGTACTCAGATATATCAAAGGAACCCTAAGTGAAGGTTTGTACTATGGATTCACTTCTAACACAAAAATCAAAGTGTTTAGTGATGCAGATTGGGCAGGTGACTCAGATGATAGAAGGTCTACTCATGGGTATCTCTGTTATATTGGAGATAAATTGGTTTCTTGGTGTTCAAAGAAGCAACATACAGTTGCTTTATCATCCACAAAAGCTGAGTATAAAGGAATGGTAGAAGCTGCAAAAGAAGTGATATGGTTGAAAATCTTGATGAAGAGTTTTGAAACTGATCATAGTACTCCAATTATTTTTGGAGATAATATGAGTTCTTTATATTTGGAAGCTAACCCTGTTTTTCATGCCAGGACTAAGCACATAGAGATTCAGTATCATTTCTTGAGAGAAAAGGTACTTGATAAAGAGATTGAAGTGATGTATACTCCAACAAAAGAACAAGTGGCAGATATGATGACAAAGAGCTTGGATGGACCTAAGCTACAAAGATTCAAAGAGATGGAAGGAGTGAAGAAGAATGGAATAATCACAATTAGTGATTGAGGGGGAGCTGTTGGAACAAACCAATCACAAATTGGTGATTATAAAGACCTTGAAGAAGGCTTATGGTCAGAATGAAGTGGAAGAAGATACTTGAGAAAGTGAAGGAGATTTCAGAATGATAGCTTGAACACATATGTACATATAAGTGGAAATCCTTGTAATTTGAGTAGAGCTAAATCCTTAGGATGATAAGGAGTAATGTCATAGACGCGGAATAAGTCTAAAATCATGTATATATAAGTTAATGATGATAAGAAATGTATGAGAGAGTCATTTGTAGATGACAAATGTCTTAGAGATGTGTAGAGAGTTTTTTCCCAGAAAATAGCGACGAGTTTTTCTCTGAGTGCTCTCTGTCTGATCATGTGGATCAAGATTCCTTTTGTACACATCTAATTGAGAAGATAATGAAGCTATGTTCAGAGTTTCATGATCTAACTCCTCTCCTACTGTGAGAATGATCAATAGGAACATTTGTATGTAGAAGTGAAAACTGAAGTCTGAGAGTAGCGCACTTTTCCGTCTCAGTGTTTTGCTTAGATCTTAGTGTATACTGTAAAGTTTTTTATGAGTGAGCACTTAAAAATCTAAGTTAGGAGATAAGGAAGCTATGGCTAGAAGCATTTAGCAAAACGGGACTTGTACTGTGAGAAATCAACTTAAGAAGTTGACCATGTCGAAGGCGCTACCTCTGGAAGACAGTTATGACATATCTTTGATCTTAAGGATCAAATTAAACTTTTGATGATTAGTTTTGAGAATCAATGATTGGTATGATTGCGCAAAGGTATTGCGAATACTTGTGCATCATTTATTTGAAGAAATTTGAAGTTATGTGCAGGCAATGAAGTTGATCTCTGAAGCAGACTTTCTGAAGTAGACATTTCTTCACTCAGAGAAGTGTTAATGAAAGTTTTGGTAAAGAAGAACAATATTTGTGTAAAGTTTGGTTTATAACTAACATAGAAGTGTTCTTAAGTCAGTATAGATCAAACCTTTGGAGATTAAGAGGTCTCCAACAGGGGGGAGAGAGAGGAAGGGGGGGAGAGGGGGAGAGAGAGAGAGAGAGAGAGAGAGAGAGAGAGAGAGAGAGAGAGAGAGAGAGAGAGAGAGAGAGAGAGAGAGAGAGAGAGAGAGAGAGAGAGAGAGAGAGAGAGAGAGAGAGAGAGAGAGAGAGAGAGAGAGAGAGAGAGAGAGAGAGAGAGAGAGAGAGAGAGAGAGAGAGAGAGAGGAGAGAGAGGGGAGGGAGGGAGGGAGGGAGGGAGGGAGGGAGGGAGGGGGAGGGAGGGAAGGAGGGAGGGAGGGAGGGGAGAGAGAGAGAGAGAGAGAGAGAGAGAGAGAGAGAGAGAGAGAGAGAGAGAGAGAGAGAGAGAGAGAGAGAGAGAGAGAGAGAGAGAGAGAGAGAGAGAGAGAGAGAGAGAGAGAGAGAGAGAGAGAGAGAGAGAGAGAGAGAGAGAGAGAGAGAGAGGAGAGAGAGAGAGAGAGGAGAGAGAGAGAGGGAGAGAGAGAGAGAGAGAGAGAGAGAGAGAGAGAGAGAGAGAGAGAGAGAGAGAGAGAGAGAGAGAGAGAGAGAGAGAGAGAGAGAGAGAGAGAGAGAGAGAGAGAGAGAGAGAGAGAGAGAGAGAGAGAGAGGAGAGAGAGAGAGAGAGAGAGAGAGAGAGAGAGAGAGAGAGAGAGAGAGAGAGAGAGCAAGGAAGGGAGGGAGGAAGGGGGAGGGAGGGAAGCAGGGAGGGAGGGAGGGAGGGAGGGGAGAGAGAGAGAGAGAGAGAGAGAGAGAGAGAGAGAGAGAGAGAGAGAGAGAGAGAGAGAGAGAGAGAGAGAGAGAGAGAGAGAGAGAGAGAGAGAGAGAGAGAGAGAGAGAGAGAGAGAGAGAGAGAGAGAGAGAGAGAGAGAGAGAGAGAGAGAGAGAGAGAGAGAGAGAGAGAGAGAGAGAGGAGAGAGAGAGAGAGGGAGAGAGAGAGAGAGAGAGAGAGAGAGAGAGAGAGAGAGAGAGAGAGAGAGAGAGAGAGAGAGAGAGAGAGAGAGAGAGAGAGAGAGAGAGAGAGAGAGAGAGAGAGAGAGAGAGAGAGAGAGAGAGAGAGAGAGAGAGAGAGAGAGAGAGAGAGAGAGAGAGAGAGAGAGAGAGAGAGAGAGCAAGGAAGGGAGGGAGGAAGGGGGAGGGAGGGAAGCAGGGAGGGAGGGAGGGAGGGAGGGGAGAGAGAGAGAGAGAGAGAGAGAGAGAGAGAGAGAGAGAGAGAGAGAGAGAGAGAGAGAGAGAGAGAGAGAGAGAGAGAGAGAGAGAGAGAGAGAGAGAGAGAGAGAGAGAGAGAGAGAGAGAGAGAGAGAGAGAGCAAGGAAGGGAGAGAGGAAGGGGGAGGGAGGGAGGCAGGGAGGAAGGGAAGGAGGGAGGGTAGAGAGAGAGAGAGAGAGAGAGAGAGAGAGAGAGAGAGAGAGAGAGAGAGAGAGAGAGAGAGAGAGAGAGAGAGAGAGAGAGAGAGAGAGAGAGAGGCACTACTACAACCACCTTGTGTTCCATGATCACAAAAAGATGTTGAGGTGCAATATCATTATCGAAGGGAGATACTCTCTACTAAAGAGATAAATCTGGCGTATGTGGCCATAGACAATAATGTTGGAGACTTTTCCACAAAGGCTTTGCCTAGGGAGTGTTCTGAAGGCTTTTGCAAAGGTTTGGGCTTACTTTGTTTCATGGATATATTTCCTTTGCACATTTCTTTTTCACTTTTTTATACATGATTCCTAGTCCTTGTTCATTGCATCACTCACAAGAGGCATTGGTTGATGTATTTAAGTAGCGATGTGTTTGAACACACTTAGGATTGCTAATGTAATCTTTCTCTTCTTTAGAAGGTTTTCTGTTGCCCACCTTGTACATACACCTATAATTCAAAAGGGTCACTTATTCTTTATATATTCTTTTGGTAATATATTCTCTGTAATGTTGTTTTTATGCTTCCACAAGCCTCAAAGTCCAATACAATGGAGAGTGCTTTTAGTTGTTGTAGTTTAGAGTTGAGGAGATGGCATGAAGAGGGGAGAAATCAACATTATGGATCAACCACAAACACTGTTTGAGAATGAATCTTTGAAGTTTGGGTACATAATGATGTTCATTTGAGTATGATGGTTTTATGTGACACAACATTTGATAGATGAGGCACATAATTGTGTGTTTTCAATTTGATAGGGTTGACAATTTAGTACTATTTGTTTATTAAAAGATTTCTCATAACTGATGGTTATACATCACATATGATTGTTTTTTAATTTTAAAATTTAGTACATAAGTTTTCATATCCAACACTTTTTATCTAATTGATCTGTGCATTTTCAATGCTCATGTGTTCCATGGCTCAAATAATGGGCCATAACATATATGAGAGACTGTCTCTTACGCAATAATAAAATAAAATCATTTGCCTTGGAAGCACATATGCACTGGTGCATCATTGCTATGGGCATAGTCACTCTCGTGAATATGTTATTGGTTAGATGGATCCTATTGTGATGATATTTTCAAGCACTCTGCGATGGAAAGCTCTCATTTTAAGCACTCCTTAGAACATTCATATCTAATAGTAAATATTTGTACTAAAAAACGAATAAAGAACATTGCAAATGACAGATAAATAGGCTCTCACACCCATCGGGTATGCACTTCTACTCCATCTCATTAGTTTTCAATAGAAGGCCAAACTATCAAAGAGAATTTTGCTCCATGATTGTTGGTAATCTAATCAACATCCATATTCCTTTGTAATAAGCATAGAAAATTTATTGCAGATTCTCCTTTTTATTGAAGAATCTCTTGTGCAAAGCAGGGGAACTACAAAGCTTTCAAAATCATTCCATATTTTTCTATGTCATACATTCAATAAGATGATTGGTCTTTTTGTTAAGTAGAGGATTCCATAAGATTGGGAAGTCAGGATGCTTATGGATTGTTAAAAATCATGCTTCATATTATGTTCTATTTGGTACGAAAATGCACCTCTCTATGAGCTCAAAGGACCTTTTGGATATGGCTTGCATTTTCTCATATCAATCCTCTAGAATGAAGGTTGGTTTTCAAACGAAACATATGATTTATAGAGAAATTGAATCATTATTAGTTAAGATAACTTTGGGCTCAAGGTATTCTAGTTAGATATATGTATTTTTCCAAGAATTTGTCATATGTTTGAAAGTCTTGAATCCATTTTTGCATGGTCTCATAGATTTAATATGTCTAGCACTTTCTAGGCTTTAATAAGTACTATATTAAATCAATAATTTCAAAATTCAATACACATCCCCAACCCTATTTTATTTTGAAATATTCAGTGTTCTGAGTAAAAGGAAGGATTTAAGATTATTCCCAATCTAGCGCATTGATGTTTCAAAGGTAAGATGGCTTTGTTTCTTGCATGAAGTTGAGTGTAGATCACACTATTATGCATCAAAAGTCTCAAAATCCGCTTCCTAGAAAGATTGTCGAATACTTTCACAATGTTCATAAATTGGAAAAAATTAATGTGAGGGATTGAGTGATCTAGATTATTCCACTATTCATGTTTTTCTGGCACCACAACACGACATGTGATGAGTGGAAGCATATAAGAAGCAATCTACTAAGCAATGATGTCTCGAATGAATGATATTACACAAGTTATTGTGGATCGGGAGCAGAGGAAATAAGTTTAATATTAGTGGAGGTCTTTGTTGTTCCTTTGGAAAACTTGAAGATCTTCCCCATCTGTTTATCAGCTGTTGTAATTATCCAAGGTTTTGGAAACGTCTCAATTTGTTCTATACGAGCTATAGTCTTCCAAATTAAGATGCAAAGAAATTCTGTTTGGAGAATCCAATAAAATGGACTTACCGCTATGAAAGATTATATTAAGAGCTGACATTCTTTGGTATATTTAGAAGAATAGAGATCACAAGCTTTACTGAGCTCCCCCAAAGACTTCTTGTTTTCTTGTAATTTGGGTATCATGGGAATTCTCAATATCTGTATGTTTGGTATCAAAGATGCCCCTTTGGATAACTCCAATCTACATGGAGTGTTATCTGTATATGGATTCAATAGATGGAAGGATAAACTTCTAGCTTTGTTGGCTGTACCCAGGATGAATATGGTCCATTTTTAGCTCTTTATTATGATGTAACTCCTCTGCTGGGGGCTTGCCCTTTTGCTGTATCTTTTTTCTGCATTCATATTAAATTTTCTTTGATCTGGCTACAAAAAAGAATGTGTTTCAAACTCGATAGAGCGATCTGACTCACGCAGGGATGCGACGTGATCTGTCTTGAAGCACAGGGACATGATGATCAAGTAGGAAAGTATTTAAACATGCGTCCAACTTGGGACAATGTACCAAACACAAATGCGAAGAAAACTGACGGCTTACAAATGCTGCTTGCTTTTTGCAATTGTTTGATTGCGTAACGTGCGTATTTTCAAAATGCGTTTCCGTTTGTTATCTGCTCTATCAGTACATGTCACAGATGGACATGACGATGGTGATGGTGATGTTGATGCAGCCCAGCGACGGCTAATGGAGAACCGTCAGCTCTCCTGAGCAGAGTTGCAGCGCATGCACGATGAACTTACCAACGGAGTGACGATGAACTGAGCGTTGTCATCGGTAATGGTTACAAAAAAACACAACAATGCAGCGACTCTTCGCCCGAGTTGATGCTTCCATTTTGCTTTTGATTTTGAAGTTGGGTGCTTTTCAAAGATCCGTTGCACTTTAAAGTTGCTAATTACACACTTTCGACCAACAATGATGCTTTCATTTTCCAGCTGTCTGCTTCCACTTGTCTATGAAAGTTTACTAGTTCGCAGCAAGCTCGTTGGAGGAAGCGATCGGATGATTTGCGAACCTCTGAAATGCCATTGAAAGAAACACCTTATGTAAAATCTGGAACGGGAAAATACGCCAAAAATATAGAAAATATCCCTTTGTCACCAGCAATAAAGTAGATGAAACACGGTTAGAAGAATCAAACACGATAAAATAAATGTCTCATTTAATTTTTCTGATTTAAGTAGCCATCTTGAGTCGTCCATAAAGTACATCGCTTCTCTCTCTCTCTCTCTCTCTCTCTCTCTCTCTCTCTCTCTATTCGACAAATCCAACGAAGCGTCACGATAGCGTCCTCTCTCTCTCTCTCTCTCTCTCTCTCTCTCTCCCTCTCTCCCCGAATACAGGAACTGGTTACGTGTAGTTCAAGATGGATGTCACGTGCTGTAAAGCTTCACTTGTGATACCAAAGTAGTACTAGTAAGAAAATTTGGAATCAAGACCAAGTGCACCAAGAAGTTATATTAACTTGATAGGTTATTTGCTAAACTTTTGTTATACAAATAGAGAACCTTGATGAATTGGAATATCTATTAATATTAAATTCTAAAGCATTTTTCAAAGATTTTATATATGAAGATAATAGACCTTAGTTGCTTCCAAACGGGTCATAGAACATGCTGAACGGACATTAATGCAATGACACATGTCTCCTACAATGTACTACTAGATACGGGAGATATATCTTGTAGGTGTTGCTTAAAAACACTTTGTGGTGTAGAGATCATAACTCATTGAATATAACTTCAATGAAGATGAAGCCAGAAGAACATATAGTGCATATTAAGAGCTTTTAAACGTTTATAAGAACCAAATACTTCCTTAAGTAAGCAAGGAGAATATAGGTTTGAAGATTAGGATCTGAAGAGATATCGAGCTTCTTAATAGTTTAGAGTAGTAGGGTTCATTTTTATTATAATGCAAAATTTTTATAAGCCAAATGTGGCGAAACTTCACAGATGCCTTACAATTACTTCACAAAACCCGCTTCAAGGGTTGAAATCGAACTTGCATAAATACATAGAGAGAACAAACAAAAAAATCTATGGGACTTTCAAAGTCATTGTTACAAGACACGTATGAGGTAAAAAATCTTCACAAAATGTCTTGTATTATATATGGAGATTGTGCTTCTTAAGCGATCATCAACATATTAGTATATCTAGCATAAGCTTAAACTCACTAGTTTGATGGGAGTGTGCTCAGATTCCCTATGCAACTTGAATCTTGAATGGCCTCACAGGTATACTCACAGATTCCTCTATTCACTCAAATCAATGGTTCTCTAAATTCCCTTGGAATGAAGCAAAGAGTTTTTGGTTCCATCAATAATTGAGGTGCTGACTCAACTACAGAATAATATACACAAGCTTTTTTCTTTACCTTTTAATTAATGAACAATATGCATGCTTAATGGTGATTCATGCTCTTCTTAAATATCACTAGATTATTCTTCAAAAGGCACCTTGATTTTAGGGGAAAAAGAGTAAAATAAGAATAATTATCTTACGAGAGAGGAACAATGAGAGAACTTGGAGAAGCTTGTAGGAGGTACAAAAGTGAGCTGCAAAGTGACAAAGTTTGGTTTGGCCAACCAACATAGGAATAGCCCTTGAGCTTATAGAGACTCAAGTAGACCTTATATGCATGTTATTATTGCAATAGAATCCACTATGTACTGTTGAAGAAACACTCACGAATTTGACAAACAGACATAAAAAAAAAAAGAGGAAGGAAGCAGAATCAGAGAAAATCAAAAGCCTTAGTGGAAGGACAAATCCACGACCGTTATGTACAGTACAGAATCTTTTAGAATCAGAATACGTTACGCCAAATCAAACTGTACATAGAGAGAACGTGCAAAGGAATAATAGAAGGGAAGTGCGAACAAGAACGTGCTTAAGAAGAGCGTGCAGTATAAATAAGAGCACATATAGAAGAGAAGAGAGAGAGAGGAGAATAGAGATAGAGAGAGAGACAAAATATAGCAGATGCGCAGAGACGTAGAGTTATAGACAGAAGACGCCATAGATCGCGTATGTAGAAGAAGACGCCAGAGATCGCGTATGTATAGATGAATAACAGAAGCCTGAGATATCGGGTATTCATCTGAGAGAAAGATGGTAATAAGAAACTACTCAGTATAGGAGAGTTTCTGTAGCTTGAGCAAGAAGAGGCCAAGCTCACTTGTACACATCTTCTCTAATAGAAAACACATGTTCATGTGGATGTTTGTGCATACTGTTTTGTATGCGGAAGAAACAGAGTATGTTTTAAAGTTAGTTAACAGTTAACGTTTTCTCAGTAACCGCATTTTCGGTCAGTTGCAGTTCTTACTGTATAGAGCGCAGTCTTATATGTTGAGCGCTAGACTTCGCTAAGCTATTGGTTGATTACAGAAGTGTTCTGAATCACTCCAGCTTAGTTCTTCTTGGGCGTGGCGTTTTCCGCAGGCTCACTAAGGTTCAGCCTTCATCACGTCGACAAGGAGTGGTATCAGAGTAAAGAAAGTATACCACATTTCCGCAACAGTGGTATCAGAGCCAGAGCTAGGCGTATCTAATCAGAGCCAGAGCTAGGCGTATCTAATCAGAGCCAGAGCTAGGCGTATCTAATCAGAGCCAGAGCTAGGCGTATCTAATCAGAGCCAGAGCCAGGCATATCTAATCAGAGCCCAGAGTATTCACCATTATTGGAAACAAGAGCCGGTTAACCACAACGAGTGGAACCAGAACGAGAAAGATTCTGAAGAGCAGAAAGATTCTCAAAAGCTCACCGGAAGTAACAGAAACAAGAAGATCATGGCAGACCACGTTACTATTGATAAGTTGGACAGAGATAATTATCCCGCATGGGTAATGCGCATGGAAGCCTTACTTATGAGTAAGGACTTAATGATGTACGTGACCGGAGAAGAAAAGAAGCCGACCTTTGAAGATGATAGTCAACCGGAAAAAGAAGAATTAGAAGCCTTGAAGCTGTGGCAGAAGAAAGATGCAACGGCAAGAGCCTACATCTATAATACCATAACATATCATCTACTACCGCATATTAGAGGTCTGGAGAAAGCAGAGGACATATGGAGTGCATTGGAAGATCATTTCCAAAATACTACGAAAGCCAGGAAGGCTAGTTTATGGTCCGAATTTACGACATTCAAAAAGAAGTTGAGTCAAAGCATAAGTGACTATGTCACTAAAATGAAGGATCTAGCAGATAGTCTTGGATCCATAAATGAAGAAGTCGAAGATCATAGATTGATAGCGCAAGTGCTCACAGGTTTGAGAGGAGATGAAAGGTGGAAACCTTTTGTACTATCAACTGAACTTTCTTTAAATCATTTTGTGCCGGATTTAAATCAGTTGCTTGGTTTGATGCTCACATATGAGCAAGACCTGAAAGGAGATACAGATAAAGGACAAAGCTCTGCAATGTACATGAAGAACAAAAAGAAAGACAAAGGTAAGACAAAAGACGAAGAAGAGTCGAGTTCTCAGGCCTATTACGCAAGAGGTAAAGGCACTGGTAGAGGAAGAGCAAGAGGTTTTGGAAGAGGAAGAAGCAACCAGAATACCAACAAGAAGGCTTGCTGGATCTGTGGACTCAGTAATCATTTGGCTCATGACTGTTGGCACAATCAACAAGGATCAAATCAAAATCAAAACAATAATAGCAGAGGCAGAAGCGGAAGATATCAAAGAGGAAGACAAAATCAAAGAGGAGGCTACGGTAGAGGTGGAGTAAGAAGTTGGGGACATAATCAATCCTACAACACCACCTACAACAACTACGCAAACGACACGCAGAATGAAAGTCATACATCATTGATGATGAACTCTATCAGCACATCAGATAATGAAGACCTAAAGGTATTTTACATTGATTCTGGATGCTCTAATCATTTGTCAGGAAATATAGAACTGATGTCAGAACTAGAAAAAGGTAGTTCTAGTCACACTGTTCAAACAGGTGACAATACGAGACATAGCGTACACTCAATTGGAAAAGTGAAATGCAAGAATGGAGCAGATTTGCTAACCAATGTTTTGTATGTTCCAACAATACCGAAAAATTTGATTAGCGTGGGATAGATAGTTGAGAAAGGTTTACAAATAAAGGTGTATTTGTAGAAGATCCCGAGAACGGATATAACCAGATCGTTTTTGGAAAGAAAGAAGGCAGACTCTTTACTTTAAGAGTACAAGGGAACATTGGCCAAGCGTTGCTCACACATGGAGAAAAGGTGATTACAGAACTTGATCTCTGGCATAAGAGATTGGGTCATTTCAATGAAAAAGGAATTAAAGCTATGATAACGAATCAATCAGTATTGGGATTACCGAATATACAGAATCAACATATGATTCATAAGTGCGAAGCATGTCAGTTGGGAAAAGCCCACAGGTTACCTTTCCAGAAGAAAGGATTCAAACATGATGAAGTACTCGAGCTTATTCATACAGATGTATGGGGGCCAACGAAAGAAGGATCAATCAGCGGATCAAGGTACTATGTTCTATTCATTGATGATGCAACAAGGTGGATAGCTCTTTATGTTTTGAAAGAGAAATCAGAAGTATTTGGAGCTTTCAGGCATTTTCATGCATATGCTGAAAGACTTACCGGACGAAAACTTAAAAGACTGAGGTCTGATGGAGGTGGAGAATACTTCTCCCGAGAATTCAATGAATATCTTTGGAATGCAGGTATTAAAAGAGGAGTAACCTGCAGATATACACCACAACAAAATGGAGTAGCAGAAAGAAGGAACCGAGTTCTAGTCGAGTTCGCACGAGCTATGCTAAACGAAAAAGATTGTCCAAATTATCTTTGGGCTGAAGCTGTAAACACAGCTACATACTTGGTAAATAGATTACCATGTATAGCATTGGAAGGAATGACCCCTTATGAAGCTTGGTGGGGAAAGAAGCCAACACTTGATCACTGCAAAGTGTTTGGATCAGTAGCGTATGCTTATGTACCGTCTCAACTCAGACATAAGCTTGAACCGAAAGCAGAGAAATATGTGTTCGTTGGATATGATGAAAAGCAGATGGGTTACAGGTTATGGAATCCTCTAACCAAACAATTTACTGTGTCCAGAGATGTTACATTTGATGAACAGAAAAGTTGGTATGCAGATCAAAGTCATACGACTGAAGAATTCGAAGAAGAAATAAAAAGAAGAGAGAAAGGGAAATCAATTGTGCAGGTGAACAGAGATGAAAATCATATGTAGGCAAGTACGTCCAGGAACGGATCAGGTATGAGAAATGAAGACAATGAAGAAGTGCATTCAAATACATATGAAGAGTTTGAACCAAGAAGGTCAAACAGGAATAGAAGACAACCAGAAAGGTACTCGTATGATACGTCATACATAACTCAGAAAGACTATGCATATATGGTCAAAGATGATGAAGAACCACAGAGCTATGATGAAGCAAAAGGCAAGAAGCAATGGGAAGAAGCAATGGAAGAAGAAATAAGCGCACTAGAGGAGAACAAGACATGGGACCTTGTTCCAAAACCAAATGGTAAGAAAGTAATCGAAAATAAATGGGTTTTCAAAATAAAGAAATTTACAGATGGAAGGATAGCCACATACAAAGCGAGGCTGGTGGTCAAAGGCTATGCCCAGACACATGGCATAGATTATGACGAGACGTTTAGTCCGGTGGCTAGGATGTCAACCATAAGGACATTGATTGTTGTAGCAGGATTGAAAGGATGGAAGCTAAGTCAGCTAGATATAAAGAACGCATTTCTGAATGGATACATTTCTGATGAAGTGTACATGGAACAACTTGAAGGATTTGAAAATTCCAAAAACCCAAACTTCGTTTGCAGGTTAAGAAAAGCACTTTATGGACTGAAGCAAGCTCCAAGAGCTTGGAATTATAGACTTGTGAAATATCTAAACGAACTTGGATACCAAAGTTCAAAGGTAGATGCAAGTCTACTCATAAAGAGAACTGAAGAAGGTATGTTCTACATTTGTATTTATGTAGACGACTTAATAATCACAGGAACATCAGATGAAGGGATTACAGAGGTAAAGAAACTACTTGAAAGAGAGTTCAATATCAGTGACCTAGGAAAGTTGTCATACTTTCTAGGAATGGAAATCACATACACAGATCATGGTGTATATGTGTCACAAGAAAGGTATCTCCTAAACTTACTGAAAAAGTTTAATATGGAGAATTGCAGAGAAGCTTCAACACCGCTTGAAGTAAATCATAAACTCAGCAGATACAGTGGAGCAGAGTTTAAAAATATGAAGAAATATCAGTCATTAGTAGGAAGTTTGATTTATGCTACGCTAACAAGACCGGACCTTAGTTATGCAGTAGGAGTTCTCTCACAATTTATGCATTGTCCGAAAGATCAACATTGTGTTGCAGGACAAAGAGTTCTTAGATATATTAAAAGAACTGTAAAAGAATTATCCTTTTACGTCCGACATAAAGCTCAGAGCATACAGTGACTCAGACTGGGCTGGAAGTCAAGATGACAGAAGATCAACACACGAGTATATGATATACCTAGGAGATAAGCTAGTTAGCTGGTGTTCAAAGAAGCAACACACAGTAGCGTTATCGTCAATAGAAGCAGAGTATAAAGGACTTGTAGAAGCAGCTAAAGAAATAATATGGATGCAGACCTTGTTCAAAAGCATGGGTATTCATCAAGGTATACCTATCATACATGGAGATAATATGAGTTCGTTATATCTTGCAGCAAACCCAGTATTTCATGCAAGAACAAAGCACATAGAAATTCAATATCATTTCCTGAGGGAAAAGGTAATGGAGAAGGAGCTAGAAATTGTATACACTCCGACAAAGGATCAGATTGCAGATATGTTAACAAAGAGTTTGGATGGAACGAAGACAAGCAGATTCAAAGACATGGCAGGTATAAAAGAAAGAAAGATATATGAAAGACCGAAAGATGTCAAATTAGTGATTGAGGGGGAGCTGTTGAAGAAACACTCACGAATTTGACAAACAGACATAAAAAAAAAAAAAAAAAGAGGAAGGAAGCAGAATCAGAGAAAATCAAAAGCCTTAGTGGAAGGACAAATCCACGACCGTTATGTACAGTACAGAATCTTTCAGGATCAGAATACATTACGCCAAATCAAACTGTACATAGAGAGAACATGCAAAGGAATAATAGAAGGGAAGTGCGAACAAGAACGTGCTTAAGAAGAGCGTGCAATATAAATAAGAGCACATACAGAAGAGAAGAGAGAGAGAGGAGAATAGAGATAGAGAGAGAGGTGAAATATAGCAGATGCGCAGAGACGCAGAGTTATAGACAGAAGACGCCATAGATCGCGTATGTAGAAGAAGACGCCAGAGATCGCATATGTATAGATGAATAACAGAAGCCTGAGATATCGGGTATTCATCTGAGAGAAAGATGGTAATAAGAAACTACTCAGTATAGGAGAGTTTCTGTAGCTTGAGCAAGAAGAGGCCAAGCTCACTTGTACACATCTTCTCTAATAGAAAACACATGTTCATGTGGATATTTGTGCATACTGTTTTGTATGCGGAAGAAACAGAGTATGTTTTAAAGTTAGTTAACAGTTAACGTTTTCTTAGTAACCGCATTTTCGGTCAGTTGCAGTTCTTACTGTATAGAGCGCAGTTTTATATGTTGAGCGCTAGACTTCGCTAAGCTATTGGTTGATTACAGAAGTGTTCTGAATCACTCTAGCTTAGTTCTTCTTAGGCGTGGCATTTTCCGCAGGCTTACTAAGGTTCAGCCTTCGTCGCGTCGACAAGGAGTGGTATCAGAGTAAAGAAAGTATACCACATTTGCGCAACATGTACTTTTGAGGATCAATGAGTATAGTGCACCACAGAGTCCCTCTCTCTCTCTCTCCCCGTAGCTCCCAACCCTAGCCTAGTCTCCCACCCACCCGCAACCCCCGTCACCCCCTCCTACTCCTGTTCGCAGCCCTCATAGCCCACCCCCCCCCAGCCCCTCATACTCCCACCCGTAGCCCCCCCAGCCCAGCCCCCCACCACCCCCTCATGCTCCTGCCCGTAGCCCACCCCCCCACCGCCCCCTCATACTCCTTCCCGTAGCCCACCCAAGCGCTTCCCTCTCACAGGCCTCCACCCCGGCCTAGTCCCACCCTATCACCTATTATGCTTGATCAACAACAAAGACACCTAGTATGAAGAATTTTTTTTTGGAACCATCAGGTTGAAGAAGAGGAAACACAGAATTATGAGGACGAGAAATGGGTGACTTCTTAATCAAGGTAGGAGGGTTCTTGGATCTCGATGCACGCCTTCTTCGGCACTAGATTCACCATAGACTATCGGGTGGTGTTGGGCTTCCATCAACTATGTGTGCTTCCATTTTATGGAAGTGTGGATCTCTGATGGCGATTGGGGATCTTCACCTGAATGGTCCAAAAAAATTGGAGAAATCTTAATGAAAAATAAAGCCTGTGGAGTCTGCCACTCAGATTTGCATATAATATAGAATGATCAACCATTCCCTCTTTCAGTAGTCTTTGAGAAACTATATCACTACTGAAGTATTAGTAGGTTTCTCTTATCACATAACGTCATTGTTAGATGCCCTTTTTGTCAGGGCACTCTCAATAGCCATGTATACCATTTTCAATGCCTAAAGAAAGCCTCTTGTATATATATCCACTCTGTTTGGCTACAAGCTGCACACTTTCCTTTTATTTGTGCATTAATGCATCCCTCCATCCCACTATCCCACCATCCCTCCACCCCACAATCCCTTCATCCCACCATTCCTCCACTCCACCCACCCTCCATTCCACCCACCCTTCACTCCACACACCCACCACTCCTCCCACGCTCCACTCCACTCCACCTAGGACATCCCCAACTCCACCCACCCTCCACTCCATCCTCTCCCAACCCCTTCCACCCTCCACTCCACCCACACTTCATTCCTCCCACCCTCAAATCCACCCAGCCTTCACTCTACCCACCCTCAACTCCACCCACCATCAACTCCACCCATGGCATCCCCAACTCCACCCACCCTCCACTCCACCCTCCTCCAACTCCACCCACGTTCAACTCCACCCTCCACTCGACCCACCCTCAACTCCACCCACCCTCCACTCCACCCACCCTCCACTCCACCCATCCTCAACTCCACCCACCCTCAATTCCACCCTCAACTCCACCCACCCTCCACTCCGCCAACCCTCCAGACCACTCCACCCACGGCAACCCCAACTCCACACACCCTTAATTCCACTGCACCCACCCTCCACTCCACCAGCCTCCACTCCACCCACCCTCAGATACACCCACCCTCCATTCCACCCACCCTCCACTCCACTCCACCCACCGCAACCCCAACTCCAACCTCCCACCACTCCAGCCACCCTCCACTCCACCCACCCTAAACTCCACCCACCCTCCACTCCACCCTCCCCCAACTCCACGCCACCCACAATACCTCAACTCCACCCACACCACCCACCACCTTCCACCACTCAATATGTAAGATACACAAAAAATGATGTTAGATTTCGTGACAATAGAAGAAGATTTCTTTCATGGTCAGATGGTCAAAAGCTACTACAAGGTTTATGTGAATTATGTGAAGGATGTGCTTCTTAGGGGCATTACAATATCACGGGCGGCACATAATGAGGCTCCTATGATCTTTACTTAGGAGCTCATAAATGAACTGAGATGTCGAATCAAATTGATTTGTTTGGTTAAGAGAGAGACCTCTGTGTGTATTCAAAAGTGACCTTAAAAGGTAAAAAGGTAAATGAGTGTTGCCACCATTCGTGATGACTTCCTATTTCTGAGGATCCAATTCAAAATTGGTGGCCAGTACCATATTTGATCTACCCCTCCAATTTTGGGGCAATCAATCGGTGCATATTCAGTGAAAATGGGAAATCGGCAAGGCCCTCTTGGCCTATTGGAGCCTATAAAAGCAATGGACTAGTACTTATTGGGGATACATGTACAAGATGTATTCCCGTCATCTCTTTGGGTCCTCTCTTTGCACTTTGTAGCTACAAGCCTACTATAGGAAGTCACTCTGTGGTGAGGATACAGAGTGTGGGCTTCCTAGTGGAGGGATAATAGCACTATAGTGTGAAGAAGCGCCTTGGTTTTGTTTTGTCATTCGGTGAGTCAGTGGTATTTCTATGCTCTTCCTTGTAGAGCAAGTCTTCATATCATTGTACTGATCAGAGTAGGTCTTCGTCTACTTCTCTCTATCTCTCTCTCTATCTCTCTCTCTCTCTATCTCTCTCTCTCTCTATCTCTCTCTCTCTCTTCCTCCCTCTCTCTCTCTATCTCTCTCTCTATCTCCATCTCTCTCTCTATCTCTCTCTATCTCTCTCTATCTCTATCTCTCTCTCTCCCTCGCATGCAAGCTCCACGTACACTGCCTATACCAACACCTCTCTCTCTCTCTGTCTCTCTCTCTCTCCCCTCTTCATCTCTCTCTCTGTCTGTCTCTCTCTCTCTCTCTCTGTCGCCTCTCTCTCTCTCTCTCTCTCTCTCTCTCTCTCTCTCTCTCCCCACCAACTAGTAATCCCGCCACCCCCTGGCCAGCCATCCCTCAAGCCGCGTAGCGCACCATCCCCCTAGCACGCCATTCCCCCAACCCTAGTCTACCATCCCCCCAGATGGCTATTCCCTGAGCTTGGGAGCTCCACGCCTCCTATTTTGGTGTAGCCACCACATGCTTTATCTACTTTTCTCCTAGCAACCAATGCAACACACACACACACACAAATTCATGATCATTATTAGTTTTTTATTATGCTTCTATGATTGTTGACTTCTTCTTTGGACAAGGGAGAAGGATGCGATGGAAAGAGGGGCTAAAAATGTGAATTGCTAGGTGCTCCAAACACACACCCATGAATTGAAAGACGTGTTGTTGCATAAGCGATGCAAGCATCGTTTATGCGATGCTGAAATTATGCGTCGCAAACTGCATGGCTAGTTAGCGATGCTTCTAATGATGTTGGCAAACTGGCTGGCATTCTAGATCCTCACACACACAACATCCTATCCTTTCAAAGTGTCACATACGCAATGCTCTGGAATGTTAAAAAATATTTTCAATTTCTCCCGGCACATTTGTGCCGGGGTTAGGATGCGAGAGAGAGAGAGAGAGAGAGGGAGAGAGAGACATCGACACGGTACTAGCACACACACATCCCGTGAAGCAAGGTATGCACACACACACATATGTACACACCCACACATGCACATACACACACATACATATGCATACACACATATACACACACAGACACACACACATACACATAGATACACACACATACACACACACACATGCACACATAGACACACACACACATACACATACATGCATATTAGACAAATACACACTTAACTTACACACACATACACACACATACACACACATCCACACACATTTCCACACACACATACACATGCTTACACACATATATACACATACACATGTATATGCACAGAGAGAGACATACGCACATAGATACACACACATACACAGGTAAAAACGTACACACACATACATAGAGATTTACACACACATATACACATTAATTTACTTACACACATACACATGCATACACACACATATATACACACATAGACACATGCATACACATGTAGACACACACACATATAGAAACACATACACATGCACATCCACACACATTTACACACACACATACACATGCATACATACACACATATATGAATACACAACTATATACACACATAGACACACACATACATACATAGACACACATGCATACACAGATAGACACACACACATATAGACACATACACACACATATATGCATACACACACAGGTGTAGAGAGAAATACAAACACATACACATACATGCATACATATACATACATAATGCATATGCATATGCATACATAATGCATATGCACATGCATACATACATACTTACATGCATACACACACATACACACACATGCATACATAATGCACATGTATATGCATACATACATGCTTAAATGCATACACACATACACATGCATACACACATATGCATACACAGATATATAAGCATATACACACACACACACACACACACATAAAAGATACATACACACACATACACGTACATGCATACCTATGCATACATAATGCATATGCATACATAATGCATTTGCATACATATGTACTTACATGTATACACACACATACACACACATACACACACATGCATACATAAGCATACATAATGCACACGCATATGCATACATACATGCTTACATGCATACACGCACACTTACACACGCATAGAAACATACACATACACACATATATATGCATACACTAACACACGTAGAGAGACATACACACACATACACATACATGCATACATATTGCATATGCATATCCATACATCCATACTTACATGCATACACACAAATACACACACATGCATACATATGCATACATATGCATACATAATGCACATGTATATGCATACATACATGCTTACATGCATACACATGCATACACATGCATACACACATACACATATAGACACACACCGGCACATACACACATCCACACACATACACATACATGCATACATATGCATACATAATGCATATGCATATGCATACATACATACTTACATGCATACACACACATATGCATACATAATGCACATGCATACACGTACACACACATAGACACATACACACTTATAGACACATACACACACATATACACATAGATTTGCACACACATACACATGCATACACACACATACACACATAGACACACACACACACACACATAAACACACATACACACACATACACACATAGACACATACACACGTAATGCATATGTATATGCATACATACATACATACTTACATGCATACACATGCATACACACACATATGCATACATAATGCACATGCATATGCATACATAATGCACATGCATATGCATACATAATGCACATGCATATGCATACATAATGCACATGCATATGCATACATACATGCATACACATACACATAGACACAAACACACACATAAACACATACACACACAAACACATACACACTCATAGAAACATACACACTTACACACACACACACATCAACACATACACACTCATAGACACATACACACTTACACACACACACCCATTTACACTTACTTACACACACACACACACACACACATACACAAGTAGACATACACACAGACACACATAAACACAGACACACATACACACATAGACACATACACACACATACACAGGCACACATACACACGCACATAGACACATACACTATAATAAAGTGATTGAGCCACACCCTTGACGGATAGGAGATGGTTGAACTACACCCTAAGAGAGAGGATTAGGAAGTAATCCTCAACGATGGCTTTTGGGGCAAGTGGTTAGCCCATCACATTCCTAACCAAGACGTTGTGAGTTCAATTCCTTACATTGGTATCAAAGCCTAGGAAGTAGGCTTGGGCAAGGTGGAATGATCCAATGGCCTCTAAAAAAGGTGCTTGGGCATCCTCTATGTGAAAGGGTAGGAATTGTGGAAGGCGCGCTGTCGTCGGGGTTCATGGAAAGGAGAGGAAGATATTAAGTTTAGCATGCACTTAAGTTGTTTTGAGCAACTGATGGCTAGGTATGTTGTAGGATTATGTCATAGAAGAGATCAAGGTGACGCATGGTGTCCTAGTAAGAAGGTTCACTCAGAGTCTTATTCAACATTATTGATTCTATACTAGAGCTTTACTCTTTGAGTTTGATCTTGCTGTATTTCTCAATTAGTTCACTAGAATAACAAAAAATTCTTTCATTGAATCAACACATGCCATTCGTGAGAAACTTCTAGAAAATGCGCACCTAATAATGTAATAACAAACTAGAACTTAATCGTGAAGATACTAGTCACAACATGAGTCAAAACGTGGTGCTTTCCTAATATTTTTAGGCCAAAAGATCATCAGATTAGATATAACGGAGATAAACACAACGGAGATCGAATTATCCATCAGATGCCTTAGTCTTGGTTCCACACAACGGAGATCAAAAGATCATCGGATCATCAGATGCCTTCGTGCAACAGAAGAACGACATGATTTCCAATATGAAACAAGTCCAGCTTTCCGAAAAAAAAAAGTGCCGCCAGATTTTTCAGAGAAGAATGTTACAGAAACCGATGGTGTGCATTATTTTTTTTGTCAAAGCTAATTTGCCGTATACAAATTTCATATAATCAATACCGATACAGTGCATATAATGTTACGATTACAGAGAATACTATAATTTTCATTGGCGATTTCTCCAATGCGGTGTACAACCTGCACTGTTGCTGTGTAAACTTTAATCAAATATGTTGCAGAGTAGATTAAAATTGCCATTGTTTTCGTATAATCAACGCTGTTGTAGTGCATGGCATGGTGTTAACCGTATACGATGGATACGAGATAAAGCTTCTATAAAGAGAATGGAGCATTTTCATAAGCTAGACACAACACTGCAGCAAGCACTTACTCTGTAACGCACAGCAGATCAATACTGCCTTGGATTCCCACAACGTGATTGACAGAAAGACACCTACCCACCCCCCATACATAATGTCCGATTGGCACTACGAGTGTCCCGTACCCCAATCCGGGAACTGGAAAATTGTGCGAATCCTCGATCGTAACTTCCAAGGTTCATACTCGGCTTTCTCAAATCCCTTCTGTAACTGTGAAATCGTAGCGCACAGGAATAAGGAAACCTATATTCTCTAGGCAACTTCCACATAGGAAGCCCGTATATTACTACGGAACACAGGCAAATTACAATACTTTATCTGTGTCCTCAGAGATCTTTCATAGAGCACCTACAGTCATAAGGAATAAGTAGCATTCTTTCCAGAACATCTGTAGGCAGACGTATTTCGGTCTATCACTGTATAGTATTCTTTCCAGAACATCTGTAGGTCGAAAAGACCTATTTCGGTCTATCAATGTATGATGCTCGCTTCCACTGGCTTCCGACAGCAATCTTACTATTAAGTTTCGAAAGTGAGCAGAGAAGCATGGCGAGAACCTTAACAAATTTATCAGAGCAGCGAGTTGAATGCAATAGAAGCTTCTGTTAAGATCCGATCCCATCATTTTCCATGTTCAAATCAATTCCTTTCACCATTCTCGAATCGGCAGCGTCCATTTTCAGGGTGGCTTCTGACCCTGTGATTCTGTTTGTGTGACGTGAAGCAACCCGTCCAATAACCAGATCCACAGGCGATTCACCACCACGAGGCTTAGTTCTTTCCATATACTGAAGAGTTGCACAAGCCTGCTCGCCCTTTATGGCTTCCCCTTGATTAGATGTGCTTTCGTAACCTCCGAAACGACCACAATATATTAAGTTTTCTAAGTTAAGATCTTCCACATCCTGCCTCAACTGAGCTTCATACTCCATGCCCTTCAATCTTTTGCGACGAGAGAACTGAGTGTCAATTTTGCTCCCGGCGGTTTCGAGCTTTTCGTTGTGATTAATGCTGGTTACACAGCTGTCAGGAGAACATTTTACCTTCTCGTCTGGAGCACGACGAACCCGAAAGTCATCTGCATTGGTGCCGGGAATGCTTCCTCTCAAATAAAAGCAGCCAGCAGACACTTTGGAAGCTAAATCTGATAGTTCTGCACGAGCTGCTTCAAGTTCAGTACTTGCAGAATCCTCGCAAGCAAGAGTTTGTTTGGCCTTCCCCAGGATGGATTGCCGATACCTCCCTTGGGCCTCGATACGCACTTGCCAAAGCCTTTGCACCTGAACATGCCGAGCTTCTCTCGATGTCTGCTTTTCTTTTTTTTAGCAGTTCACGCGGCCTTTTTTACTACCATGTTCCAGAAGCTCTTTGTCAAGACCGACGTTTCTAAAACCAATCGCCTTTTGCTGGTTAATTAAATCCATCTTCTTTTCATATAATATCCCATTTCCATACACTTCCCAACTGGTGTCAACTCAAAAACTTCATAAAAATTATAATTTGTGCTTAAGATCCTTCTCGAGTAAAGTAATCCTCCTTGAAGAACCACAATGATCTGCTCATGTGAAGTTACAACGCTATGAAATTTGTCAGCTCTTGAATGCTTGTATACACGGTTTTGCTCAAATCTTCCTGACGATATGATAGCGGTGGATGCCTCTCTAAAACATCTTATGCCGAAAGCAATGGCTTCAAATCGTGACCACATCCACCCCCTCTGAACCTGTACATCCTCCGGATGTACCACCATCGATCTCGGTATCTGCAAGTCTTCAAGAATCCAAATGTGAGTGAAATCAAGTGCACGGGTTAAAACAAATGTGCCTATGCACGGCCATGTAATGAGCCCTACATATGCATACTCTAAGTGCATAAAAAACAGCATGGTGCAAATAGGGAGGTATTAGGAATTCGGTGTTGAGGATGTACACTCAAATTGAACTCACATTTTCATCATGGATATACAATTCAATACAAGTGCAATCACTCGTGCAACTATGGGTTTTAACCAAAATATCACTCGTGCTCTTTACATTTCATTTATGCATGTGTTAGGTGCATGAAGGGAAACAAAAATGGTGCAAAAAATCAAGGTTTTATAGTATCTAAGCAACGCTCACATCACTCACAACTCCACTCTCTTACAGATGCAATCACTCTCCCTTACTGAGAACTATTCTCTCTTATCATTCAAAACTTGCTTTATTATTTTTCAATGATATTTACCTATCTAATTGTGCAGATGGACGTGCTTCTACGGAATTTCAAAGACGTGGTTTCTATATATTTTTACATGCATATTTGGCATGCAATGCATCTCAAAGATGGTGCAAAGAAAAGATCAGGGTTAAAGCACGATAGCTAATGAAAAAGATTTTCACAACTTTGTTCTTTAGTCATCATCTCCGTTGGCTTCGCTTGATCATTCCTGCACTCATAGAAACTAAACAAATCATGAGAAACATCAAATCATATGACACAATATGTACATGCAATCCATGAAAGAACTTCGGGAAACCATTTGCAGTAAACCATAAAGATGTAATTTGAAAGTGGTTGCCTCCTGCATAATCCATCAAACTCTTAGATCTCCAATTAGCTCCATATCAACACCTGTTCTTATAAACTCAGAAAACACATTAGTAGCATCATATTCAAAAAGATTATTTTGAAAAATTTTCATTTTCTTGAGAGCTAGATGCATTTTCTTGCTCTATTTATTTATGCATTTATTTGTTTATTTATTTATTTATTTATTTTTATATTTACTTTTATCCATCTCAAAAAATCAAAACATAATTATTAAGTATTTACATACTTATATTTACAAAAGTCACCTTTAAATTTCTTGTGAATTCAAGAAATTCCCTTTCAATACTTTTTCACAGATAAATGCTCTCCAAAGAAGCTATGCTTGAATAAAAGCCATCTCTGGACTGCATTAATCAAGGTAGTATTCTTAAACAAGGTACACATGTGGACAAGCCACTTCATTTTCTTGTCCATTTCTTGTAAGATTGTTCGGCATACATTGCTCTTGGAGAATTTGAAAATCCATGATTTAATCATTTGAGCATAGTTGCCTTTATTTACATTTCTCTCTAATGCATCATATGAAGATGCACATGATAAATGAGCACATGTATATAGATTCTTAAAATTTGGAGTATTTAGAACATCATCAAACAAATCAATCATGCATATGTTTTGATTCATTTTAGGGTTGAAATCATTTGAAAGGATTTCATCATTTCCATTATGATTATCCAAACTTTCTTCTTCATTGCAATTAAGGTTTTGAATACATTCACAAGATTTATACTCTGAATAGGAAGGTTCATCATTCTTTGACTGCAAATTATGTTCATTTTCGTGATTCAGTCTATCATAATCCCTCCTTACTTGAGTGCTACAAATTATAGAATCTGCTTCTATCTCTAATCTCTCCAAGAACTCCTCATCTTCTTCTTCCAGATTCATTTGCCCGTTATCATGAAGAAACTCAATATCATCACAATCAAGAAAATCTTGATCATCTAAATCACTAAATTCTTGCTTCTCCAAGTAAGATTGATTGGAAAATCTACATTCATCTATATTCTCCTGATCCTTTTCAAAGATATACATGTAATTTGATGTCAAATCAGTTTTCCTATTCAAGATGCCATCATCAGATTCTTTATCTATCTCAATTATTTCTTGTTTATTATCTTTAGAGGATGTGTTTTTGCCACACTCCTCATACATTTCTTTTATCATTGAATCTTGCTCAAATACTTCATACCTGAATATCTCATCATAGACGCTTGAGTCAATTGAAACTTCATCCATCTGGTAACATTTATATCTAGCTTCATCAATGCAAATATTTGACTCAACAGTTTCACATTCAATATTCTTTGATGCTATGCACACATCATATTTATCATACATCTCATTAAACGTTGTATCTTCCACTTCATGCTTGATTTCTTTGATACATGAACTCAACTCAGCATGATCATTCTTAACATACATATCAATGTAAAGAGGAGTAATCAGTGGAGTATCCTCATCGCTCTCATGATCATTCATATGTCCTTCTTCATGGAGTACAATATCGTTCACATACATATCATTATATTGAAGCTCAATCAACAAATCATTCTTACACCTATAATTCAGATCACTCTCTTGTACCTCTAACGACTCATTTAATGTGGCATCACTCAAGAGTTTTTCACATTCTTGATCTTGATCTAAACAATCAGTAGGCTTAGCATCATGCTTTTCACCATCGGCATACATACCATTCTCTACAGGATTTATCATTTGCATGTCCTTCTGATTGACATCCTGCTCACTTACATTCTCTTTATGCGAATCAATCATTTGGCCATAATTCATATTTGAATCATATGCTTCAAGAGATGTTTCACTCTTAGATGGTATCAAATAGTTCAAGTATTGCTTGATTTCGTCTTTTAAGGAACCATCTTGTACTTGATCATCACATGGATTCACTGGATTATTTTGAGTTATTTCATTTGCAATCTCTTTCTGATTACCTTGACTTCCGGTAGATATCTTTAAATCTTGGTTATTATCATATCTTGTCTCTTTGTTTGTTTGATTATCATCCCTTAGAAGTGAGGAGTCTATCAGATTATAGGAAGCCTCACGTTGTTTTCTTGGTGCGTTTTGTTTATTTTTGTTTTGTTCTATGTTTGATATTGGTTTGATTTTGTTTTGTTTAGCTTCCGTATATTCCTTTGCTCCTCCCATCATTGGGGTTTTTGCATATACAGTATTTGTAGATGTAATCAAAGTATCTACAGGCTCTTGGTACCTTGAATCCTCAGAGATTGCATCACTTATGTTTATAGGTTCTTTATAATGATCCCCTTCATAAGCATGTACGTGTATTCCATGCATATATTCTTTATGTCCAACTGGGTTTTCTATTATTCTATAGATTTGCACATTATTTTTAGTCTCTGAAATGCATGGAATTTGTGTATCTTCTTCATTTGCATAAATGTCAGCTTGCCAATCGTTTAAAAATTTTTCTATTGTTTGTTGTTTCTTCACATATCTCATCACAGCTTCATGGACAAGCGTCCAATCCTCTGTGAGCCCTGAGTCGGAGTCTATATCTTGTAGAAGTGGAATTAACTCCTCTCTGGCTTTAACGTCGATTGTTCGAAGAAATAACGACACCCTTTCATGACTTATGCACCTCTTATCGTGCTCAGAAAGATCATCATATTGTCGCTCAAACTCTTCTTTGATCTCGAGAATCGGCTGGTCTTTGGGTATATGAACCCACCTCAGGAAAGATCTACGAGTTACTGTATCAAGATCCTCTAGCATAAACTGCTTGAGGAGTGTCGCTTTGTATTGGGACCATGTCGTTTGATTTATTTGCATTATTTGGTCTCGCACGTCGTAATCCGACACATAGATAAAGTTTTCACATAATTCTTTTTCCGTCATCGGACTTAGTTCGACACCTAGATATTTGGCCTCGAGTTCATATTCTTTGCAGAACTTTGAGACATTCTTTCCATTGAAAAAGCCACACCGATTGACTAGACGTTCATGAAGTGATTGGATGCTTTTTGACGCCTATCCTCTTCTTGAAATCGTAGGAATTGAGCTAGGATCTCTTCCATTTTGATTATGCTAATCTTTGTGGCTCTATAACTCACTCACCCCCTCCTTTCACGTCGGGTTCACGAGGTATGTCGTCGGGGTTCATGGAAAGGAGAGGAAGATATTAAGTTTAGCATGCACTTAAGTTGTTTTGAGCAACTGATGGCTAGGTATGTTGTAGGATTATGTCATAGAAGAGATCAAGGTGACGCATGGTGTCCTAGTAAGAAGGTTCACTCAGAGTCTTATTCAACATTATTGATTCTATACTAGAGCTTTACTCTTTGAGTTTGATCTTGCTGTATTTCTCAATTAGTTCACTAGAATAACAAAAAATTCTTTCATTGAATCAACACATGCCATTCGTGAGAAACTTCTAGAAAATGCGCACCTAATAATGTAATAACAAACTAGAACTTAATCATGAAGATACTAGTCACAACATGAGTCAAAACGTGGTGCTTTCCTAATATTTTTAGGCCAAAAGATCATCAGATTAGATATAACGGAGATAAACACAACGGAGATCGAATTATCCATCAGATGCCTTAGTCTTGGTTCCACACAACGGAGATCAAAAGATCATCGGATCATCAGATGCCTTCGTGCAACAGAAGAACGACATGATTTCCAATATGAAACAAGTCCAGCTTTCCGAAAAAAAAAAAGTGCCGCCAGATTTTTCAGAGAAGAATGTTACAGAAACCGATGGTGTGCATTATTTTTTTTGTCAAAGCTAATTTGCCGTATACAAATTTCATATAATCAATACCGATACAGTGCATATAATGTTACGATTACAGAGAATACTATAATTTTCATTGGCGATTTCTCCAATGCGGTGTACAACCTGCACTATTGCTGTGTAAACTTTAATCAAATATGTTGCAGAGTAGATTAAAATTGCCATTGTTTTCGTATAATCAACGCTGTTGTAGTGCATGGCATGGTGTTAACCGTATACGATGGATACGAGATAAAGCTTTTATAAAGAGAATGGAGCATTTTCATAAGCTAGACACAACACTGCAGCAAGCACTTACTCTGTAACGCACAGCAGATCAATACTGCCTTGGATTCCCACAACGTGATTGACAGAAAGACACCTACCCACCCCCATACATAATGTCCGATTGGCACTACGAGTGTCCCGTACCCCAATCCAGGAACTGGAAAATTGTGCGAATCCTCGATCGTAACTTCCAAGGTTCATACTCGGCTTTCTCGAATCCCTTCTGTAACTGTGAAATCGTAGCGCACAGGAATAAGGAAACCTATATTCTCTAGGCAACTTCCACATAGGAAGCCCGTATATTACTACGGAACACAGGCAAATTACAATACTTTATTTGTGTCCTCAGAGATCTTTCATAGAGCACCTACAGTCATAAGGAATAAGTAGCATTCTTTCCAGAACATCTGTAGGCAGACGTATTTCGGTCTATCACTGTATAGTATTCTTTCCAGAACATCTGTAGGTCGAAAAGACCTATTTCGGTCTATCAATGTATGATGCTCGCTCCCACTGGCTTCCGGCAGCAATCTTACTATTAAGTTTCGAAAGTGAGCAGAGAAGCATGGCCAGAACCTTACCAAATTTATCAGAGCAGCGAGTTGAATGCAATAGAAGCTTCTGTTAAGATCCGATCCCATCATCTTCCATGTTCAAATCAATTCCTTTCACCATTCTCGAATCGGCAGCGTCCATTTTCAGGGTGGCTTCTGACCCTGTGATTCTGTTTGTGTGACGTGAAGCAACCCGTCCAATAACCAGATCCACAGGCGATTCACCACCACGAGGCTTAGTTCTTTCCATATACTGAAGAGTTGCACAAGCCTGCTCACCCTTTATGGCTTCCCCTTGATTAGATGTGCTTTCGTAACCTCCGAAACGACCACAATATATTAAGTTTTCTAAGTTAAGATCTTCCACATCCTGCCTCAACTGAGCTTCATACTCCATGCCCTTCAATCTTTTGCGACGAGAGAACTGAGTGTCAATTTTGCTCCCGGCGGTTTCGAGCTTTTCGTTGTGATTAATGCTGGTTACGCAGCTGTCAGGAGAACATTTTACCTTCTCGTCTGGAGCACGACGAACCCGAAAGTCATCTGCATTGGTGCCGGGAATGCTTCCTCTCAAATAAAAGCAGCCAGCAGACACTTTGGAAGCTAAATCTGATAGTTCTGCACGAGCTGCTTCAAGTTCAGTACTTGCAGAATCCTCGCAAGCAAGAGTTTGTTTGGCCTTCCCCAGGATGGATTGCCGATACCTCCCTTGGGCCTCGATACGCACTTGCCAAAGCCTTTGCACCTGAACATGCCGAGCTTCTCTCGATGTCTGCTTTTCTTTTTTTTAGCAGTTCACGCGGCCTTTTTTACTACCATGTTCCAGAAGCTCTTTGTCAAGACCGACGTTTCTAAAACCAATCACCTTTTGCTGGTTAATTAAATCCATCTTCTTTTCATATAATATCCCATTTCCATACACTTCCCAACTGGTGTCAACTCAAAAACTTCATAAAAATTATAATTTGTGCTTAAGATCCTTCTCGAGTAAAGTAATCCTCCTTGAAGAACCACAATGATCTGCTCATGTGAAGTTACAACGCTATGAAATTTGTCAGCTCTTGAATGCTTGTATACACGGTTTTGCTCAAATCTTCCTGACGATATGATAGCGGTGGATGCCTCTCTAAAACATCTTATGCCGAAAGCAATGGCTTCAAATCGTGACCACAGCGCACGTCGGTTTCAAGGATGGACCTTACAATGATTGAGGTGTATCTCTCAATCCCTAGGTCAGATTGAGGCATATAGTATACCGTTGGAAATCTCTCCGAACGAACTTTCCAATGAGCTAGCTTGGAAGTGTGAATTCCTTGGGAATCCTTGGGTGGAACTTGATTGAGTGTTCAAGATACCAAGCATGGGTGAGAACAAGGTTCTAGATTGAGGTTGAGAACAAGGGCTCGAGACACCAAGGTTGCGAACAATAAGGTTGAAGACACCAAGGTTGAGAGCATGGGTTCAAGAGACCAAGGTTACGAACAAGGTTCAAGAAACTATGCGAGGTTGAGGGACATCAATTCAAGGGCACCTAGGGAGTTCAAGGAGCTGATCACCAAGGCTAGAGGGATACAAGAGTAGATCATTGAGGACAATGATCGACCAAGGGGGGAAGACTGTAATAAAGTGATTGAGCCACACCCTTGACAGATAGGAGATGGTTGAACTACACCCTAAGAGAGAGGATAAGGAAGTAATCCTCAACCATGGCTTTTGGGGCAAGTGGTTAGCCCATCACATTCCTAACCAAGAGGTTGTGAGTTCAATTCCTTAGATTAAGTATATTACATGGCACAATCCGACCTAGGGATTGAGAGATACACCCCAATCATTGTAAGGTTCATCCTTTAAACATATGTGCGCGCCTTCCACAGATCCTACCCTTTCACATAGAGGATGCCCAAGCGCCTTTTTTAGAGGCCATTGGATCATTCCACCTTGCCCAAGCCTACTTCCTAGGCTCTGATACCAATGTAAGGAATTGAACTCACAACCTCTTGGTTAGGAATGTGATGGGCTAACCACTTGCCCCAAAAGCCATGGTTGAGGATTACTTCCTAATCCTCTCTCTTAGGGTGTAGTTCAACCATCTCCTATGTATCAAGGGTGTGGCTCAATCACTTTATTACATACACACACATATATTCATACACACACACACGTAGAGAGACATACACACACATACACATACATGCATACATGTGCATACACACACATAGAGATAAATACACACACATAGAGATAAATACACACACATACACATACATGCATACATATGCATACACACACATAGAGTAACATACACACACATTCATACATATGCATACATAATGCACATGCATATGCATACATACATGCTTACATGCATACACACACATACACACATAGACACACACACACATGTAGAGAGAGACACACACACATACACAAATATATATGCATACACACACACATGTAAAGATACATACACACACATACACATACATGCATACATGTGCATACATATGCATACATGTGCATACATATGCATACATAATGCATATGCATATGCATATATACATACTTACATGCATACACACACATATACAAAGACATGCATACATAATGCACATGCATATGCATAGATACATGTTTACATGCAGGCACATACACATACACACATAGACACATACACACACACATAGATACATGCACACACATCGACACATACACACATATACACACATACACACACATATACACATAGATTTACACATACACAAACACACAAACACATATACACAGACACTTTTACACATGCATACACACAGACATATACACATAGACACACACACACACTTACACACATAGACATACACACATAGACACATACAAACTTACACACACAGATACACACATACATATATAAACACACACATAGACACATACACACTTACACACACACATACACACATCCACACACATTTACACACACATACACATGCATATAGACAAATATATACAAATACACACGTATATACACACATAGACACACACATATACACACACATATACACATACACACATACACACATACACACTTCCACACACACACATCCACACACATTTACACACATACATACACATGCATATACACACATATATACAGATACACAGATATATACACACATAGACACACACACACATAGACACGCACACACATATACACACACATGGACACATACACACACATATATGCATAAAGAGACACATAGAGACATACACACATATATATGCATACACACACATAGAGACACATGCACACACATACACATCCATGCATACATATGCATACATGTGCATACGTGTGCATACATAATGAATATGCATATGCATATGCATACATAATGCACATGCATATGCATACATAACGCACATGCATATGCATACATAATGCATATGCATATGCATACATAATGCACATGCATATGCATACATAATGCATATGCATATGCATACATAATGCATATGCATACATACATACTTACATGCATACACACACATGCATACATTTGCATACATAATGCACATGCATATGCATACATACATGACTAAATGCATACACACGCTCACATATACACCTACATACGCATATACACACATATATATGTACACATATATATATTGATTTCTAACCCATTTTGTTTTATATGTACAGGTATTATGGATCCTAGTAGAGAGAGAAAGGTGAAACTCACTCTCATTGAAATTCTTATGAGAGCAAGAGTTCCACCTGGTACTCTAGGGATCATCATGCATGAGTACTTAGAGATCGCTGATGATGAGTTGGATTATACAATCTAGATGCTTACCTAGTGATCAGAGGAGGGCTCTTCTACGGCTCCACATGCAGCAAGACAGCATGCAGCAAGACAGCATGCAGCAAGACAACTATCTGCTCATAGTTATGTTTTTTTTATTCAAAAAACATTTTAATGATATTATAATACATATTTTTATTTATTTTTATCTATCTATTTTTAGGACACCTATACCACCTCCAGATCATGATAGTAGAGCATAGGTGCATATGAGGACATGCATAGGCACCTTAGGGCTAGAGTTCCATATAGAGCCAAAGGGGAACATTGTGGACATAGGGAATGTATTGGAGTTCAAGAGAAGAACACAAGCATTATGCCACTCTTACCTGCATCTTGTCCACTTATAGTGGAAGTAAGTATAAAATTTTACATATAAATTGAAATAAATATCTTATGTCTTATTTACATGATTTTTTTATTTTTGTAGTGAGCATAATGAGAGGGATAAAAAATACATACTTAGTTCACTTGAGATAGAGTTTGAGACAGTGTGGTCATGTAAGTGGTGTCTAAAAGAGATGTGGACACTTATGGCTCATCGTCACAATAATGCACGGTACGAATTGCTTTTATGTATATATATGTGGATATGAGTATGTGTGTTTATCTATGTATGTATGTATATGAGAGAGAGAAAAGAGTGATACTAGGGGTACAAATACATGCATACACACACATATACATCATACATGCACATTTACATACATATACACATACATGCACATTTATACATACACACACATACATGCACATTTTTACACACACATACACATGCATGCAGTTACACACATAGAATGAATAAACACATAGACACATACACAAACTCACATACACATACAAATACATAATCATATGTACACACACATAGACTCACATAATCATATATACATGCATATATACACATACACATGCATACACACACACACACACACACACACTATATATATATATATATATATATATATATATATATATATATATATCCTAATTCAAAAACCCTATTATAAATATTCTAATTCATAAATCCTATTGCAAAAATCGTAATTCGAAAACACTAATTTTGATATTAGGCTTTTCAAAACCCTAATTCAGAAACTCTAATTCAGCATTTTAGCCATATGATTTAAGTATATGTGCACATTGCATCTATTCCTACGACATCCTACTAGAGAGATATCTCTCCTCCCAACCTTATACCTCTATATATAGTTACTCGAATAAATAAGGATCATAATATATATAAGGATATATACACATCATATAGATACACATACATAAATATAAAATGGAGTAGATACATTATGCATCACACATACATGCCTAAATGCACACATAAATATATATACATGCATACATATTTACATGTACACATTTACACTTAGACACTTATACATAAAAACATGTACACATCACATATACACGATTACATGCACACATGTATACTTATACATGCATACACAATTATAAACACTTGCATATATTACATGAATATATTATAGAAATGCATATGCATATATACACGTATTTATACTAACACAATATGTATACATATATCACAATCATTAGGACATGCATGTATACATTGATAATCTATACCAAGATTGTTGATTGTCTTCTTCATTTCATCATGTGAGGTAGGAAGAATATTCTGACTTGGAAAATACTTTTTAGATAATAACCTGTAAGTTCAAAAAAAAACATATTCATAAGAATAAATAAATAAATATACATATATAGATGTGTATAATTTTATATATGTCTATGCTTATGTGTATGTGTATATGCATGTGCATGCGTATATGTATGCATATGTATATATGTATGTATTTTTGTATATGTGTTTTTTAGGTGTATATGTATGTATATATACATATGCGTATATGTATGCATATATGTATGTCTATGTGTGTATATATGTGTATGTATGTATGTATGTATGTATGTATGTATGTATGTATGTATGTATCTGTATGTATGTATGAATGTGTATGTATGTATGAATGTGTATGTATGTATGCATGTATGCATGTGTAGCTGTCTATATTTGATTTCGTTCTTAATTATTTCTTTGTGTATATTGTGGTTTGGAGACTTTCATATCTAGATCACTCAATCGTTTGGTTGTCTCCCATTTTATAGTCAATCTTTTACTTGCCTTGCTAACTAAGAGTTACATATTTGTTTACAAGGAATAAGTATCAGCTAACTATGGAGGTATTAGGTTGTTTGAAAATAATACAAGCAAATTTCTCTCGATAATTTTGGAAAATGGATAAATAATTCTAGAGTATGGGCAGACATGAAGTGTTCATTCAATGCAAGTTTTTGTTCTTACTATAGCTAAGGTAAAAACAGAAACCTATACTGAATGGATGCTTTGTGTCTGCCTATCCTATAAAATTTTTATTCCATCCTTCAAATTCTTTGAGGTAAATTTACTTCTCCTATTTTTCAAACAACTTAATACCTCCATAGCTAACTCATATTTAATATTTGTATGCAAAGTTCATAAAAGAGTTAGAAGTGCAGGTATTAGGTTGACTAGAATAGCAGAAACACATGTGTCAGGAAGATTATAAAGGTTGGGTGGACAATTCCAAAGGTTAGATGGTCAAAATATCTATTGAGTTATCAAGCTCAACATGTGATGATCCAAGATGACACGTACCAGGTTTTCATTTTTGTGACATGTATAGTGGTCATGCTAGTATATGTGAGGGATACTTGATTGAGCTTTATTAGATTTATCTACTAAGAGTAATGGCACATTTGTTTCTTGCTAGCTCACTCATTCATGGACATTAGGTTTTCCCTTATGTACTGACCTTTATATATTGCACTTGTTGTATTCTTTTTTAAGGTCATTCTTGTACATTTCCTTTTATGGAATAGAAGAAGAAGAAGAAGATGATTTTTCCTTGCCTCAATTTGTGTGTGTGCTTCTTCTTGAGAGTGAGAGTGTGTGTTTGAGCTGTCTTCCTTATCTCCTTCCTCGTAACATGGTATCAGAGCCAACGTGGTTGTAGAGGCCTCGTAGAGTAGGCGACAATGAAGAGTATGCAGCAAGGCATGGAGAAAATGGGATTCACAAATGACCTCTATTTTCTACAAAGATCAGCGTGAAGTAGAAGACCTCAAAATATTTTCGATAGTTATCCCTTTAGGGTCACTAGTTTTTATCAGATAGAAGTTTCAGCGCCATCTTGACCTTTGTTTTGAGCCCGCAAGGTGGGGCCCGTAGAGAAACCAAGTCAGTTTCAGAAGTTGTAACTTGCATTGTGTTCAGCAACACTCATGTACTCAAGATTGAGAATTTCAAGCAATTTTGTGTACTGTTGATACATGAAAACTATGTTTTTCTAAGATCGAACTGTCACGTCATAGTGTGACAGTATTCAAGCAAAAGTGATGCTTGTAGTGTTTTGTAGTGTTGTGAATTGTTGCATAAATGGCAAACATAGATGGAATGAGTCATCTTATGAGTGATAAGTTGGACAAGAACAACTTCCATGCTTGGAGATTCAGAATGACGAATTTCGTGATGGGAAAAGGCTACTCCAAGTACATCGAGGAAGAGAACAAAAATGCTTCGCAATTACTAGAGAGGAATCGGACTGCAGAACAAATAAGAGCATATGAGGAATGGAATCAAGGAGCACAAAAGGTAATGTACTAGGTATCTGTTAGCATATAGGATAGCATGATTGGGCACATACAAGATGCCAAGACTCCAAAAGAGGCTTGGAACAGTTTGGTTACATTGTACGAGACCAATACAAAGGCACGTAAATTGCAACTCAAGAACGAGCTGCATACATTGGAGAAAAAGAGCATGTCGGTGAGTGACTACACTATGAAAATCAAAAGCATATGTGAGTCACTTGCATCTATTGGCGTGAATGTAGATGATGATGATGATAAGGTGGAAGTGTGCCTTAGTTGTTTAGGAGCTACATATAAGTAGTTCAGAACTTCTATACAGACCAGGGAAAATATTCTGCATTTTGCTCATTTGGTGTCCATGCTAATTATTGAAGAAAAGACTCTTTGTGAGGATTCAAACTCCCAAGGAAAGCCTAGTTCTGAGCAGGTATTCTATTCTGGTAGAGGAAGAGGTAGAGGTAGAGGTTTTGGAAATGGAAGAGGAAATAGTAACCAAGACCAAGGTCAACAATAGAATCATGCAAGAGGAAGAGGACAAATTCGACGCAGAGGGAGCCAAAGAGGTTGCAAAAATTTCCAAAGAAATGATTCACGTAATGATAGTAAAGGATGTTGGAATTGTGGTAAACCTAGACACTTTGAATGTGATTGCAGGTTCAAGAATCAAAATCACAGAAGGCAACAAAACAACCATGCATCCATAAGTACAGATGATTCTGAGAAGTTGTTCTTGGCTCAACATCACATGATGAATACAATGTCTGCTCTTGGTTCAACATCACATGATGAATACGATGTCTGCTGATGTTTCAAAATCAAATGATAATCTCTAATATGTTGATTCAGGTGCTTCAAATCACATGACCAATCATGTGGAATAGTTTAGTACTTAGTAGAAATTGCCAGTTCGTGGATATGTTGAAAGAGGTGATGAGACGTCACATCCTATTGAGCATACATAAAACATAGCACTATTGATGGAGGATGGAAAGGTAAAACATCTTGCTAATGTGCTACATGTTCTAAATATAACAAAGAATTTGGTTTCTGTTGGACAAATGGTTGACGAGAGATTACAAGTCAGGTTCAATGATGATGGATTATATGTATAAGAGTACAAGCAGGATGGACGATTGGTTGCCAAAGGAAACAAAGTGGGTGGGTGTTCACTTTAAATGTGAAGATTCCTGAAATGAATGCAGCCATGTTTGCAAAATGTGTAGGACTTATTAAAGATATAGAGATGTGGCACAAATGAATTGGACATGCAAACTTGCAAAGGCTGAAATTGATGCAGTCAAAGGAGGTTGTCCATGGACTACAAAATTTCAAAGCTGCAGAAATGCAAAAGGTATGTCTAGTATGTCAATTTGGTAAATAGCCAAGAGCATCATTTCCCCATGAAAAGCATGTTAGTGAGAATGTACTAGGAGTAGTACATATAGATGTTTGGGGTCCAACAAAGACCACATCTATGGGCGGTTGTAAGTTTTATGTTCCTTTCATTGATGACCATACACGCAAAGTATGGGTATATTTCATGAAAAGGAAGAGTGAGGTGTTCACTCACTTGTAGAATTTTAAAGCTATGGTGGAAAAGAAGAAAGGGAAGTACGTTCAAACATTAAGATCTAATGGAGGAGGTGAATACATGTCAAATGAGCTCAATAGTTTTCTAAAAAATCATGGAATTCGGCGTCAATTTTCATGCAAGTACAGACCATAACAGAATGGGGTTGTTGAATGCAAAAATAGAAATTTTGCATAAATAGCAAGAGCCTTGATGGCTGAGAAGTATATGCCTCATTGTTATTGGGCAGAGGCTGTGCATACTATTGTACACATCATGAACAGAACTCCGATTGCTGTTCTACATCAAGTTATGTCTGAAGAGAAGTTTACAAGTAAAAAGCCAAACTTATCACATCTAAAAGTTTTTGGCTATATTGCATATGTACATGTTTCAGATGAGTTGAGGACGAAGCTTGATCCAAAAGTAGAAAAATGTGTCTTCATTAGATACTCCCTTGAGCAAAAAGGGTACAACTATTATAACCCACTTAGACGACAGGAGAAGGTGAGCAAAGATGTGGTATTTGATGAAATATCAAGCTTCTATGCAGATGCCAAAGAAGGACTAAATCTTGAACCGAATGACAAAGAAAATGCTAAAAAATCAAGTGCAGAATCTCAAGTTTTGAGTGGACCAGAAGCATCACCAAGAAATAGTTCCGACTCAAATCCATGGAGTGGAAGATTGCGTGGAAGTTTGAGTCCAGCAAATTCATCAAATACATCCAAGAAAGGTAAAGAGAAGCTTTTTGTTGGTAGTAAAACATGTGCAGGTTTTGAAGATGTTGATGGAGATTTAAGTGATTTAGAAAAGAGTCTTGATGAGGAACTTGGATTGCCCTTTGTGAAGACTCCACGAGTAAGAAGGGCACATGCAAATGATGCAAGGAGAAGTGACCAAGGACCAAGAAGCTCTAGGAGGATGCGTAATTCAGTGCAACCATTGACCTATGATAGTTACATGGCTCGCCATTGTGCCTACATGTCAAAGGTAATAGAAGATGCTGAACCTTCTTGTTTTGAAGATGCAATTGGTAATGCAGATTGGGAAAAAGCTATAGATGAGGAGATGGGTGCACTTTATGGAAATGATACATGGAAGCTGGTTCCATTGCCACAAGGAAAGAAACCTATAGGCTGCAAATGGGTTTACAAGGTAAAGCATAATGTTGATGGTAGCATAAGTAGGTATAAAGCACGATTAGTGGCTAAAGGGTATGCACAAACATATGGCATTGATTATGAGGAAACATTCAGCCCTATAGCTAAAATGTTTACTATCAGAACACTTGTTGCATTAGCTACAGCAAAAGGATGGACTTTGCATCAGATGGATGTGAAGAATGCTTTCCTATATGGTGAGTTACAAGAAGAAGTATATATGGACCAACCACAAGGGTATGAAGGTTCAAAGCCTCCAAAATATGTTTGCAGGTTGCAAAAGGCTTTGTATGGGCTGAAGCAAGGCCCTCGTGCATGGCATGCAAGGATTGTTGATTACTTAACTAGCATTGGGTTTTCTATCTATGATACAGATCACTCACTATATGCAAGGAAGGCTAATGATGGCATCACTATTGTGGCTATTTATGTTGATGACCTGATTGTGGGTGGTGATAATGAAGGAGGCATCAAAGAGGTAAAACAACCTCTTATGTAGGAATTTGATATGAAAGATCTTGGTGTGTTGCGTTATTTCTGTTAAGGAAACACTCACGAATTTGACGCAACAGACAAAGAGAGAAACAGAATCTTCCGGAAAATCTATGCACAGGTGTACAGTATGCAAAGTTAGTGCGCGGTGTGCGCATAACAGAGCAATTAACCGCGGCGGGCGCGTAAGGCGTGCATAACACGAATTGAAGAATGACAGGGCAGAGGAGCGCCAAAGAAAGTGTATATATATACAACAAGTTTTTGAAGAAGAAGAGAGAATAGTAGATGATACACAGAGGAGAACGAGAGACAGATATAGAGAAGACGCCATAGATCGCGTATGAGTGAAGAGAGAGTCAGAAGTTCTCAGAAGACGCCATAGATCGCGTATGTACAGATGAATAACACAAGCCTGAAGTGTCGGGCCCTTTCATCTGAAGAGGGATGGTAATAAGAAACTACTCACCGTAGGAGAGTTTCTGTAGCTTGAGCAAGAAGAGGCCAAGCTTACTTGTACACATCTTCTCTAATCAAAACACATGTTCATGTGGATATCTGCGCGTAATCTTTACTTAATCTGAAGCTATTTCGTGTTACGGTAGGAAGTTCCGTTTATCGTTTACTGTCACGACTCGTTACTAAACGTGCTTCAGTACCTTCTCTGTAAACGCATGTTTCGGTGAATAACAGTTTACTCAGTAAACATATTTCAGTAATTTCCGGTCAGTTACAGTTTCTCAGAAAACAAGTTTCTTCGGTAGAACAACGAAGTATAACTCGTAACAAACTTTGAAGCTGTGTATGAGAGATAGCTCATCTTGTAGCTAGACATCTCTACTTTAAGCTGATCACAGTTTCCGGTGGAATGGAGATGTACACACAGTACAAAAGTTAGCCGGAAAGTAGCAGTTCAGAACTGTGAAGTTTTTTCTTAAACTTTCAGAAGAGTTCATTAAGTGGAGAAAGCTCACGAATCACCTTCTTACTTCTTGTATGTTCACTTGAAGTAATTATAACCAAAGTAGAAGTTCATTTCGGTGAAGTTCCGGTACGACTACGGTGTCAGTCCAGTAACAGTCTGGTGAAGTTCCGGTGGAACTTGTGTCGCAGGATAACACAGTTAAGACGACGTTAATTAGGCTGAGCTACTGTTGATTACAGAGGTATTCTGAATCACTCTAGTTGAGCATTCTACTACGGTGGCGCGACAATTTCCGCAGGCCTGACAGAGTTCAAGCTTTGTCGCGAAACCCACCTTCAGGGCGAAAGTAATTCCGCAACAGTGGCGTTAGAGCCGAAGTTTTCCGCCAACAATTGGTATCAGAGCAGGTTAGTTTTCCAAGAATCGGTATAAGAGCCGGATCATTCCACGAGAGGAAGAAGATCATGGCAGATCATGTCCAAATTGATAAACTGGACAGAGATAATTATCCCGCATGGGTAATGCGCATGGAAGCCTTACTTATGAGTAAGGACTTAATGATGTACGTCACCGGAGAAGAAAAGAAGCCGACTTTCGAAGATGATAGTCAACCGGAAAAAGAAGAACTAGACGCCCTAAAGCTGTGGCAAAAGAAAGATGCAACGGCAAGAGCCCACATCTACAACACTGTTTCAGATCATCTGCTACCGCACATTAGAGGTCTGGAGAAAGCAGAGGACATATGGAGTGCATTGGAAGATCACTTCCAAAATACTACAAAAGCTAGGAAGGCCAGCCTATGGTCCGAGTTCACAACGTTCAAAAAGAAGCCGAGTCAAAGCATTAGTGACTACGTCACTAAAATGAAGGATCTAGCAGATAGTCTTGGATCCATAAATGAAGATGTCGAAAATCATAGATTGATAGCACAACTGCTCACAGGGTTGAGAGGAGATGAAAGGTGGAAACCTTTCGTACTCTCAACTGAACTTTCTTTAAATCATTTTGTGCCAGATTTAAATCAGCTGCTTGGTTTGATGCTCACATATGAGCAAGACCTGAAAGGAGACGCAGATAAAGGACATAGCTCTGCAATGTACATGAAGAACAAGAAGAAAGACAAAGGAAAGTCAAAAGACGAAGAAGAGTCGAGTTCTCAGGCCTATTACGCAAGAGGTAAAGGCATTGGCAGAGGAAGAGCAAGAGGAAGAAGCCGCCAGAATACCACCAAGAAAGCTTGCTGGATTTGTGGACTAAGTAACCATCTGGCGCATGACTGTTGGCACAATCAACAAGGATCAAATCAAAATCAAAACAACAATAGCAGAGGCAGTAGCGGAAGAAATCAGAGTAACTTCCAAAGAGGAAGACAAAGCCAAAGAGGAGGCTACGGTAGAGGTGGAGTAAGAAGTTGGGGACAGAGTCAATCCTACAACACCACCTACAACAACTACGCAAATGACACACAAAATGAGAGTCATACATCATTGATGATGAACTCAATCAGCACATCTGATAACGAAGATCTAAAGGTATTTTACATTGACTCTGGATGTTCTAATCACTTGTCAGGAAACATAGAACTAATGTCAGAACTAGAGAAAGGTAGTTCTAGTCACATTGTTCAAACAGGTGACAATACAAGACACAAAGTACAATCAATCGGGAAAGTGAAATGCAAGAGTGGAGCAGATTTGCTAACCAATGTTTTGTATGTTCCAACAATACCGAAAAATCTGATCAATGTGGGACAGATAGTCGAAAAAGGTTTTCAGGTCAGATTTACAAATAAAGGAGTATTTGTAGAAGATCCCAAGAACGGATATTATCAGATCGTTTCTGGTAAGAAAGAAGGCAGACTCTTTACCTTAAGAGTACAAGGGAACATTGGCCAAGCGCTGCTCACACATGATGAAAAGGTAATTACAGAACTTGATCTCTGGCACAAGAGATTAGGTCATTTTCACGAAAAAGGAATCAAAGCTATGATAGCGAATCAGTCTGTACTGGGATTACCGAACGTACAGAACCAACATATGATTCACAAATGCGAAGCCTGTCAGATGGGAAAAGCCCACAGGTTACCTTTCCAGAAGAAAGGATTCAAACATGACAGTGTGCTGGAACTCATACATACAGATGTATGGGGACCAACGAAAGAAGGATCAATCAGCGGATCAAGGTACTATGTTTTATTCATTGATGATGCAACAAGATGGATAACTCTTTATGTTTTGAAAGAGAAATCAGAAGTGTTCGGAGTTTTCAAACACTTTCATGCATATGCTGAAAGGCTTACCGGACGAAAACTTAAAAGACTGAGGTCTGATGGAGGGGGAGAATACTTCTCCCGAGAATTCAATGACTATCTTTGGAATGCAGGTATTAAGAGAGAAATAACCTGCAGGTATACACCACAACAGAATGGTGTAGCAGAAAGAAGAAATCGAACTCTAGTCGAGTTTGCACGGGCTATGCTAAAAGAAAAGAATTGCCCAGATTATCTTTGGGCTGAAGCCGTAAATACAGCTACATACTTGGTAAACAGATTACCATGTACAGCCTTAGAAGGAATGACCCCTTATGAAGCCTGGTGGGGAAAGAAGCCAACACTTGATCACTGCAAGGTGTTTGGATCAATAGCGTATGCTTATGTACCGTCTCAACTCAGACATAAGCTTGAACCAAAAGCAGAGAAATATGTATTCGTCAGATATGATGAGAAACAGATGGGTTACAAGTTATGGAGTCCTCTAACCAAACATTTTACTGTTTCCAGGGATGTAACATTTGATGAACAGAAAAGCTGGTATGCAGATCAGAGTCATACAGCTGAAGAATTTGAAGAAGAGAGAAAGGAAAAACAATCGTACAGGTAAACAAAGAAGACGAGGCAAGTACGTCCAGGACCGGAACAGGTATAAGGAACGAAGATGAAGACGGGTACTCAGACACACACGAAGAATATGAGCTAAGAAGGTCAAACAGAGTAAGAAGACAACCGGAAAGATACTCATATGATACATCGTATATAACTAAGAACGATTATGCATACATGGTCAAAGATGATGATGAGCCTCAGAGCTATGACGAAGCCAAAGGCAAGAAGCAATGGCAAGAAGCAATGGAAGAAGAACTCACCGCACTGGAAGAAAACAAGACATGGGAGCTTGTTCCTAAACCAAACGGTAAGAAAGTAATTGGAAATAAATGGGTGTTCAAAATAAAGAAACTTGCAGATGGAAGGATAGCCAGACATAAAGCGAGACTGGTTATCAAGGGCTATGCTCAGACGCATGGCATAGACTACGACGAGACGTTCAGTCCGGTGGCAAAAATGTCAACCATAAGAACAGTAATTGCTATAGCAGCATCAAAAGGATGGAAGCTAAGTCAGCTAGATATAAAGAATGCATTCCTGAATGGATATATATCAGATGAAGTCTATATGGAACAACCGGAAGGATTTATAAGCTCCAGATACCCAAATTTTGTTTGCAGGTTAAGAAAAGCACTTTATGGACTGAAGCAAGCTCCAAGAGCTTGGAACTATAGACTCGTGAAGTATCTGAATGAACTTGGATACCAAAGTTCGAAGGCAGATGCAAGTCTACTCATCAAAAGGACAGAAGAGGGAATGATCTACATTTGTATCTATGTAGATGACATAATAATTACAGGTACCTCAGATGCAGGAATCACAGAGGTAAAGAAACTGCTAGAAAAGGAATTCAAGATCAGTGACCTAGGAAAGTTATCATACTTTCTAGGTATGGAAATCACATATACAGATCATGGTGTATATGTCACCCAAGAAAGGTATCTCCTGAACTTACTGAAGAAGTTCAATATGGAAAATTGTAGAGAAGCTTCAACACCGCTTGAAGTAAATCATAAACTCAGTAAATATAGTGGTACAGAGTTTAAAGATATGAAGAAGTATCAATCGTTAGTAGGAAGCCTAATATATGCTACGCTAACAAGACCGGATCTCAGTTTTCCGGTGGGAGTTCTCTCACAGTTTATGCATTGTCCGACAGAGCAACATTGGGTTGCAGGACAAAGAGTTCTCAGATATATCAAAAGAACTATAAAGGAAGGATTATATTATCCTTTTACGTCAGATATAAAGCTCAGAGCATATAGTGACTCAGATTGGGCAGGAAGTCAAGATGACCGAAGATCAACGCACGGGTATATGATATACCTAGGAGATAAGCTGGTAAGCTGGTGTTCGAAGAAGCAACACACAGTAGCTTTATCGTCAACAGAAGCAGAATACAAAGGACTGGTAGAAGCAGCCAAAGAAGTAATATGGATGCAGACGTTACTTAAAAGCATGGGTATAGATCAAAGTATACCGATCATACATGGAGATAATATGAGCTCGCTGTATCTTGCAGCGAATCCTGTGTTTCATGCAAGAACAAAACACATAGAGATTCAGTATCATTTCCTAAGGGAAAAAGTAATGGAGAAAGAGATAGAAATAGTCTACACTCCTACAAAAGATCAGATTGCAGATATTCTGACAAAGAGCTTGGATGGAACAAAGACAAACAGATTCAAAGAGATAGCAGGTATAAAAGAAAGAAAGATATATGAAAGAACGGAAAAGGTCAAATTAGTGATTGAGGGGGAGCTGTTAAGGAAACACTCACGAATTTGACGCAACAGACAAAGAGAGAAACAGAATCTTCCGGAAAATCTATGCACAGGTGTACAGTATGCGAAGTTAGTGCGCGGTGTGCGCATAACAGAGCAATTAACCGCGGCGGGCGCGTAAGGCGCGCATAACGCGAATTGAAGAATGACAGGGCAGAGGAGCGCCAAAGAAAGTGTATATATATACAGCAAGTTTTTGAAGAAGAAGAGAGAATAGTAGATGATACACAGAGGAGAACGAGAGACAGATATAGAGAAGACGCCATAGATCGCGTATGAGTGAAGAGAGAGTCAGAAGTTCTCAGAAGACGCCATAGATCGCGTATGTACAGATGAATAACACAAGCCTGAAGTGTCGGGCCCTTTCATCTGAAGAGGGATGGTAATAAGAAACTACTCACCGTAGGAGAGTTTCTGTAGCTTGAGCAAGAAGAGGCCAAGCTTACTTGTACACATCTTCTCTAATCAAAACACATGTTCATGTGGATATCTGCGCGTAATCTTTACTTAATCTGAAGCTATTTCGTGTTACGGTAGGAAGTTCCGTTTATCGTTTACTGTCATGACTCGTTACTAAACGTGCTTCAGTACCTTCTCTGTAAACGCATGTTTCGGTGAATAACAGTTTACTCAGTAAACATATTTCAGTAATTTCCGGTCAGTTACAGTTTCTCAGAAAACAAGTTTCTTCGGTAGAACAACGAAGTATAACTCGTAACAGAGTTTGAAGCTGTGTATGAGAGATAGCTCATCTTGTAGCTAGACGTCTCTACTTTAAGCTGATCACAGTTTCCGGTGGAATGGAGATGTACACACAGTACAAAAGTTAACCGGAAAGTAGCAGTTCAGAACTGTGAAGTTTTTTCTTAAACTTTCAGAAGAGTTCATTAAGTGGAGAAAGCTCACGAATCACCTTCTTACTTCTTGTATGTTCACTTGAAGTAATTATAACCAAAGTAGAAGTTCATTTCGGTGAAGTTTCGGTACGACTACGGTGTCAGTCCAGTAACAGTCTGGTGAAGTTCCGGTGGAACTTGTGTCGCAGGATAACACAGTTAAGACGACGTTAATTAGGCTGAGCTACTGTTGATTACAGAGGTATTCTGAATCACTCTAGTTTAGCATTCTACTACGATGGCGCGACAATTTCCGCAGGTCTGACAGAGTTCAAGCTTTGTCGCAAAACCCACCTTCAGGGCGAAAGTAATTCCGCAACAGTGGCGTTAGAGCCGAAGTTTTCCACCAACAATTTCTTCGACATTGAGTTTATACATACAAAAAAAGGTATATGAATGTCATAAAGGAAATATGCCTTGAATATGCTACAAAAGTATGGAATGGCTGATTGTAAGCCAATTTCTATTCCATTAGATCAGAACTTGAAATTGGATACTACATTAGGTGAAGCATTGGAAAATGCTACTATGTACATGAAAATTGTGGGAAGTCTTATATATCTCACAATTACAAGGCCTGATCGAAGTTATGTTGTTGGACTTGAAAGTTAGTTTATGTAGGTTCCGAGGAACCCACATTTGGATGATTTGAGATGCACTCTACGTTATGTGAGTGCTACTTTGTATTATGCATTGTTTTATGAGGCTGGTGTAGATTTGCATGTTTATGGATACACCAATGCAGATTGGGCTGGTAGCATACCAGATAGAAGATCTACTAGTGGTTTTCTATTCTCACTTGGGAGTGCAGCTCTTACATGGAGCAGAAAGAAGAAACCCAACGTTGCTTTGTCGAGTATAGAGGTTGAGTATAGAGGTGCTGTAATGGCAGCATGTTAGGCATCATGGTTGGAGATGCTACTTGTAGATTTAGGTGTGGAAGTGTTAAAGCCTATCACTATCTATTGTGATAATCTTAGTAGCATACAGTTAGCATGGAATCCTATTTTTCATGCTAGAACAAAGCATATCGAGGTACATTATCACTTCATCAAAGAGAAGGTATTAGCAAGTGATATTGATCTTGTTTATGTGAGAATAGATGAGGAGGTTGCTGATATTTTCACCAAAGCACTTGGAGCTGATAAGTTGAAGAAGTTTCGGGAGATGCTTGGATTACAGGATATGGCATTGAGCTTTAGGGGGAGTGTTGAGATTTCAAGCTCAACATGTGATGATCTAGGATGACACATACCAATTTTTGATTTCTCTGACATGTATAGTGGCCATGCCAGTATATATCAGGGATACTTCATTGAGCTTTATTAGATTTATCTACCGTGAGTGATGGCACATTTCTTTTTTGCCATCTCACTCATTCGCGGACATTAGGTTTTCCTTTATGTACTGATCTTTATATATTGCACTTGTTGTATTCTTGTTTTAGGTCATTCTTGTACATTCCTATTTATGTAATAGAAGAAGAAGAAGAAGAAGAAGATCATTTTTCCTTGCCTCAATCTCTCTGTGTGTGTGCTTCTCCTTGAGAGTGAGAGTGTGTGTGTGAGCACTCTTCCTTATCTCCTTCCTCGTAACAATATCTTCATTCGATACATGTATGTATAAATTGACTTTACTCTCATAAGATGTGTATATGTATGTTTATGTGTATATATATGTGTATGTATGTATGTATGTGTAGCTATGTATATTTGATTTTGTTTTTCATTTTCTTTTTGTTTAATGGGGTTTGCATACTTTCATATAGATATGTAGACCACTCCATCGTTTGGTTGTCTCCCATTTTATAGTCAATCAATTACCTACCTTGCTAACTAAAACTTACATATTTGTTTGTAAATATAAAGTATCAGTTAGCTATGGAGGTATTATGTAGTTTCAAAAAAGGAGAATCAAATCTATTTGGAAGACTTTGAAAGATGGATGAATAGTTTTAAAGGATGGGCAGACAGAAAGCATGCATACAATGCAAGTTCTTGTTCTTACCCCGCAAAGGCTCTACAGGATTGGAAGAACAAGTTATGGATTTCACCATGTACTAACAATCAATTACACATACATGTGGAAGATGGATCAGACATCGGTAAAGCTACTAGATATACATTTGACACTCAAGTAATTCCTTCTTTACCTCAAGAAGATAATTTTATTAAATTGGATGATGGAGAGTGTAGAGTGTTGCACTGTGGAAATCATTGAAATAAAGGAAGAAACTATAGATGAAGAAGTTGCAGAAAGACCCCATCGAACTCACAAGGAGTTAGAAAATAAGAGTTTACACTTGAATACTAGCATTATAGGGCCAAAAAATATGGAAGTATTGGGAAAGGATAATTATGAGCCTAAATGCAAAGAAGACCTCCCATTTTCGGATATACCTCAAGGATTAACCAAGGAACATATTGCAGAGTATAATCTGAATTCCACTCCTCTTACATACGGTGGGGATGATTTTTCAAGTAAGTCTAGCCCTGAACCACATGTTCAAGAAGTAAATCTTGGATATGAAGACAACCCTCAAGTAGTCCACTTGGCCTCTTGGTTGTGGCATTATCCCTCTTTACTACACAAGGTAACTTCTCTACTTTTTTCCTATAAACATTTCTTTGCATGGTCCTACAAAGATCTAATAGTGATAGCAGAGAAGGTTGGATTACACCAAATACCCTTAGTTGAGGGAGCTGCACTTGCAAGAAGTAGGCCTTACTGAATCAATCTGAAATATGTAGAAGCAATAAAACTAGAAATAACTAAACTAGAACAGGTAGGCATTATTCTTCTTCTAGAGCATTCAAGATGGTTTTCCTCCATGTTTATTGTACCAAAGAAAAGTAGTGGCAAAATAAGAGTATGCATAATAGGTATTAATGATGAATTGGTGGATAGTAATGTCTTTCTAGCAACAACCCAAATTGATTAATATGATGGATTTCTACAATTTCTCACTATTGAAAAATTCACAAAACCCTTAACACCAATAGGGAAAGAGAAGATTACTCTTCAAAGCCCAAGTATACTCACTTATAAATGGGAATTTGTACAGATATTGTTAGGATGGTATCTTGAGAAAGTGTGTTTATGCAGAGGAGGTGAACCTTTTGCTTGAAGCAGCACACAATGAAGGGCACCTGAAGGGGGAGGATTTGGCTCACTAAATCATCCACAAAGGAGTATGGTGGCCTCATATCTACAAAGATGCAAACAAGTTTGCTAAAGAATGCCACATCTGCTAGAGATGTGCTCCTAGGCCAACCAAATTGAATTTCCAACCATTAGCCATATCTATAGGATGGAAACAATTCAAACGATGGGATCGTCGCATAAGTGACGGTAGGAATTTTGGATTTTTTTTTTGCCCGACCCTCGTCGCATAAGCGTATAAGTGACATTTCTTTAGCGTCACTTATGCGACGGTTTGCCTCCTCGCTTATGCGACGCAAAAAAGCATCGCTTAAGCGACACCTTTAACAAGCGACGTTGTATGGGAGCGTTGCAATCCAAGTCGCAAATACCGTTGTTTTTTGCATCGTCTAATCGACGGTTTGCGCCCGATGCTAATTACGAAGCAAGTTGCAATTTTATAGCGATGAAATTTTGTTGCCTTTACCGTCGCTATACGCCTGTATTCCTTGTAGTGTATGATTGGTTTTCTATGCAAATTATCCTTGGATCGTGAGAGCTCTTGGCCATAAGCATTGATCGGTGCAATTGGGGCTTTCAAAACTACGAGAAGGGGAGCCACTCGCGAGATTCCATTTCTCTTAGTTTATGGTAAAGAGGAATTTGCACCATTCAAACTTATTATCAGGAGTGAAATTTGAGCCACAACCACTGGAATTGAACCTCCCATTAGGAGATTGGTGGCATTAGAAGAATACAGAAAAAGAGCTATGCAAAATCTTCAAGTAACACAAGAATAGCACAAAAGATTGCACAACAAGTACCTTAGGTCTAATGAAGTACATGAAGGATCTTTGGTTTTAGTGCATCAAATCCCATCATTTTCAACCGAATTGGCACTCAAATGGATGAGACCATACAAGGTGATAAAGGTATTATCACAAGGAGCACTACATCTAGAGGACTTATAGGGTGAGAGGATGCCCCTAGTCAACATCTCTAGGGTGAAGAATTACCTAAATTAATTCAAGTTGGAAGAAATTCATTTAGTGTAGGCACCATATTTGAATTTAGTTCTTGCAATAATTTTGTTTTGATTTAATAAGCCACTAAAAGAGCAGCTCCACCACGATTGTGCAAAGACTTGTTGTGGGGATATGTAGAGCAGAGCTTTGTCAAACCATTCAATTTACCCTTACTCCTATCCTGTCCTTACTATTACATTTACACAATTGTATCCTCATCACAACATTGGTTATAATGATCCTCGTATCACATGGGATAAAGGTCAAGCTATTTACAATGTGGAATGTTGGACATACCATTGTGCTCTTTTAGAAACAAATGACTTCAAACAAGATCAGGGGACTAGCATCATCTAGAAGAACAATGACGACTTCATTAGCAAGTACATTGTGCAAACACTTCTAAGCTTGTAGAGAGATCTCTTCGATTTCTATTTCTCTCTTTCTATTTTGGCACCAATTTGAGTAGGAGTATGATGCCGAAGCCTTCAGCAAGTGTTAGATCTAACCTTGTATGTCAAAAATATCGAAGGTGGATTTGTCTAGTTATGAGACAAGATTTGATTTCACTTCCCAAACTAGCCAGAAGGCATCTAATCTATGCACACTCAACAACCATTCTAAAAAGTATCATAGACTTAGCCTCACAACTAGAAGTGGAGAGCTTAGGCTACTTCTCGCACAAGAAAAATATGCATGAGCTATCAAGCATGAAGCAAACTAGTCGACACGTTTCATAGGACTCAACCCAATTTGAGTAAGAAAAAAAGCATGGAAATCTTGTGGTTATCACCCCCCTATGGTTTAAAACAATCCAAGTAGTTGAATATTAGTCAAGTAGTAGAAGATGTGCTTAACCACCTTCAAATGCTAGACACTTGGGTAATGCATAGACATAGTCATATGTGAGAGAGAAAACTAAAAATCAAGCCAACTTACGCATAACTAGATCAGGCATCAATATAACTTTCTAATATCAAATAATACATCTCCAACATCATGAAGAATCAACCCCAGACTTGTCCACATGGGAGTGACAATAGGTTTGCAATCTTCAAGACCAAAAATATGCAATAATATGTAAACATATTTTTCTTGAAACAAATCTATTGATTAGCTTGCATAAATTGTTTGCCCAAAAAATGATACAAATGTTGCAAATGTAAAATCTCAGAAGAGGCATGAAAATTATCTTTTAACTCAAGAAATTTATTCTCCTTAGGACTAATGTGCAACATAACATCAACATACAAAACATCATCTAGACACTTAACATATAAGGTGCTCTCAATTAGACTGTTCGTGAGTCCATTCCCAGTAAGTAGGCATGTATTCTTTTATACCAAGCACATATTGCATTATTCAATCCATACCATGCTTTTTTCAAGTTGCATAGTTTGTTTCCATTCCTTTTTTGGAAAAAAACCATCCATCACAATTATATGAACTCATTCATCTTGATCATCATTCAAAACTACATTTTTCATGTGCAATTTATGTACATTCCAACCATAATGAGTTATAAGTGCAGAGATGCTACAAATGGTGGTCACTTGGAACATGGGAGAAAAATTCTCATCAAGATAAATGCCCTTTTCTTGTGAAAAAACTTTGGCAACATGCATAGCCTTATACCTATTCATTATTTTTTCATGGTTACATTTCAACTTGTTAACCTATTTAGTGCCAATGACTTTTTTGCCCTGAGGATAATCACATAAAGACTAAGTATCATGCTTCATAATAGCATAATAATATGATTTCACTGTGGAAATTTGATTTTTTGGGTTTTGTGCATCGTGAAAACAAATAGCATCATTCTCATCATAAAGGCTAGAGACAGCCATTGAAATGCAATCTAATGCAAAGGAAGCATTATGAGAGCCCAATAAATATGAAATAGAATGACATGCCGTATTTAAGACTTTCACCCAAGCGTGAATGTAATGTAACATTTCAACAATCCACTAAAATCGTATGATAGATGATAATGATCTAGTGGTGTGTTCCCATAATGGTTGAGGGCTTATGAGAGTTGGAAAATGGAAAAAGATTTATATGTAGAAGATAGGCTTTCTAACTTTTAGTTGATTGCTCTCATGGTTGTACATAAAATGTACATAAGTAGAATTTCAACCAAAATCAATGATGCAAAACTATTTCCTATACCTGAGGGGCAAACTATAGAAGAGGATTAGGTTGGCATAGAGGTGTATTTTAAGGGATAAAAAGCCATCCAACAAGTTCAAGGTGTGAATGACATAACTCATCACAAAATTTGAGGTGAAGAACAAGGTGAAACCAAGGAAGATAACATAAAACTATGATTCAAGATGAAGAAGAGTGTTATATATGCAACAAGTTTGATGAGTATGTCAATGCATTCTATCAATCCAAAACCCAAAGTAAGTAAAAATCAAATTAATTTCTACAACGTCCAACATAATAAATTTTTCAACAAGTTAAGAGAAACATAACATTCAAATGATGCATATGAATAGAAATTAAAGAAACATTCATAACACATGGTAGAGGAGTAGTAGATGTTTCAACCTTACAAGTTCCAAATACTTCTTGTCATAGAAGTTTAAATGATTCCAAACATAAATGAAATATACAAAAAGTAAAAGATCATCATCACGAATTCGGTGCTTCTAGTACAGATGGTTGAAAAGAACATTGGATGTTGTACATGTTTTCTCACATTTATAGATGCGTTTATGAATATTCTTTGATTTAGTACTTGAAATAGAAATTATGGTTGTGTACATAGCTCAGGACATTCAAATCACATGGGGACAAGAAGTCTCATAGACACACATTGAAACTTAGGTCGAATGGAAGTGGAGAGTACCTCAAATGATTTCTTTGATTTTCTATGGGATCAAATCATCAATAAGTATGTAAAAAGTATCTATAAATACCCAAAAGGGGGTGGTAGAAAGGAAAAATAGATATGTTTAAGAGATACTGAGAGCAAGTCTCCATAAGATGAATGTAACTAATATCTTTAGATGGGATGCAAAAACTATAAATGCCTACGTGATGAATTTGATGTACTTATTATGTTCATGTTCCAATGGAATTCAGATAAGATCTACAATTAAAGGCACATAAATGTGTGCTTTTAAGAATGTTCAAGCAATCATGATCACTACATTTGTTTCCACTCTTAAGTAACTTTAGGATATCAAGTTATTTCTTGATGATGTAATATCCTTGTACATGATATATGATTATATGTAAGAATATGAAGATGAAATTCATGAATATGATCACGGAAAAACTAGCATAGTAAGTTATTTCATGAATTCTTCATGAAGCAAGAGAGACCCATAACACACAATCAATCAACAAAGGAAAAGAAATCTTGATACAAAAGGTCGAAGATAGAAATAATTATGAAGAAGATGAGGAAAACATGTTGAGAAGAGGATCCAAATCAAAGGGAAATTGAGCACTTTATGAAAAAGGAGGCTGATACATCCAAGACGTGAAGAAAGTAGGTATTATACCATTAAATATCCTATTGAAAGTTTTACTTACTGTTCTAACAATTTTAAATTGTTCATTGTACATACATGGAAAGAATAGTTTAACATCATGAAGTTGATTCTTATGAGGAGGGACGTAGACATACATAGTGGACCACAATAGAAGAGGGAATTGATGCATTTGTCGAAAGCTAAACATAAAATCAAGTGAAAGTTACTAATAAGTGGGTGTCTTAGATTAAGAGAAAGTCAAAATGGAATGATGTGTAGATTAAAATCATGCTTGGTAGCCAAGAGTTCTCAAAAAATCTATAGTGTGGGATTTGAGGATTTCTAGTTATAAGTGCAACAAGAACATCAACACAACATTATTTCTAGTTCATAAATCAAGGGAGGGATGCTTTTCCCATTATATGCAAAAAAAATCATCAATTGAATCCTAGAAGAAGGAACATGCATTGAATAAAGAGTATGATTTTTTAATAATAAAGTTTACATATCATGTTTTCAAGTTGAAAAATGAACTTCTAGGTCTAAGCTAAGCTTTATGGGTTTGAATGAGATTATGAAGGAGTGTTTGATAAGATGTGATCACATGAGTGAGACATAGATCCATCCCTCCTTATCACATAAATCACATGAACTTGTAGCTTACATATGAGTATATGTAGATGTTCTTAGCATCATACGTAGTTATACAAAAGTCCTTATGGAGATAAAAAAGAATCATTAAAAGGTGTTTTAAATTTCTAGATCTAGATATCTTAGATATTTTCATGGCATAGAACTTGTATACAATGAATAGGGTGTCATGGTCATGGAAAGAAATTATGCACTCCAACAATTTGAGAATTTTTACATGCTATATTGTAAGATTATCCAAAATCCTTTGGAAGTTAATGTAAAGATAGGTTATATTGATGGAGTACCAATGGAGGAGTTAACCTTGCTTGGATCCATTGTAGGGTCCATAAACTATTCTACAAGTAGCCCTCATTTTCGTCACAGAATCGGAGTGTTAACACTTCCAAGAGTGAGGATATCTATCATTGTACTATTCTTTGTGATATATTCATGAAATATGTTTTGGAAGGATATCATTATGGAATAATACATTATAGTATATCCTCTTAAATTAATTGAATTGTGCTTTATGTGCTCAAAAGCTCTCAAGTCTAGTTTTTAAAATTCTTTGTGTGGTGAAGGAAACTCTACAATAAGATCGAGGGGGATTCTATTGTGAGGTGTGCAAAGTAAGTTGATTTATTCCATGAAGAGCAACAAAAGAATTCTCTTGATATGAATGGCGGCACAATACCTTAGAGAGAAATCAGGCTTAAAGGCCCATAATGTGTTTAACTTAAATATTTAATCTATTTCTAAATCTCCATTCGATCAAAGAATACATAAGGCCAAAAGCTCCTCCGTAACATTCCTAATAGAAATAAGTACGAAGAGCATAAATGCAAAATATTGAATCCTTGTCGTGAGTGACCTTATAGTTACCTTTTATAGATCTAGATGACCCTTCAAATGGTTGACTACTTTTCCTTTCATGCAACTCTGATCTGAAATTGAATTTACTTTAAATTTTCCAAGCATGTATAAATCGTCCCATGGATCCTCTATTGCCCTAATCGTTTGGTTTATAGTTTGTGTTCCTTTTGTTAGGGCATAAATAAAAAGTATATTTTAAATTTATATTGAAAGAACATATGAAGACAATTCGTAAGCTTTAAAGGATGAATCATGCATTATTCTTTCATATTGTTTAAAAAAAAGATAGAATCATTTGAAAAACTAGAATGTTGTGGAACTCATTGTAAACATGCATGATCTTTGTTTTGTTTCCATCATTTATGATTTCCCGCCATAAACTAAGAATTCAAGTCTCTATGTGTGCCTTATGCCTTAATCTCTTCTAATGAGAATGATATTTTCCCTTTTCAGAGAGGAAGTTAAAAATATTACTTTTGTCTAAGAAAGTTTTTGCATGAATAATGTTTATTTGAGTAGGTGTAAGCTTTTAGTAGGTGAGCCCCTTGCTCTTGGGATCCCCACATATTGTATTTTTCAGAAAGAGCAAAGATAACCAATAACAACAAGTTACCTTATAGCAGCTTTTCGATAATAAAGAGGACCGTTCGATTAGCTTGTTTCTCTCTCCTTTGCTGCCAAAAAGGGAAGGGCTAGATTTTAACTATTTTTCGCGTTAATTGATTCCTTATTCCATCTAGATCAAGCCAAGATGTTAACATCCGTTTCTTTGTTTCTTTATGGAGCATAAGAGGCCTTATGCTGACATTCCGAAGATTGAAGATCGACATATGTCACAAAATGTTTTCGAACTTGAGCGACGAGGAGTAGTTCAAAGAGAAAGAAAATAATCATAGCGAGTTTGCATTCCAACTATAAGAATTTTTCACCATGTCAAAATTACATTGGCAGAATCAAAGCAGTTTATATCTTCATGTTTCTAGTATACAAATGTACAAAGCTTCCTGTTAGTAGTGACTGTATAATCGACAGAAAGTAAAGAAGAATCTCTCTTTTGAAAAGCACACACGTTAAAGAAAACGATCATTTATGTGTTTCGCAATGTGCCTTCCAGTGCGATATCTATGATATGCCTTTGAAACCTTCATCTTATGCACTGGAAAGCTTTCGTGGAGCTCTTGAAAGGCAAAGCATCCTTGATAAAGAAAACTCCTCAAGGCTTTTAAGCGGCACCGTCCTCTGATTTGCATTATTTTTATGTTGTTGTGCAATTTAGATTATTGGGTTCATCAGCATCAGCGACTACTTCGGCTCGACATCACCACCCTTAAACGGTCCATATCTCGCATGGAATGCGGGAAAGCATAACGGCGCTTACCTCTGTTGTTTTTTGGAAAAATTCAAGCGACGGTGCACAGCGCTCGACATACGTTGTGAAACACACGTAGCCAGCTTTCTGCTGTTTTTTGGAAGAATTCAAGCGACGGTGCACACCGTTCGACATCCGTTGTGAAATACACGTAGCAAGCTTGTCCCTTCCGTTACACGGAGAGAGAGAGAGAGAGAGAGAGAGAGAGAGAGAGAGAGAGAGAGTACATTATTGGCACGGCCTGTGCTTGTCGAGTGCTCTTTGCAAGTTTCAACTATGGAGTGGGGTTTGAGATCATCCTCAGGTTGCAACACAAAGCGTCAATGTCGGCGCACAATGCGGTCTACACTTGAGATCCCACTATTTCTGTTGATAAGATTTTTTTTGCAACCCTAAAAAGAAACTTTGAAACGGAACGGATCTTTGAAAAGCATAAAAGCATCCGAAAGGCAAAAAGAAAGCATCACTGTGAGCCCGCGCGCTGTTCTGCATTATTGTGATCTTCTTCGTCTCACTATTGTTCACAACGCTAAATTCACCTCCGACATGCTTCATCTCTCCGAAGCAGTTGATGACGCTGGACTCGCCATCACTCCACTGCACGTTCATCACCAAAACAACCTTCGCCAAGCTCCATTTGTCACATGGACCGACAGAAGAGATAACAACGCTCAGCTATCCATTCTCAGCGCTGAAAAGCCATTCAAGGGATTTCGAAAAACAACGCATGTTCATGATATCCTGCACAGATTCTGCAAGAATTGAAAAATAAGACAGCAAGTTCTTAGCTGTCAGTTTTCTTACCTGCTAATACCTCGTACGCATGCTGCAGATCAGCTCGATTAGTCGTTGACGATGATGACCTCACTTACTTGTTCATTCGTTGTATTGATCACCATTGCTCGAACGATCACATGCCGTGCCCAGACAGATCAAGATATTCAGTTGAGCATCCTCGAGGATCTGAGTACAGGGTTATGTAGCAAAATAATGCAGGCTAAGCCACGGGAGAGTTAACGTCGGTCATCTGACAGCCCTCGTCGAATGTAACATTCCTATAAGGCTAAAGTTCGTAATATTCCTATAACGCTAAAGTTAGTTCATATTTCCCGTCAGGGTGAGAGATGCACTTTGCAAAGTACATAGCGGAGAATAGGATATTGAGTGCGATTTTTTTCCCCTTTTTGCGACAGCAAGAACAAGTTATGTACTAACGGAGTGATATAGCTGTAAAAAATCTGCCTGCCAACATGATATGACTGAAGTCATGAAAAATATTCACGAGGTGCAGTGTTCGGAAATATCTAAAACATCAACTACATAAAATTCCTTTCAGGTAGTTTGAAAAGGCAAATGCTTTTTTGAAGAGGCATCTTCGTTTTTCTCGAAAATTTAGGTGGAAGATATCCATTTCACATAAAACAAAATAGAAGGTTTCCACTCTCATCATATTTTAACAGGTATAAATTTAGAATAATGGATCTTTATTGGTGGGCTCTAGCGCAAAATCACAATCACATCGAAATACACATTCACAGACATATATGCATAACTTAGGTAGCTAAAAAAAACGACACATATATGCATACATAGATGATCACATCCATATACATGGATAGGGATTTGTAAATATTTCTACACATGTATGTATTTCAACGCATGCATAGCCACATGTGTATACTTTTACACATACACGACAACTTTATACACATATGTTTGCATAAATGTACATATACATACGCATATACAATGAGAAACACATTAATAAACAACCATGCACACATCTACAAGAAAATATCACATACAAATACATACACCCACATGCACACAAACAAACATATGAGATTACTTGTACATACATGATAAAACGTTATACATGTATTTAAATCCGAAAAAAGTACGTACGAAACGAGGTAATGCGAGATATTTATACACAATGAGGAGGTTCGTATAGTTATTCATTTGCATCCTAGAAAATGGAGTTCTTAAGACAAGCATTCATTAATCTAGTGGACGGGTCGCATTTTTCTGAATCGTATTCATCTAGATTCTCCAAGTTGAATTGAGAAAAAATGTTCATCATTGTTGTACAAGGTGCCAAATTTGTAGGACCCAAAGCAATGCACCCTCCCTAGACCCAGCCCCATAATCTAGATGATTATGAATTTTACATGCACATGACAAACATAAGCATAGCATCGGAGAATATCTAAATGGTATATAGTGAATAAAGGACTCTCCTTCATCTTAGAGTCAAACTCAACTCAGAATTTTAATTCAAAAACATAATGATCCTTCTTGTATGTAAATCCATGGGACAATTACATAGATGCAAAGAAGAACATACCAAAATAAACAAGCCTTGCATGATTGAGCATTGTTAATACACAAAGACATAGATGCAAAGAAGAACATACCAAAATAAACAAGCCCTGCATGGTTGCACATTGCTAATACACAAAGACAAGTTATGTCATGAACCTCTTTGATTTCTTTCATCATATAATGAAAGCCATATATTTCTCACCAAGTGTATAGTACCCAAGCAACGTGTTCCATATTATTGTGCTTCTTATAAGCATTATATTAAAAATATTTCTTGCATGATTCAATCATGCATATTTCCTATACATATTTATAAGATAGTTTGCTAGGACAAAATTATCATCTAAACACCCCTCCAATATGGCATTGTGAATCGAATGTCTGCATTCAAGAATAGTTAGTAAAGAAAAATTGTCAAGAGCACAAATTAATGTAATCTCATTTAAGTTTAATCCATTTGAGTATATCTTGTTATTAGAAAATGAGCATTATCATGTTCCTCACTCTCAATTAAGGTTTGAATAATAACTCTCAAAGGGATAGTTTCCTCATTGGGTATATTCCAAAAGATCCAAATTACATCAAATTATTCAAAGCATTTATCACACATGTTGAATACTTTTTTCTCTATTATTGGATTCCTCTCTAGGACAACCTGCACAACCACATAGTGTATCTCCTTCCCTTCATCGAGCATTGATATGATAGTGCATCCACTATGCAGATATGTATGTTACTTTATCATGTTGCATTCCTTTGGGAGGGTTGAATTAGAAAGATCTAATATCCTATTTCATTTGTTCTTATGTGAAAAACAAGAAATCATTGCTATCAATGCAATGATATTAATTTATGGATTTTGTTTTGAAAGCACTAAAATCTTCTTTTCTTAGTTCAAAATTCTCATAACGTTAAATCATTCCTCTTCCAACCAACTCTTCATGTGTGACACCCATGTTGATAGTATGAACATGATAATTTCTTGCATGGAGGGATCTTAAAGATGTCCACACATTTAATTTGATTATATAAACAAAAATGAATTTATGAGGGAAAACACCTTCAATTTGCATCTACAAAAACAGAATAGAGCATGGTGGTAATATTTGGTTGGTAAAGAATATGCACCATACATAATGTTTCATGAGACCATGTAGTATTGATATATTGAGGTAGTGATTTATGTGAACACTCTAGGATGGTCGGGGCACTCCCCTCTTTAGGAGGCTTTTTTTCCCCAGCTTGTATATACATCTATTTCCCTAATGGGCTACTTATCTTTGTACATTCTAGTGGTAATACATTTAGTATTTTGTTTGTTGTGCCCCAAGCTTCTTCTTCTTTCTTGTGCTATTTGTGTGCTTCCGCCGACGTTAACTCCAACAATTGGTATCAGAGCAGGTCATGGCTTCATCTAAGGTGTCCTTGGCACTTCTCCGATTCTAGTCTAAGAATCGCATGAAATTCGGTGAGCATACTCATAGTGTTTCAAAGATCAAAATGTACTATCGCAGTGCTTGTGCACGCTATTTTGTCTTTTTGTGCCAAAGGTATATACCAGTTTGGGTTCGCTAGTATAAGCATCTCAAAGACTACTGTAGGTTTAGTAGAATTTGTCAGGCAATTCTATTCAACCTTTTGAGATACAGTCCATTTGCATCAAGGTATTTTAGCCACTGGCCATGGCTGAAAGCAACGATGTATTCCATATGTTGGCTATTGAGGATAAGTTGGATGGTACCAACTACCCATTATGGGCTTAAATGATGCAAAATGTATTGGTTGCAAAAGGATTGTGGAGCATTGTGTACGTTGTTGAAAAACATCCTATCATACCTACAATTGTTACAATTGCAAGTACTAAAAATGAGGTAGAAGGTGTCAAAGATGGTGATATTTTGTAGATTCCTCTACATGTTGTTGTTTTTGTTGCATCTACTGTAGAGGAAATTTGTTGGGATGGTAGAGATGCTCAAGCACATGCATTGATAGCCTTGACTCAAGCATGAAATTATTCCTCACATTCGCTCTTGCAAAACAACTATGCATGCTTGGGATACACTTATCACATTATACCAAGCTAGGAATGAGGCTCATGTTTCTAATCTCCGGAAAGAGTTGGAGAGTGAGCACATGAATGAAGGTGATTCTATGGAAATTTTTTTGAAAAAGATCAAGGATTTGAAGGAAAATTTGATTTCTACATATGGACTTCTTCCTGACAGTTCAGTTGTGCAAACTATTCTGAATGGTCTTTCCAACTCATATCAGAGTTTTTCTTCTACTCTTCGTTTGATTATGAAAGGCAATCTGAATGCCTTAATATTTGAAGATTTGGTTTCTATTTTGTTGCACGAAGACCAGTCTAGGTAGAGCATGTCTATTATGCATGTTGTAGATCAAGATTTCTTGGCTAATCAGAAGGGCAAAAAAAAAAACTGAGCTCTTCTACTAGTAAGAAGAAATCTGCAAATGCTTCACATTCGAAGAAGGAAGGCAAAAATGAGAAGAAATCACAAAAGCAATCTTTTTTTTGTAAATACTCTAAAGCAAATGATCATGTCACTAAGAGCTCTCCAAAACTGGCTGCTAAAGAGGCAAAGAAGAAAGAGGTAGGAATGGTTGTCGCAGAGGCCTCTACACCGAAAAGAGATTCAGCTAATCTTTTGCAGGAAGAAGAACGGGTCTTTACTACTATTTGCAATTTTGACCCATCTTCTCATGAGGAGTGCATGTCTACAGTAGATTCAGATGTTTGGTACTTTGCTAATGGGGCGACCAAACATATTACCTTGCAGCGTAGTTTCTTCTCTTCACTCGAGCTAGCCCCTACAATGAATACTATTACATGCACCAACAACTCCTATTATCCTCTTATGGAAGTTGGTAAGATCGTTTTGACTAGTACTGATGGTAGTTCTTTCACTTTGTCAGATGCTTTGTTTCTATGATGGATCAAGAAAAATCTGTTATCAATTTTTGCATTAGCCGAGATTGGACTCGTTGTGAAATTTATTGATGACAGATGTACAATTCATGATTTGTTAAATGGCAATATCATTATTGCTTTTGGCATTTTGTGTTGTGGTTTGCATAAGCTCATAGACTATGAAAGATCTATAAATGATTCGGCATGTGTTTTACATGATTCTCAGGCTATGTCAGATGCAAAGCTTTGGCATGCATTCTTTGGTCATCTAAATTTTGCTAATTTACTACGCCTCTAGAAATCTGAAATGGTGTCCTCTTTCCCCAAACTTGAGGCAACTAGAAAACATGTTTGTGAAGGCTATATTTTGGGCAAAAATGTAGCATTCTTCCTTTCCAAAAGATGGTTCAGTTCAAGCTACTCAGAAATTGTAACTTGTATATAATGATGTTTGTGGTCCTATGCATACACATTCTTTTGGGAACTATCTTTACTTTGTGAATTTCATCAATGATTTTTCTAGGCATGCATGGGTATATCCATTGAAGGCAAAGTCCGAAGTTTTTATGTGCATCAGACAGTTTCTGGTTTTGGGTGAAAATCTATCAGCATGTAAAATGGGCACCCTTTGTTCTGATCAAGGGAGGGAATATATGTCTTCTGAATTCAATGCATTTCTCGTTGAACATGGGATAAAAAATCAAGGTACAGTGCCATATACACCTCAAGAGAATGGAGTTGTTGAATGAAAGTACATCTCAGTCATGGAGATGGCAACATGTATGGTCAAGAGTCAGGCTTTAAGACATAGTTTGTCGCTTGATGTTGTCATGTGTGGAGCATATGTATTTAATAGGTGCCCCACTAAAGCACTCAAGTCTGTCACTCCATAAAGTTTGGCATGGTTTCAAAAGATCAGTTAATGAGTTTCTAAATCCTGTGACTAAATCATGTGTATACATAGAGATGATTGGAGCCAAGATTTGAATTTGAATCTTGCTCACCTAAACCACTTTTTGAAATTCTTAGTGATTGATTCTCAACTAGCTCAATCACGAGTTCATAGCTTTTCTTTCCCTTCTCATCAAGTGGATTCAACCACTATTGATTCCTCCACTTTTACATCAAGTAAGTATTCAAAGAATTACAAGGGTGAGTTCATAAGTGAACTCTTCAAACCTTTGGTATTTTCTTCAACTATAGAATAAGGTTTTTACGACATTTGAAGACTCAAACCTTCGCTTTGAATTGCCATGATTTTTTTACAATAGCTCCCCTCAAGTCAACTAAGCTTGAGTTCTTCAATCTTCCAAGATTACCTGCAAACCAATCATACTTCTGAATTTACTAAGTTTTGTACCATCTGATGCTTGGGTTAAAATGTATGCACATTGTTGATGAGTTGACACATATGATAGCTGATTTTCCTTGCCCACAATCTTCTCTCTTACATAGTGGTAATGTACTTCAATATGTTTAATCCGTTCATGAAAAATTGGATTACCAACCAAGTGAATCAAAGTCATGTTTTCACCAAAACTACTTGGAGCTCCAATCTCCAATTCAAGATCTGTGAATAGTGTCTTCGTCCACTACAAGGAATACGGGCGTGTAGCGACGGTTAACGCGACAGAATTTCGTCGCTGTAAAATTGCAACTTGCGTCGGAAATACCGTCGAGCGCGGACCGTCGGTTATACGACGCAAAAAACGACGGTATTTGCGACGGTATATGTCTAACGTCGCATAAACGACGCTTGTTAATGGCGTCGCTTAAGCGACGCTGTTTAGCGTCGCTTATGCGACGCTAAAAAGCGTCGCTTATGCGACGGTTTATAAGCGACGGTCTATTGGATATAAGCGACGGTCTATTGCATCGCTTATACGACGACGCGTTGCATCGCTTATGCGACGATCTGTTGACGGACAAAAATTAAAACGTTGGAGGCTCTGCAATCGGCATTTTCACGCATCCGATCGAAGAGCTCTCCAACGTTCGCAATTGCGCTGCGCTTACGAACTGAAGCAAGTATATGCAGAATTGTTGTTTTGCTTAAGCTCTCTGTTATTGTCTCCCTCTGTCTTTGTTTCTCTCTTTCTACATCTTTGTCTCTTTGAATTTTCTCTCTCTCTCTCTCTAGATCTCTCTCTAGATCTCACTCTCTCTCTCTAGATATCTCTCTCTCTCTAGATCTCTCTCTCTCTCTCTCTAGATCTCCCTCTCTCTCTCTCTCTCTCTCTCTCTCTCTCTCTCTCTCTCTCTCTTCTCTCTTTCTCTTCTCTCTTTTTATTGCAGGTTATTCAAGAAGCTAACCAAGCAAAAACTATGGATCACAATTGTAAGTACAATTTCTATTATTTGTAGATCATTTGAATTGTGTTATTTTCATTACATACCATACTCACACTTATTGATATGCACTCATACACTTATACATGACGAAGAAGCACACACACATGCATATACCTACATATACACATATACATGCACATACACACACATACACATAGATTTATACATATACACACACATACACAAGAACATGCACATATTGATACATACATATACACTTATACATGCACATGCATATACATACATATATGCACACATACACATGCACATATACACATATACATGCACATACACACACATACACATAGAGTTATACATATACATGCATATACATATACACACATACACATGCACATGCACATACTCATACACACATATGCACTTATACATGCACATGCACATACATACATATACACACACATACACATGCACATACATACATATACACACACACACACATGCACATACATACATATACACACATATATACACTTAGGTACACACATATGAATGAATTATATAATTAAAGTATTAAAACACATGCTTAATATAAACAATAATAAAAATCAATAGAACAAAACTCTTCATTACTTAATACCATACACACAATTCAAAACATGACTGAAATGAAAAATATATAGATAAATATATGTATATATCAATGTAAATACATAATTCAATGTCATAATCAACGTCTAAAATCTTAATCATCGTCATCATGATCATCATCATCATCAGCAATATCATGATCAGATGGATCTTCCTCATCCTCATCCTCATGATCACCCTGTGACGATCGAGATCGTCCCTCCTGTGTCTGTCTCTCCACCTCATCCATATTTGTCTCCCCATAATACTCCTGTATTACATATAACAAACATAAATCAATAAAATAATTAAAACATTCATAACAACAAAATAATTATATAAAATTTAAAAATACTCACAAAGGCATCAGGATGATCTTGTATATACTCGCTCAAACGCCGATATCCAAAATGTGTAGCATACTCGATCTCGTGTTTCGTAGGATATCGGCCATAATCCTTTCGCTGCAATGAAACAAATAAAAAACATTAGTTGCTTGCATTTTAACTAAAATAAAAAATATACTCACAATAACACATATACTTACAAACGTAGCTACAAAACCATTATGGCCCATTTGGCCTAAGTGCGATGTGTGGCCCGACTCCACTCTCTTCCTTGCAGCAGCCTGTTTATTCAAGGAAAAAAATACATAAATTAAATTAAAAAATTACTAAAATATCTAAAAATTATAAATATAAACTATTAATTTGTGTACCTTCTGCTGAGGAAATGACTCCTGAAGACGTAGCTGTCTACGAAAAAACTGCCTCGACTCAGGTGGTATGTTAGCTCGCCTCTTATTTTTTTCGACCATACAATATCTCCTGTTAATTTAATCTCAAACAGAAAAAAAAGTCAGAATACATACACATTTATACACACATATACACATACACATACACATACACATACCCACATACACATATACATGCAAACATATACGCATGCATATATGTATATATATACACATATACATACATATAACATAAACACACATATACATATCCACATATATACGTACACACACATGCATGCATATACACATTCATACAAAATACATGCATTTATCCCACAATACAATATTTCCTGTTAATTTAATCTCAAACAGAAAAAAAAGTCAGAATACATACACATTTATACACACATATACACATACACATACACATACACATACCCACATACACATATACATGCAAACATATACGCATGCATATATGTATATATATACACATATACATACATATAACATAAACACACATATACATATCCACATATATACGTACACACACATGCATGCATATACACATTCATACAAAATACATGCATTTATCCCATAATAATATGTGTTGTGTATATGTGAATATGTGTGTATGTATAAATGTGTATATGTGAATATGTGTGTATGTGTAAATATGTATATGTGAATTTTTTATTTATGTAGATAATCAAATTATTAATATCAAATACCATTATTTGTAGATTCTGATCAATCAGATGGAACTCCACCACCGTCTCCTCATCGTGCAACGACTTTATACTGTAAGTATATGAAATATTTAATTTTAACTATATTTGATGGATACATAACTTATATATTTTTTTTATGTTTCTTATGATGTGCAGATTCTGATCAATCAGAGGGTACTCCACCACCTCCTACCCATGCAACGACTTCACATGTGTCCTCCGATAGGAATTATGATGAATTTTACTATCAAGAGCATATTATATGTTGGTGTAACTCTTGTTATGGCACGTATCGAAGACCACGATTGGAATGTATTGAACATGAGGCAGAGTATGGTACTTTTGAGCATGCACCATCACCTAGTCAACGTGATAATGCTTGGGTATGTACTTTCTATATATATTAATGTCATTTTTTTATTTAAAAACCATGTATAAAATCAAATTATTATTGATATACAGGAATACTTGCTCGATGATGATGATGATAATGATTTTTCTCATAATGTTAATATACCTCGTACACGTCATGGACTTGCTGTTCATCAATTACAAGCAGAGGTTTCTAGAAATCCTCTACCTCCTGGTTTAGAGAATGAAACGGCTGGAGATTATCCATTGCCAGCTCGTGATCGTTCTTTAGTACAAACATATGATAGAAGAAGATATGGAGGATGGAATAGAGGACCACTTCCTTTAGATGGAGAGGTTTTCAACTTTTGGGGTAATCGCTATATGATTGCTCCATCCACTATTACTAATGCTGGTCGTGGTCTCTTTATTGTAGAGGATTTGTATGTGCCTCCGAACTCTGAAGTCACTCTTATGTCATTTTGTGGTCCTATATATGGATGGGGAGATTGGCATCGACTTTCACGTTATGTTCAAAGCATGAGTACTTATGGAATATGCTTGAACGCAGCATCTCTTACTAGTAGAAGGATTTTACATGCAGAAAATGAAAGATTATATATTGATGGAAGACCTTACACACATGGAAATATAGCAGGTTTAATAAATAGTAGTCGAGGGTTACATAATAGTTCAAGGACTAATTGCACATTTGAGGAGCGTGAAAATAGTCATGAATCACCATACATGAGTAGAGATGTATCAAGATACATAGTTGTCAATGCTATTACTACATTACATGCTGGTGATGAACTATTAGTGAATTATGGATGGCGTAGACCTCCAAGAGCACCTTTTAGCTAGAGAGAATAAAAATTTTCTATCCATATTTAATAAGTTATATACTTAATTTTATATTTGAAGTTTAATTTTTATTCATTTATGGAATACTAATGAGTTTTGTTTATATGTGTAGATTCCAACGTATGATGTTGATGATATTCGTCCACAACATTCACAATTACCAATAAGACCTCATTTATCAGAAGCTTCCATGAGGAGGCTACGCAAAACTAATCCTGTGCAATATGCAAAGTTGAAAGATCTATATTCAAAAGATGATAAAGTACAAGATTTGTGTGACAATGATGAAGATGATGGCATGGTAGATTTTATTGAGGATTGGTATCAAAATGATAGTGAGAGCATGGATATTTCTAAAAATGAGAAATATCTTCGAGAGGAATGTCTAAAGCATGTATATGAAGGAAGTCGTTTGACACGACTAAGTGCAAGCTTACTTATTCTCAACCTTCAAAATCGTTTTGGATGGAGTAATATATCTGTTTCGACACTATTAAGGTATAATTTTCAATTTTCTATCTACTTATATATATGCGCATCTTTTAAAACTATTAATGCATCTTTCAAAATATTCATAAAAAATTTGATTGTTTGGATGGCAGGATACGATTGTTTGTTTTGGAGGATATGAAGTATGTATCTTCATTGAATGATTTGTCGATTCACGCATATGTTCAATTTGAAAGTGTGAGAAGCGGATTTATAATTTGTATTCAAAGAATTTGGCCCTATTTATAGGCCATACAATGGTGACCTGGATGCATCGCATGCACAGAGGTTACTCAAGATAGAGCAATCTGATTATAATGGACTAGTGCCAGCAAGATTCCTAGGGTATGCAGTAAACCTCTTGCATGTCAATGATGAGGCGCATTTGAAGTTTAGGATACAAAGTGGAAATCATGGTGGCTTGAGAGGATCACACATATACATGCAAGAGGTTTACTGCATACCCCAGGAATCCTGCTAGTACTAGTCCCTTATAATCAGGTTGCTCTATCTTGAGTAACCTCTGTGCATGCGATTCATCCAGGTCACCATCGTATGGCCTATAAACAGTGCCAAATTCTTTGAATACAAATTATAAATCCGCTTCTCACACTTTCAAACTGAACATATGCGTGAATCGACAAATCATTCAATGAAGATACATACTTCATATCCTCCAAAACAAACAATCGTATCTTGCCATCCAAACAATCAAATTTTTTACGAATATTTTGAAAGATGCACATAAGCATACACATATATAAAATTATATGCATATATATATATGTATATTTATTTATTTACTTTCTTTAATATATCATTTTTTTGATAAACTTACAGGTTATTATCTGAAAAGTTTTTACCAAGTCAAAATATTCTTCCTACCTCACATGATGAAATGAAGAAGATAATCAACAATCTTGGTATGGATTATCAATGTATACATGCATGTCCTAACGATTGTATTTTATATAGAGGTGAATATGCAGACTCTTTGACATGTCCCAAATGTCAATCTCCTCGATATAAGGGTGAAGAAGGTAAAATCCCGAATAAGGTATTGAGACATTTTCCATTGGCTCCACGGATTAGACATATGTTTCAAAGCCCCGAATTATCAAAGCTTTTGACTTGGGGACATGATCACAAAAGTACTGATGGAATAATCAGAATTCCTCATGATAGTGTTGCTTTTCAGCATATTGATTCTACATGGCCTGAATTTGCACAAAATCCACAGAATCTAAAGTTAGGAGTTGCATTAGATGGGGTTAATCCATTCTCCATGAAATCCAGTAAATGGTCAACATGGCCAGTGGTAGTCATAAACTATAATCTTCCGCCATATCTTAGCATTAAAAAGGAACATTTAATGCTTTCACTTTTAATCCCAGGCAAAAGACAAGTTAAAGATATGAATGTATATCTTGCTCCTCTCATTGACGATCTTCAAGAGTTATGGAGAGGTATTAATGTCATTGATATATCAAAAAGCATCAATGAAAGACATATTACGATTCGTGGTATTGTGGCTTGGACTATTCACGATTTTCCTGGATATGGCGTTTGTTCAGGTATTGATGTAATTTTTTTATTCAATATGCATGTAAATAAATATGATTTAATCTAATTATATTTTTATCATTTTCCATGATGCAGGAATATCTACTAAGGGTTATAAAGCTTGTCCATATTGTGGTGATTGGTTGAGATCAATCTATAGTAAGAATCTCAACAAAAATATTTATCTTCGACATCGACGATTCTTGCCTGATGATCATCCATTAAGATCTAAAAGAGAAGCGATACATTTTAATGGAAAGCTTGAAACAAGTCAGTGTCCAAAACCTATGACGCCTATGGATTGGTATAAAAAATGGACAGATGGACCTCTGATAGATCCAGAAGCAGAAATCTTCAGTGATGATTCAGATAATGAGTATGTGAACAAAGGTAAAGGGAAATTGGCACTCGCAGAGAACATATCAATATGGTATTCTTTGGAGTATTGGAAAGAGTTAAAAGTATGTCATCTTCTTGATCCTATGCATATATTCAAAAATATTGGTTATTCACTATGGCAGCATCTTCTTGGACTAAAAGATACCACAACATCAAGAAATGATTTGAAAGATCAAAAATCCAAACCAAAGTTATGGCCAGTTTTTGATAGACATCGACAAGAAACGACTTATGCATCTGCTCCTTGGGTACTTACGACAAAAGAGATACAAACTATCAACAATAGAATTCAATTGATCAAGACTCCTACAGGATATGGAGCATCGTTTCAAAACATGTTTACTATGGATGATAAGAGCTTATCTGGATTAAAGACCCATGACTGGCATAACTTTTTGAAACATATTTTACCTTTGGTTATCGATGGATGTACAACGAAAGGAGTACGAGATGTCATCTATCGTCTTGGATCACTTATAAGGTAATTATGATACTTTTATATTTAATATGTTTGAATATTGGATATCTTTTATTTTTTAATTAACTTCTTTACAATTGTTTTTATGATTTGTATAGGTGGATTACATCCAAAGAGATCGATAAAAATTCGATCCCACAAAAAAAACGTGAATGCAAAGAGCTACTATGTTTGATGGAAAAAGAACTTCCTACTTCATTTTTTGATATTCAAGTTCATTTACTAGTCCATCTTGTAGATGAGATAGAGATTGCCGGTGTTGTCAACACTCGATGGATGTTTTGGGTCGAGCGATTTATGGGAATACTAAAAGGTTATGTGCAACAAAGAGCAAAACCAGAAGGATCCATGGCAAAGGGTTGGATGCTTGAAGAGTGCATGTATTACGTTAGTGAGTACCTTGAAAGAGTTCATGAAGAAGCTCCACGTGCATGGACCAACGAGTCTTCTTCAAAAATAACCGATGAGGTATTATCAGGTAAGGGGGTTCCATTCTTATTTACATTTCAAGAAAAAAATGATGTTTCCACTTTTGTAGCATATAATAGCGAATGCATGCAAGCATTCGTTAGCGAGTACGAGGAACTTCAAAGTCTCCAAAGTAAAAGGCGAAAAAACAAAAGATCTAGACGTAATCTCGATAATAATGAGATTACAGATATACCTTCTTTCACGGATTGGCTATATAGTCGTTTGCAACGCGCCAACGCGAATAATGAAGAAATCTCAGATGAGCAAAGAGAGTTAATGATGGGTTGTGAACAAAAGGTAATTTTATTAAAATATATATTTTATTTTTTTCATATATGTATGTTAGTTTCTATTTACTAATTCAATTTATTTTGCAGGCTCGAATGTTCACTAATATGTGGGCTTTTGGACAGCATATTAGAATCAAATCCATTGATTCTTTACGTAAAACAGAGGATTCTAGTATTGTTGCTTGTTTCAAGCAACTATCACGTGCTAGCTCAAAAGACACGAACCTTATAGATGGCGAACTTGGTTACGTAGGAACTATTGTTGGTATCTACGAAATTTCATTTCGTACATTCAAACAGGTAGAAAAAAGTTTATATATTTTTTTTAGAGTTAGTTTTTTTTTTAAGCACCTAATAATGGGACGTTTTTGTTGTTATATATTGTGATAGGTCATTTTGAAGGTTGACTGGTATCGAGCGGAGTATAAAGGTAGTAATTCTACAATAAGAAAGGAATTATCTGGGTTTTGGGCAATTGATTCTTCCAAGGTAATGCGATCTACTAAAGAACCATATATTCTTCCTAGGCATATTGAACAAGCATTTTTTTATAAAAACCCAGATGCTCATCCTTGGTGGCAAGTCATTCATGTGCAACCTAGAGGTAGGTCATTGTTTGAACAGTTTATTGTTAGAGAGATTGAAGAAAGTCCTCTTGATGATTCAGCATCAGATACTGATACATCAACATCTGGAATAGAAATTAGACTCATTATACGTGATAATGATACTAATCTTTTTGATGAAGAGGATAATTCTCTACATGCTGATTCTACTGATGAGGAAGAGGAATTACCAGAAATAGATATTAATCCACCAATAGATGATGTGATTCATGAGAACATAGATTTAACAATAGAAGAAATAAATGAAATCAATAAGGATAATGAAGATGAGACTATATTGATGTCTTACCAAAATGATGGCAATAATGAAAACATATGAGCAGATTAGATAGTAACTTGAAGCTTCTGAATGGATATATATAATAGGTTTTTTTTATTAACTTGAATAACGATGAATCCTACTAGAGAGATGAAATCGTGTTCTTCTAAGTTAGAACATGAAGCTCGGGGGTATGCCTAATTATTTTATATATAGCTTTATCTTCGAGGAGTAAATTTTTATCATGTATGTATGCATATGTGTGTGTATTCATGTGTATTATATGTATACATATATTAGTATGCATATATATGTATTTCATGTATATGTATGTGTTTGCATGTGTGTGATATATGTATACATGTATTCATGTACGTAATATATGCAAGTGTTTATAATTGTGTACATGTATATATGTATATGTGTCTATGTGTAAATATGTACATGTAAATATGTATGCATGTATATATATGTTTATGTGTGCATGTAGGCATGTACATGTATGTGTAAATATGTACATGTAAATATGTTAGTATGTATATATATATTTATGTGTGCATTTAGGCATGTATGTGTGAAGCATAATATATCTACTCCATTTTATATTTATGTATCCTATCTACATGATGTGTATATATCTTTACATATATTATGAATCATGATCCTCGTTGATTCGAGTAGCTATATATAGAGGCATAAGGTTGGGAGGAGAGACATCTCTCTAGTAGGACGTCGGAGGTGTATATATACTTCAAACATATGGCTAAAAGGTTTTATATGTATATGTATATACATTTTTATTTTAGATTTTTTTATATGTATATATATATATATATATATATATATATATATATATATATATATATATATATATATATATATATATATATACATACATACATACATACATACATAGTTTTTCCATACGTGAAACATACTTCCAACGCATACGGGTATGGAAGTATGAAAAAAGTATGGAATTTCAAAACAAATACCATACGTGATATCATACGTGTGAGAAAAAAAGTATTAAAAAAATCTGAAAATAATATATATATATATATAATAATAATAATATATAATATAATATAACAGAAAACAGCCATAAAATATATAAATATGCAGCTGAACATTCAGATTTCAGATTTCAGTTCACACACTTCAGAATTTAGATTCATAAAATATATAAATATGCAGCTGAACATTCAGATTTCAGATTTCAATTCACACACTTCAAAATTCAGATTCATAAAATATATAAATATGCAGCTGAACATTCAGATTTCAGATTTCAGTTATCACACACTTCAGAATTCAGATTCTAATCTCTAGATAATCATGATTTGTAAATATGCAGCTTCAATTTTGTCGAGATACATAGATGTATACATACATGATACACATGCATACATACATATTACAAAAATAGAAACATGTATATTAGATACATATATAAGTTAATATACATGCCTTTCAGTAAACATAGAGTAATAGATTTTAGGAATGGCATCATACATACATAGATGCATATATAGATACATACATACGTACATACATACATAGCTCTCTCTCTCTCTCTCTCTCTCTCTCTCTCATATACATACATACCGTGCATTGTCGCGACGATGAGCCATAAGTGTCCGCATCTCTTTTAAACACCACTTAAGGGACCATCCTGTCCCAAACTCTGTCTCAAGTGAACTAAGCACGTACTTTTTATCCCTCTCATCATGCTCACTACAAAAATAAAAAACATAATGTAAATAAAACATAAGATATACATTTCAATTTATATGTAAAACTTTTACTTACTTCCATGGTAAGTGGATAAAGCGCAGGTAAGAGTCGCATAGTGCCCGCATTCTTCTCTTGAACTCCAATCCATTCCCTATGTACACAATGTTCCCCTCCGGCTCTATGTCGCACTCTATTCCTAAGGTGCCTATGCATGTCATCATAGGCAACTCTGCTCTGCTATCACGTGCTGGAGGTGGTATAGGTGTCCTAAAAATAGATAGATAGAAATAAATAAAAATATGTGCTATAATATCATTAAAAAAAATTATGAAAAAAAACATACCTATGAGCAGATAGCTCTCTTCCTGCATGTGGATCCGCAGAAGAGCCCTCGTCTGATCGCGTAAGCATCTGGATCGTATAATCCAGCTCCTCATCGGACATGTCTGCGTAGTCCCGCATTATGGCCCCTAGAGTATCTGACGGAACTCTTGCTCTCATAAGACTTTTTATGAGAGTGAGTTTCGCCTTTCTCTCTTTACTGGGATCCATAATACCTAACATATAAAACAAAATGGTTAGAAATCAATATATATATACGTGTATGTGTGTGTATGCATGTGTATGTGTGTGCATGCATGTGTATGTGTGTGTATGCATCTGTGTGTATGTGTGTAGGTATATGTGTGTGTTGTCTATGTGTATGTGTGTGTGTCTATGAGTGTGTATGTGTTTATGTATATGTATGTATCTACGTGTGTGTATGTATCTATGTGTGTATGTGTATGCATGTATGTATGCATGTGTGTGTATGCATATGTATGTGTGTGTATGCATCATTATGTGTGTCTATGTATGCATTTGTACGTGTGTATGCATCATTGCATGTGCATGTGTCTATGTGTGTATGTGTGTGTATATATGTGTGTGTCTATGTGTATGTGTGTGTGTTTATGAGTGTGTATGTGTTTATATGTATGTATGTATCTATGTGTGTCTATGTGTCTAAGTGTGTATGTGTATGCATGTATGTATGCATATGTATGTGTATGCATATGTATGTGTGTGTATGCATTATTATGTGTGTCTATGTATGCATGTGTATGTGTGTATGCATCATTACGTGTGTATGTATCTATGTGTGTATGTGTGTGTGTATATGTGTTTGTATGTGTGTATGCATGTGTGTGTGTATGCATGTGTATGTGTATATGTGTATATGTGTATATGTGTGTGTATATGTGTGTATGCATGTGTGTGTGTATATGTGTGTATATGTTTGTATGCATGTGTGTGTATGCATATGTATGTGTGTGTATGCATTATTATGTGTGTCTATGTATGCATGTGTATGTGTGTATGCATCATTACGTGTGCATGTGTCTATGTGTGTATGTGTGTGTATATGTGTGTGTGTCTATGTGTATGTGTGTGTGTCTATGAGTGTGTATGTATGTATCTATGTGTGTGTATGTGTATGCATGTATGTATGCATATGTGTGTGTATGCATATGTATGTGTGTGTATGCATAATTATGTGTGTATGTGTCTATGTGTGTATGTGTGTGTGTATACATTATGACAGTGTATGTAAGCATGTGCATTATGTATGCATATAAGTATGTATGTATGCATATGCATATGCATTATGTATGCATATGCATATGTATGCATATGCATATGCATTATGTATGCATATGCATATGCATTATGTATGCATATGCATATGCATTATGTATGCATATGCATTATGTATGCATATGCATATGCATTATGTATGCATATGCATTATGTATGCATATGCATATGCATTATGTATGCATATGCATATGCATTATGTATGCATATGCATTATGTATGCATATGCATATGCATGTGTATGCATATGCATGTGTATGCATATGCATGTAAGTATGTATGTATGCATATGTGTGTGTATGCATATGCATGTAAGTATGTATGTATGCATATGCATATGCAATATGTATGCATGTATGTATATGTGTGTGAATGTGTGTGAATGTGTGTGTGAATGTGTGTGTACATGTGTCTGTATGTGTGTATGCATGTGTATGTGTGTGTATGCATCATTATGTGTGTATGTGTGTGTACATGTCTGTATGTGTGTATGCATGTGTATGTGTTTGTATGCATCATTATGTGTGTATGTGTGTGTATGTGTGTGTGTCTATGTGTATGTGTGTATGTGTGTGTGTCTATGTGTATGTGTGTATGCATGTGTATGTGTGTATGTGTCTATGTGTGCATGTGTGTGTATATACTATATGTGTGTGTGTCTATGTGTATGTGTGTGTACCTATGAGTGTGTATGTGTGTGTACCTATGAGTGTGTATGTGTGTGTATGTCTCTCTATGTGTGTGTGTATGCATATGTGTGTGTATATGTGTGTCTATGTGTGTATGCATGTGTATGTGTGTGGATGCATCATTATGTGTGTATGTGTCTGTGAGTGTATATGTGTGTGTATGTGTGTGAGCGTCTATGTGTGTGTATGTGTGTGCGCGTCTATGTGTATGTGTGTCTGTGTGTGTATGTGTGTGTATCTATGAGTATGTATGTGTTCATGTGTGTGTATGTGTCTATGTGTGTATGTATCTGTGTGTGTATGTATCTATGCATGTGCATTATGTATGCATGTAAGTATGTATGTACATTATATGCATATGCATATGCATTATGTATGCAAATGTATGCATGTATGTGTTTATGTGTGTATGTCTCTCTATGTGTGTCACGTGTGTATGCATATATGTGTGTGTATGTGTGTGTATATGTGTCTGTATGTGTGTATGCATGTGTATGTGTGTGTATGCATGTGTATGTGTGTATGTGTCTATGTGTGCATGTGTGTGTATATACTATATGTGTGTGTGTCTATGTGTATGTGTGTGTACCTATGAGTGTGTATGTGTTTATGTGTGTATGTGTCTATGTGTGTGTATGTGTTTATGTGTGTATGTGTATGCATGTATGTGTATGTGTGTGTATGTCTCTCTATGTGTGTGTGTGTATGCATATGTGTGTGTGTGTGTATATGTGTGTCTATGTGTGTATGCATGTGTATGTGTGTGGATGCATCATTATGTGTGTATGTGTCTGTGAGTGTATATGTGTGTGTATGTGTGTGAGCGTCTATGTGTGTGTATGTGTGTGCGCGTCTTGTGTATGTGTGTCTATGTGTGTATTTGTGTGTATGTGTGTGTGTGTCTGCGTATGTGTGTGTGTGTCTATGCGTGTATATGTGTGTGTGTGAGTGTGTGTGTGCGCATACCTTGTGTATGTCTCGCTTCTCTCTCTCCCTCTCGCGCGCTGTATGTCTCTCTCTCTCTCTCTCGGTCTGTATTCTTCCTCGCGTTCAAGGCCCGGCACAAATGTGCCGGGAGAATTGAATTTTTTTTTTTACATTCCAGAGCGTCGCATATGCGACGCTCTGCAGTTTGCCATCGTCGGTAAGTGCGTCGCTAACCTGCGACGCTACTAGCGACGCTTCTGGTTTAGCGTCGCTTATGCGATGCTATCGTCGCTTATGCGACGATGCTCGGCCAAAAAAAAAAATCCGAAATTTTTACCGTCGCTTATGCGGCGCTTTCGTCGCATAAGCGACGGTTTTCGTTTTTTTCCCGATTCGGGGGCGTCCACATTGCTTCTTTAGTAGCTATCACAAGACCTCTCTATTCGGCTTCTGTGGATGAGGGAGCAACTGTGGGTTTCTTCTTTCATGACCATGAGACAATTTTTGACCCTCAAAGGTAAGGTTTCTTGAGGTTCTTCTCCTATCTTCCTTACAACCAACCCAATCTACATCAGAGAATAACTTTAGATTTAAATTAGATACATAAGGGTAGTAAAACCCTTCATTCATGGTCCCTTTGAGATATCTAATTATCCTCTTGGTAGCATCCATGTGAGGTTTCCTGGGTGTGTGCATAAATTTACTTAGCACACTCACACTATAGCATATATATACTCTTGGCAATGTGGCATAGTTCAAACTACCCACAAGAATTTGATAACCTGTAATATCTTCTATGAGTTCACGTTCATGTGAGATCAATTTATGATTAACCTCCATTGGAGTACCTGCAATCCTACAATCTTGCATCTTGAACTTTGACAACAAGTCTTTAATGTATTTCCTTTGATTAAGGAATAGACCATGATCTTTGTGTACTACTTCCAATCCTAGGAAGTATGTCAGTGACCCTAAATTAATTATCGTGAACTCTTCTTTCATCTGCTCCTTGATATTCTTTATCCCATGTACATCATTTCCTCTAAGTATAATATCATCCATACGCACACAAATAGATGACTTCCGAATTACTCTTTTTGATGAAGAGTGCTTTGCTAGGTTGAAATCCTTTATCTGCAAGAATGAAACAAGCCTATGGTTCCAAGCTCTTGGGGCTTGTTTAAGTCCATATAGAGCTTTATTAAGCTTATACACATAATCACGATGTACTTGATTCTCAAAAGTAGGTGGTTATGCCATATACACCTCTTCTCTTATCCATCCATTAAGAAATGTATTTTTTACATCCAATTGAAGTATCTTCCAATTCTTCCAAGAAGCAATACTAAGTAGGACTCTAATTGTAGGCATCTTTGCCACAAGAGTGAAAGTCTCCTCATAATCAATTCCCTAAGTTTATGCAAATCATTTTTCCATAAGACTTGCCTTATACCTGTTAATGGAGCCATATGATTTTTTATTCAATTTGTAAATCTAACTTGAGCCTATCACTTTCATTGATGAAGACTTGGAAACTAATTCCCAAGTGTTACTTTCCTCAAGAGCCTCAATTTCCTCTTCCATTGCATGCCTCCATTCTGATTTATTCTTAGCTTCTTGAAATGTTGAGGGTTCCTCTTGATTTATGTCTTGTGCTAGATAGATTGAATGCTTAGTAACTAGAGAAGTATCAAACCAATACCTCTATGGTTTTCTTTCCTCCCTCATGGACCTTCTTATGCCATGATGTGATGATTTTGCCTCTTGTCCAAGTTACTCCATTTTTGCTTTGCCTTAAGACTTCCAAATTTTGAGTTTTTTAATACGAGTTGCTTCATCTTCTAAGGTATCATGTTCTTCAATTCTAGAAGGGTTTTCCTTGACAATTATATATATATATATATATATATATATATATATATATATATATATATATATATATATATATATATATATATATATATATATATATATATATATATATATATATATATATATTAAGGAGCATAGGCCTATATGGAAATAAGAGAGTAAGAAATAAAGAAAACCACAGAGGCTAAACATAAAACCCTTGGCATGTTTTTTCCACATGCTTAAAAACAAATATGGTTCTTGTAGAACAATCACTTCACCTGCAAGAAACATTCTACTTTCATATTTGTGTTCATGTGTTTATGTGTGTGTGTATATGTGTGTGTATGCATGTGTATGTGTGTGTATGTGTGTTCTTTTTTGTTTGCATGTATATTTATCTATGCATGTATTGTATATGTATGTAGACATCGGTGACTATATTTGTACATATATGTGTATGCATGTGTTTTTATGGGTATGTGTGTGCATGTATGTGTGTGGATGTATGTATATGGTTGTACGTATGTATGTGAGTGTATGTATGTATATATGTATGTATGTGTGTATATGTTTGTGCATGTATGTGTGTATATGTGTGTTTGTGTTTATTTGTGTGTGTATGTATGTGTATAAGTTTACATATATATGTGTGTGTATGTGTATATATGTGTAGGTGAGGTTGTGTGTATCCATGTACATGTGTATGAATGTCTTTATAAATGTTCATGGCTAAGAAATTTCATAAACAAAGTGGCTAAGAAAAGAAAAAAGAAACTTTCTTGGAAAGTCTACATATACATGAAGCTACGTGTTTGTAAAATACAAACATCTAGAAGCTAAGTATGCAAACGAGTGAGAGTGAATGAAAACTTGAAAGGTGAATATTATGAAATAAAAGGAAGCTCACTTATGGGAAAAGGCGGGCTTAGGTGAGGTTTTCCAAGCACCTTTACCAAAAACAACTTTCTAGAGGTGTTATTTCTAGACAAGCATGTACCAAGAACTTTCGTACTGCCATCTCTTCTCCCCAACCACTCTTTAAAGAATTTCAAACCGAGTCACAAGAAGAAGCACTATTCGGAATGCACATTCCATCAAACAAGGAAGCATTCATTCCTAACATAATGAAGAAAAATGAAGTATTGAAGCTGTCACAAATGTCTATAATAACACCAAATCTATCCACCACACTTCTATGTGTATTGAGTATTTTTCTTTCTCGGGGGCAACATTGATTCACACAATTACATAATATTTGATTCAGCTTGTATTTGGCTCAAGGTATCTAAATTTTCTATTGTGGTGATGAAGTTGAACTTGTTAAAACTCCAAAAAAGACTTTATCTCCTTCCTTAAGAGCTCTAAGAGATCTCTCTTTGATAGCATATTTTTTAGCCGTATCAATTGCTTTTTGCGTCTTGGATTCAACTATTTATAAGTTTACATGGAGGTTTGATAAGAAGTCTAAAGTACTAGGACAACTCTTCCGCATTATATGGTAGTGGATAAAGTAATATTGATTACATAATTCATATCAACAACTTCTTTTTAGCATAGTTTTTAGACCACCAACAGCTTATTGAATTTGAATCCTTGCTTAAGCTATTCAGAAGTTCACGTTGATGTTTCTTAAGAAATCTACAACACTAGGACATTCCATAAGCATTCAATAGATAGTAGTGAAGTGGAATTAATAACACAACAAAAGATACATCCAGATCACCTTATGAGGTCTTATATTATACACAAACTCTTCTAATGGCAAGTAACTATCCTAATTTATTTCTACTAGTCAAATATATATGCCCTGAATATGTCCTCTCATATCATATTGCCCCTCTCCATTCAAACATGTACTTTTGGATGGTCATCACTACTAATTCTTTATGAAACTTGAACCCTATAAAACCTTTGTGATGGATAGAATGCATGGATATAGGTTCCCTTCATATATTATTCATTATTAGTTGGGGTAAATAGGTTTTTTTATTTCATGATTATTGATGGATATACCAATAGGTACACCAAAGGGTTTTGTTTTAATTTTTTCTAAATTTTTGAATTCCTTTTTAATTTTATGTTTATGTAGAGGAGGTATTTTTATGCAAAAAACTATTGATATACTGATGATTATACTGATAGCTAAGAAATATCTTGACTGCTATAGCAATGACCATGGTAATGGACATTACAATAGAGAAAATTATATAAAATAAAACCTGCAACATAGCATGACACTTAACAAATCTCAAACTTGAGAATGCATATAGGATTTGAGTGTGCTCCAAGGTTCTTCTTCTTCCTTGTGTTGTTCTTTTGCTTCCATAGACCTTAAACCCCAAAGATTGTTGTTAGGGCAGAGTGCTACTTCAGCTAGGGTTTCTTCGACACCCCTCTGACAGTCAAAAAATTGCATGATAACTAGTGAGCATACTCATGTCGAATGCACTATATCACTATGCTTGTGCAAACGATTTCTTCTCTGTGTGTCAATCATATATACACGTTCTTGTTGGCCAATACAAGTGCCTCAAAGAGTGCTACAAGTTTACCAGAGACAATTTTTGTTCGACTCTTTGAGATACAATCATTTTTGTGCATCAAGATATTTAGTCACTTTATCATGTATTGGTAGCAAAGGGTTGTGGAATATTGTGCATGATGTTGAATATTGTCTTATTACACTTGCAAATAGAATTATTGAAGGTGATAGAGATGGCATTGAAGATGGTGATCTTCAATCTCCTTGTCGTGTTATGGTTCCTACTATGCCTACTATAGTTCAAATTCATTGGGATGGTAGAGATGCTTAGGCACATGCATTCTTAGCTTTATCTCTCAAATGTGCCACTATCCCTCACATTCATGCCTACAAGACAATGAAGTATTGTTTGAAACTCTTCAATAGTGAGTTTGACACATTTTACACTAATTAGCTAGTCTTTCCACTTACATGATGCAAGTTTCTTAGTATAAGAAAAGTAGCTAATAGAAGAAATTTTATTCCAAGAGTTCTTGGAGTTCATGGTCTGTGAAGCATATGAACAACACAAGGAAGAAGAAGAAGAAGAAGAAGAAGAAGAAGAAGAAGAAGAAGAAGAAGAAGAAGCTTGGAGAACAACAATATACATAATGTAATGCCAACTAAATATAGAAAGAGATGTGACAAGTTTGGGATACATGTATATATGCAAGTTAGGGGAAAAAACCTCCTAAAGAAGGAAAAAAGTGCTAAGTGTGTTCACACACATTACTACCAAAATATATCAATAAATCCCCCTAGGTGTGATACGGTGAACAAAAAGCTAGAAAAATATATCAACATATCAAAGCTATTTGGAAAGAGATCAATCCAAAAAATGAAGTAAGCCCAATGCTTTGCAAAAAGCTTCAAACTTTCCCCTAGGTAGAGCCTTTTTTGAAAAGTTCTACAACATTAACCTCTATGGGCACATAAGAAAGATTAATCGCTCCAATAGAGAGCCTCTCCTTGAGATAATGATAGTGAAAATGAATGTGAATTGTGTGAGCATGGAACATAGGGTTGCTTGCAAATACCAATGCACTCTGAGTGTTAGTGAAGATGGTTATGGTAGAGGACTGAACAACACCCCAATCAATGAAAAGGCATCTCAGTGACACACACTTAAAAGTTGATGTGAAAGGTGCCATATGCTGATCCTCACAACTAGACATGGGTGATCTATCCAATAGAGAACCTCTCAAGTAGACTGATCTTTGAGTAGACTTGTCTCTAGAGACTGGTCTCTCTAGAATGGTCTCTCCAAACTAGTCTCTCTAGCACAAAACCTCTCCCCCAGATAATGATAGTGCATCTCAATGTGATTTCTATGAGTGTGGAAGAGAGGTTTTCTTGCAACTACCAATTTCATCTAAGTGTTAGTGAAGTTTGTGGTGGTAGAAGAGTGACCCACACCAAAATCAGTTGAAAGGCATTTTGAACCACACAGACTCAAAGGTTGATGTGAAAGGTGCCATATGCTTAGCTTCACAACTAGAACTAGCCACAATAGGCTTCTTTTTGCTCAACCAAGATATGCATGAGCTACCAAACATGAAGCAAAAACCACCAGTGGACACACATGTGTCAAATCAAATAGCCCAATGTGAGTTAGAAAAAGCATGTAAATGTGGCGATGTTGTCAAGATTTTCTCTCCTCTCTCATTCATGGCCTACCGGAAACACATTCGATGAAGGTCGCCAGAATTCCTTGAGAATTCCAAGATGCATCAAGGATGTCAAAGGGAGCTTAGATGCAAAGTTTGGAAGAAATCAAGAAAATCTAGGCTAGCAATCAAAGCTGGTCAAATTTTGGAAATTAGAACAAAACTTTCAATGTCTCCAACTCACATGAAAATTCATATACTTGTAGAGCCTATCAAAGGTAGTCGATAACCTGAACTTCACATGTAAATTGATTTTCTAGCACATTGATATGCCATTTGCATATTGTAAAAATGTAATTTTTCCACTTACACCCTACAAAATCTTCTATAGGAATTTTTGTTGGCCATATGTTTTGGCATGTATAAATATTATATAACGGCTAGATATTTGTATAGATTTTCAAGGCTATGAGGTCTTCCTAGACACCTCAATGCCACCTTGCAAACTTCCAAATGAGTAAAACTTGTATAAGGGAGATTCAAATGGGAGTTTTGTCTGCATATTCCTAAAGGGGACCTTTCAAAACATAGCCCTATAAATTTTCATCTTCATCCAAGGATATTTGAAACTTAAAAGAGTAAAACAATCTAGTTTTCAAGATCACTCGAGTTTCCTAGAATAAGAAAATGCAAGGCTTGAAGGGCTACCACATGGAAAACAATGATTGAATCATGTTGTTCGATCAGGATGAGCTCACATTCAAGGGTGGAGATACACTAAAGCTTAAAGCAAGGAGGATCCACGAGCTTTTTTCATCGAATAAGCTTATTTTGATGGTCAAAGATCAATAATGCCAACTTCATCAAAAAATAATAGCTTATCTCATGCGAATTGGTGTCAGCAGTGATTCAACGGTCTAGATCTTTCTCAAATCTAATGGTGGAGAATGAATGTGCCTAATTTTTCACCCTTTACCCTAGATATCATATAAAGAATCAGTATTAGCCATCCATTTGATAAATCCAATGGTTGTAATCATACCATCAACAAACACCCATGCACATGTTTAAGTTTTTAAATTGTATAAGAACCTCCACCCTTGGACCATTCTTCCATTTCAAATGGATTCATGTGTGTGGTTTTCTTTTTTTTTCTCATCATGCATACATACCATCCAAAAGAGCCCATCCATATGAATTAAAATTTGAAAGTGTATGACTCGAATTTTTTGGACCATTCTTCCTTTCGAAATCGATTTATGTGAATGGTTTTCTTTTTTCCTCATCATTCATGTTCATGGGTTTATCTTGCATTCATATGTTCCCCTTCCCATAAACAAATCATGAAATCTCCCCTCTCCATACCCAACTTCATCTTCCCATTCACATTTTGATCACAAAAACATTCCAATACTCACTAGCGTTTTACACTCTATGTGTGTTGAGATCGGACCTGATCCACTAGGATTGCGATCACCTCCACATTTGAGCCTGACATGAAATGCTTCACGACATTTGCCTCTGATCTTGTTGGAAGGTTCTGATCCATATCCTTTGTTCCATACTATCATCATCATCATCATCATTCTTGAGTGTTGCAGTAGATTTCTCATAATATAATGCACATCTTCGTCGTGAAGTAAACATATTTGTGAGAGATCTAGAGCATCGTGCATCACTTGCATATTCACTTAAGATGGCAGAAGGATTCAAATCTCTTATTGCTGAGAAACAAGGCCAAAGAATAGTGCTGTATATTATGGAATCATGGAAGGTTAAATGGATTTTTAACGTTTTAAATGTCCAGAAGGTTTTAATGTGGTTGTGTTTGATCTAGCAGGTGAAGAAGCATGAGGGTGGGGATACAAGTGGATGTGCATAAATAAATAAATTCAAAGATTAAATCGAAGACTTCTAGAATAGTTAAATTTAGGTTTATCTTATTGTAAAAGTAGTGGTTCGCTTTAGAAAGCGACATCTTTTGTAAATAAAGTAGTTTTTTCTAAAAGTGGCTTCTAAAAGTCGCTTCTAAAAGCGATGGCCCTCATGTAACTTCTATTTTTAGGATGTAATAGAAATAAACCTATAAATACATGTACTCTGAGAGACTCGTCCCATTAGAGTACATGGGGGCGAGATTGCACCCATTATCACGTTGATTGTCTCTCTATTTTTTATTCCTATTTTGTCTTCTTCTTGCCTCTATGTGTGCGAGCACTGAAGATCCTGATAAGAGTGGTATCAGAGTCTGGCACATATCACTCGGGAGGAGATTGTTTGTCAAGGGGATTGTTTGTGTTCTCTGTTTGCGATCCGAATCCGAATCCGAATCCATGTCCGCATCCGCGTCCGCTTCTGCTTCTGTCTCTGTCTCTGTCTCTGTTTCAGTCTCAGTTCCAGAACCAGAACCTGCGTTTATACCTGCATTCATAGCTGCTGCTTACTCCAAGGCATCGAGTAAGGCAAAGAACTTAGGCAATAACTTAGAAAATACATTGGCAACATTGGCACCCAAGGATCCCTTGGTGACCATTGGCACCCAAGGATCCCTTGGTGACCATTGGCTACCCTTGGTGACCATTGGCTACCCATTGGCTATGCTCCAATGCGATGGATGAAAGGATGTCTGATTTGTGCTATCATGGCTCTCTTCATTCGACGATTTCTATTCCGATGAATCATATTTAGAAAATAAGAAAGTCAAGTTTACTACCAATTACTTGGTAGGAAGAGTGCAACTATAGTGGAATGATCTCTGTCATAGTGCAGATTGTCCATGCACATGGAAGGCATTTCAAGAAGAGTTTAAGGATTCTTTTCTACCTTTACAGTTCAACCTACATGTTTGGCAATTATGGGCTAAATTTACATGGATGGAAGGCGATACATTGACAACCTACACGAACCGGTTCTACCAATACTTAGTAACTCTTTGCTTGCTTGAAGATGTTTCCAACGATACTATGAAGAAGAAGTATGATGATGGGATATATAAGGAGGTTGAAGCAAAGCTTCACTCAAGCCATCCTAAATCGCTTCATGAAGCTATTGCCTTTTCTAACGATGTGAAGAAAGAGTTCCAATTGCTTATCAAGAAGATCCGTTCGTAGTAGTCACATCAACAACAACAATCTTTTTGCTAGCTTAATTTTCTTTGATTATATGTAATGCATTTACATAGAATTTAGTATGTAGGATCATACTTTAGATATACCTTTGAAAATGAATTAGAATATTGACTTATTTAAGACTTCCTTTTCACCTCATTATGATCATTTAATTTATGCATATTGTTCCTAATTACATTAAACTTTCAAGTTTCCGATTCTATGCATGTGTTTTACATGGTTCATGCTTACTATTGCTCAGTGATGGGACATGTGACTGATCATCCATGTCTATTTTTATATTTATCAACAGAGGTCAGTTGCTTGTCAACTAGGAGCCATGTTGTATATTATGGAATCACGGAAGGTTAAATGGATTTTTAATGTTTTAAATGTCCAAAAGGTTTTAATGTGGTTGTGTTTGATCTAGCAAGTGGAGGCATGAGGGCGTGGATACAAGTGGATGCGCATAAATAAATAAATTCGAAGATTAAATCAAAGAATTCTAGAATAGTTATATTTAGGTTTATCTGGTTGTAAAAGTAGTGGTTCGCTTTAGAAAGCGACATCTTTTGTAAATAAATTAGTTTTTCCTAAAAGTCACTTCTAAAAGCGATGGCCCTCATGTAACTTCTATTTTCAGGACGTAATAGAAATAAACCTATAAATATGTGTACTCTAAGAGACTCGTCCATCAGAGTACACGGGGGGGGGGGGGGGGGGGGAGGGGGGGAGATCGCACCCATTATCGCATTGATTGTCTCTCTATTTTTTATTCCTTTTTGGTCTTCTTTCTGCCTCTCTGTGTGCGTGCACTGAAGATCGTGATAACAAATAGTCTCTTTTATGTTAAGAGAAAAGAGAAAATTCATTCACATCAACATTACGAGGCACTTAGATTTGTTTGAAGAGAAAAATATGATTTTTGGTCTTCCCAAAGATCTTTTGATAACATAGTTTGAACAAATTGTTGATAGCTCTATCATTAACCATGTCACTCAATATGATAGTCTTTCTTGGAGTGATTTTAGATAGGAGATGCTTAAAGAATTCTATCTTGAGGAGTATGGCCAACATAATCATGATGGGTCCTTACTCTGGGTTAATTCTCCAAACCCTAGTAGCTCTATAACTCACTTGCAAAATGAGTATATTGGACATTATGAACAAAATCCTAATGAGGATAAGATAACTTTGGAGCCTAACCTTGTGGTCAATTTTCTTAAACTTCTTCATCTTGAAACTCGTAGGGAAGTTGAATGGTGATTAGAAGATCTCGATAAGTGCTAAGGTTTTACAAACAATCGGGAAAAAGGGCATAAAGTAGTAGAGGTATCCATAGACGTCAAAGACAATCCATGCTTTATGAGCAAACTAGTTTTCCTCAATCTAGCCTTCCACAAGCTAAGGAGCAAGTAAAAGAACAATCCCATGCTATGCTTTTTTACTCTAATATTCCTCAAATGATGGAGCATAGTCAAGGTTTTAAAGTAGAGCCCAATAAAAGTGTAGTTTAACAATCTCAAGTAGGAATTATCACTAAGCAAATGGAAAGTCTCATTGCTACACAATCCAATTTGGCCAAGCCTATAGATCCTTTACAATCTATTTACATCAAAAATTTCCAAAATCAAATGAACCCAATGTCTTTTCAAGAGCCTGATCAACATGTTATAGATCCCAATCAAAATCCACAAATAGCTCCTACTCTAGCATATCAAGTTCCTCCAATATATAATATTTCAATGCAAAATCCTCATCCCACCTGCAAAATCCTCAAATGAACTTGATGAACAAGAAGTAGAATCAGGTAACCGCACAAAGGAAGTTGAAATTTTTGTAGATACTTTAGTAAGAGCATGAGATGAGATTAGGAGAATAATGGCTTGTGAGTCACCAAAGAACAACCAAAATAAACTCAAGAACAAACACAAGAATATGAAAAAACACAAAATCCTTTTCAAAAACCAAAGAGAAAACCTAAAGTGATCTTGATTTCAAAAATTGAGAGAAAAATAGATTCTATGGAGATTTAAGATGAATTTTTTCTTAAGAGTCAAGTGACAATGTCTTTAGAACAAGTTTTCTCTATTACAAAGCCTAGATCTTTGATTGCAAAAGAGCTCTCTCACAAAGCTGAAATCTACAACAAGTTGAACTCAAAAATGAGCTCTCCAGCCCTTTTTAACATTTTTTGAGTGGTTTTGGCCTTGTCCAAACCTAGTGTCTGGCCTAGTTGAAGATTAGGTTCCAAGGCTTATTTGAGGGCTCAAATGGAGTGTAACACTTATGAAAATTGGCAGAGTGATACTTCTAATACTCCTCAAGCTCAAGGACTCCTCCCCTTGAACAAAATGGAAAATGGTATTTACAATGGTTTTTAGTGATAAAGATACACTACTTTTATAGGGATTTCTTTCAAAAATTTGACATGTGCTTCTTGGAGCTCCCTCCATGCTCTTTCTTGTTGTGTGTCCACTTCCTTGATGTGCTCCTATGCTTGCGCTTGAGCTTGAATATAAACACTCCCCCCCTCTTGAGTTTGTCGTCCCTGAGAGACCCTTGTTGTAGCGGTTGTTCCATGTCGCACTTTGAGAGGTAGTGTCCATGTAGCGGGGTTGATTGTTGGATTCTTCATTTCCTCGCTACTATCCTTTCTAAATTGTAGTTCCATTGTATGTACTTATTCCTTGGATTTGAGCAGGATGGTGTATTTGTTATCTTCCCAAAAACTGCAAATTGCTCACAAGAGGTTGTCACAGTTGGTTTTGAGTAGCATTCGGTTGTGAGTTGCTTCATAGCTATTGATGTTATAACCTTGATGTCCTCTAAATCTTTCGTGCCAAGTACTCATAACCCATAATGAAGGATGGGTAAGTGTATTAGTGCATGGGTTGAAATCATTATGTGCCTTGTGCATGGCCTTGTAATGTGGCCCTATGTATGCATACTTGTAAAATGCATGGGAAGAAATATGGTGCATGAAATTGGGTCTTGAGCAAAGTGCTCAAGGGTATGCTGGCAAAGAGATTTCCTAACCTACCATGGTTATAGTATTGTTACAGTGGGCAATTCTTACCATGGTGAATGGTCCAAGGATCTTCACTTTTCGTGTTGTACACCCATCACGGTGATTGACCATTTTCTTGTCTAGTTTGTTGATGGATGTCCTTATTGATGTGTCACTGATGAGATTCTTCCTGTGCATTGTCATGTCTCCTCTCATTGTCTTATCTTCTTCCCTTTTTTTCTTTTTTTCTTTCTTTATTTCCTTTTTTAATTTTTTTATGTACGATGGCATAAAACAAGAAGAAAGGTGTTAGCATCAATAAAATATCTTACATATGTCATATCTGTCACCTTTGCCTGGGATTGTCAATTGTGTCTTATGTACGGCCATGTAAGGTGGCCCTATATTAATGCATACTATGGAAATGCATGACGTGAATGGTGCAACAGACAAGGTTATGCAGAAGACACATAATTGTTGCACGTCGAGGCTTTCAATGTTCCTGGTGGACATTGATGTAGTCTTTGTTGGAGGTAGGCAGTGGATCTTGAAATGATGTGATAAGTCGTGTGTTAAATGACAACTAACCATTCCTCCCTTTAGGGGTCCATTTGAGAACAGTGTTCGACCGAGTAGAGATCACCAAAGGCCTCTTCATCTTTGGCTGCTTTCTAAACTTTTGGTATCTATTGTGGTTGGGTCTTTGGTTATGTAGAGGCTACTAGTACTTTTGGCTTCCAAACCATACCCTTTTTGCATTTCATCCTACTATTGCCCAAGGGTTGAGTTTATCTTCTTTTGTTCTTTGTGCTCAGATCTTACCCTTTTCTCTCCTTGGATTCGTTGTTGAGACCTTTTGCATAGTGGAGAGCATAGGTCTTGTGCATGTAGGAGTGTTTTGGGAACCCACATATGTAATCACCCTGGTTCAGTTGCAGCTAATTTTTTTGGTACCAAAATTTGTCGGAGACCTTGTGGTTGAGCTGGTTCTAGTTCCTTGGTTCTTCTTTTGGTATGCTTGGCCCGCTTGGATGGAATTTTTTGTGGAAAATCTAGTGGTTGCTCTCCTTTTCGCACCTTGATCTACTTCTTGCTTGGAGCTTATTTCTCCTTGAATTCAGTCTATCTATTTGATATAGTGGTCCTCTTGGGCTGTTTTACTTGCTTCTTTGGTTGAGTTGTTGTGATTGCATTAGTCTGCTTGTCTTTGGGCGGGTTCTTCCATGATTGAGTTGTTATGGAACATAGAGCTTTTGACACATACATCTTTTTTGCTAAGATTAGTCCTAGAAGAACTAAGAGAATGTGTGACATCAGGATTTGCGAGCATGCAATTATCCAGTATTCTAATGTGATGCATTCTTCTTGTACCGAAACTTGAAGAAGTTGACTTCTTAGGTTCAAGTTGACTGCATGGTCATAAATCCAATCTTCACCCAAGACAAGTGGCTTTGTAAGGTCCTCATCATGACACACTAGCATTTTGAATTTCATTAGAACATCTTGAAGGTAGATGGGGAGCTTGACCTCGCCCAAACAAGGGGTCTCCACACCTCCCAAGCCTATGAGATAGGCTTCTATGGGATTGATGTTCAATTGCATATCATTGTAGTATGAAAGTCTAACCACACTAGTTGTTGCTCTTGAGTCAATCAATGCTCTCACATTCCTTACATTCTTTCCTTATCCTATCTCTATCATCACAAAGGGACATCGATCAATCATTCGAGAAGTAATTATGCCCGATTTTTGGCACATGTCCATGATATTTTGGGGCTTTTGGGCTGACATCTAGGCCTAATCGCCTTAACCTATTTCTCCTTATGCGCTCTCTTGCCTTGGCTTGTGCTTCTTCTCTAACCCTCTACTCTTCTTCTTTTCGTTTCTTAGCACTGTTAAGTCTCATTAACATATCCTCTATAAGAAGTCCTTGATAGAGCTTGACTCGACATCCACTAATATAGTTTGGAAAGATGTCACCTTCAAGAGTGGCCAATTGAAGTGCACCACTAGTGGAAATTCTATTAATGATCATGGGTCCATATCCTCAGTTCACTAATTTGCGGGCATGTTGCTTTAGTGTATATACCATCACTAGAGCTCCTTCTTTCAATCCTTTATCCTTTATATGGGCAGAAAAGTATGCCTTTTGCCATTTCTTTGTAGCGTAGATGTCTGTTGCCGCTCATAGCCTAGTCTCAACCAAACATTCTAGATCAAAGATCCTAGAGGACAACTCATCTCCATTCCACACGTGCTCTTGTGCTACTTTTAAAGTTGGGACTAGGAAGTCCAATGGTAGCATAGCATTTTGTCCAAAGACCATCTAAAATGGGCTAGCATTGAGTACCGTTTTGTAGACAACTCACTAAGCCCAAGCAGCATGATGAAGTTGTTTGCCCCAATCAGCTTCTTATTCATGCTCTTTGCTTGTCCATTAGCTTCTGGATGATAGGAATAGACTTCTTATGTATCACCAAGAATTCTTGGAGAAGGTTCTCAATGACTTCATTCAAGAAGTGTGTACCTCTATCATTGACTAACTCTATTGGTAACCCGTATCTGGTGAACACATTCTCGAATAAGAACTTAGCCATCATTTCAACATCATTTTTTGTTGTGGCTTTTACCTCTACCCACTTTGTGAGGTAATTTGTGGCTACAATAATGTATTCTGCATGAGAGTTTCTAGCTGGGGGGTTAATGGGACCAATGAAGTCTATACCCCACTTCCCGAATGCACATCCTCCCATCATTGGTCTCAAAGGCATCTCATCTTTTCTTATCAGATATTGTGCACATCGGCATGTTGCAGATTTCCTCACATACGTATGTGCATCCATATGAAGAGTGGGCCACCAAAGTCCTAAGAATATAATGGTCTTGATTACTCTCTCAGGCCCAAAGTGTCCACTTGCAACACCACTATGTGCAGTTTCTAAGACTTTCAGGGAGTCTGATTCGTGAATGCACAATCTTAAGTATCCGTCCTTGCCTTTGAGATATAGTTTGTCTCCTATTAAGGCATAGTCCCGAGCCTCCTGCTCCATGCTCTGTTTTCTTGCTAGACTAGCCTCATAGGGTAATGTCCCCGATCTCATCAATTCTACCAATGGAGTGCTCCATTCTGGAATTAACGATACGTGATAAAGAGTCGCATGCTCCACTAGGGGTCTCTCATGGCACACTAGAGAACTCTGAATCCACTCATGTATTTCTTTGTCCATGCTCAGCCAATACACTCCTAAACGTTTTAGATTTTGCAATGTTCGTTGTTAAGAGTAGTGTTTTCCTAGCAATCCTTCATGGACTTGTTGCAACCAGCTTCTATGTTCATCGTCCTCAACACAACAAGCTAATACACCCTGTAGCTCAGTGATCAGTAGCACCTCCTTTAATGTCAATCCGGGAAGACATGAGGATGGTATGAAGACCTCGAGCAAGTGACGGCACAAGTGTGTGAGTGAGAAGCACACTAACATGCACACACATACACACACACGCGCACACACAGTAAGACAAAGAGTGAGAATCAATGGAGTTCTTAGATCACTTTTAAAGAGCTCTTACAAGTTCATTTCAATTACAATCTAACCTCAAAAATGAGCTCTCTAGCTCCTTTTATAGTTTTTGACTAGCTTTGGCCCTGTCCAGACCTAGTGTCCGGCCTAGTTAAAAATTAGGTTCCAGGGCTTATTTGAGGGCTCAAACGAGATCTAAAAAATACGAAAATTGGCAGGTAGATACTTCTAAAGCTCCTCAAGCTCAAGGACTCCTCGGCTTGTACAAAATGGAGCTACAAAAAGGTGAAATGGTATTTACAATGATTGTTAGTGATAAGAATCACTATTGTTGTAGGGATTTCTTCTAATGCTCTGCCATACATGTCTTCGAGCTCCCTGCTTGCTCCTTGTGTGTCCTCCTCTTACTATGCTTCAATATCTTCGAAGAAAAACATTTGGCCTATTTGCCAGGTCGTAGTTGACTGCTCTGTCTGCCTGTGCTTTCTCTTCTCTTTGACTCCCTTCGACTACTTCCAACACCCCCCCCTCTCTCGCGTCTGTCGTCTCTGACAGACCCTTGTCGAGCTGCTTTTTGGACGTAATATTGGACAACATCGGCGGCGAGGTGGTGTTCTTCTAACCTGAGTCCCCTTGCTAGATCTATCAGCAATGCATCCCAATTGACTGGCCCTGGGACATCTGGATGTGGCACCCGTAATTGTTCTGAGTGAATGGTTCGCTCCACAACAAATAAATGGAGGAGATGTGAGGGTCTGGGTACAAATATTTCTGAGTGGTATTCCCAGAACCCTGTTATGAACATCTCCTTGAATGTTTGTTTAAAGCAGGCTGGGAGGTATTTTATTCTGGCGTGCCAAGCATATACCACCTCTATGGAAGGAGTGGTGCTCATGTCATAAACTAAATCCTGATTTCCTGTAAGGAATCCGACACCTGAGAAGTGTGGGTCCTTGATGTTCTTGAATGTCCTGAATGTGATAAGCATTAATTCAAAAATTTTCATGCACATCTGGGCCATCACATCAGGGGTATTCCTTAATCGGATGCTCCAGTGCCGTATGGTGGAAATCATGGAATTGACGGTGGGAGGTCCTTGAGGGGGTGCTAGATAGACGTAGTTTAACCATTTGGCGCAGCCCTTGATATTCTCGACTGCAAGGGTAAACTCTGGCCATGTGCCTCTGCGGAAAACAGGAACGTAACAAGGGTTATATTTAATAAAAAGTGGCATATTCGTCCAAGTGCGAACCATCTCCGGGTAGGTTTCAAGGAGTCGGATCCTCCAGGTGGGTTGATGAATGGATCCTTTTTGAGCACTCTCTAGGATGTCATCTCGCCCAAACTGTGTAGCAAACGTTGGAGGTTTGCCACATCTACGTTGGATTTCTGCATTGTAGTCCGCCAGGAGTATACAATATGGCACGTATTGATCATCATTGGTTCCGATCCATCTATTGTGGGACATGCTGCGGAAGTATTCTGATTTAATAATAGTGTCCTCTATCTTTGCCATAGATTGGATTTGAACTGCCACTCGATCTTCATGAGTTGATGCTGTTTTCTCTAGTGTCTGGAGCCACTCAGGTACTTCAATTTCTAACGTATCCATTCCTTCTGCGGTTTGCTCACCACCTGGCATTGGCATAGGAACGTATGGTTCCTTATATGTCTCATCTACCTCGATGGGTACCAAATCCTCGGGTTCTGGTTCGACAACTGGAGAGGGCTGCCTTTCGTGTGTGAGTAATCTTTCCTGTAATTCGGCCACCTGCTCTTTCAATGTCTTGACTTCCTCTGAAGTCGTGGTCGTTTCTGTGACTCTGGGTGCTGTCTTTTGCTCTTGGAGCTGATTGCGCAGCTCATCACGTTCCCTTTCCAACTCATCATGAGCATCTAATAGATCTACATAGCTTTCCAAGATGGTCTTCATTGTCTCTGAGGGTACGGCTTTAAACTGCTCTGGATCAATTTCGTGGGGAGAGCCTTCCATTGCTGCTTCTAGATTTGCTTCATTTTGCTGCTGCAGTCTCTTGTTCTCTTCAAGGGCGGCCGCCATGTGTTTTCTGAGGAGTGCCAAGTTACGCCGGACTCTGAGATTATCGGCTTGGTATACGTCCAACAAGGCCCCGAGTTGTTTGGTGCCCGGTTGTTGTGATGGTTGGGGAGTTTCTAGGAGTGTTTGGTGGGCATGTTCGAGCGTGGTGTAACGTTGGTTGAGTTTTGCATTTTCTTCCTCGATCGCTGTGAGGCGGCTCTGAAGTTTCTGGTTGGTAGTGATCACGTGATGATAACGATCGTCGAGAGCGCGATACTCATTCTGAAGTTGATAGACACATTGATTTAACGCTAGGAATATACTATTTACATTAAATGATGCAGGGAAAGATGAAGATGCAGGGGGAATGGGGATGGGGAAGGGAGTTGTGAATGCGGTGGACTCAAATGGTGATGTGGGTGGCGGGGGTATGGGAGATTGAGGTTGTGTGGGGGGTGGGAGTGGTGCTGTGGTTGGTGAAGTTTCCATGGTGTCAAAGGTATGTGTGGCAGTGTATATGGGGACAGTGGGAGGGGTGGATGTGATACTTGTGAATATTGTGGTGTAGGTGGGCATGGTGGTGGTAGTGTGCGGTGGTGGGGTGACATGTGTCGTGAGAGGTGAGGTGGGTGGTGAAGGTGGTTCCTCCTGATGCTCCTCTGTTTGTACTACTCCACCTGATTCTGAGACATTAATGTGTATTTGTTTCCCAGATCGCATTGGGCGGGTTGGTACACGTTTTTCGAATCGGTTAATGTACATCATTGCCTCATGAACAGCCTCATCTAGGCCGACAGCCTCTGCATGCAGGTTCATTGCTTCTATGAACATCTCATCTACACCTTCTTCGGCTAGCATTTGACTCATGATCATCTTCCCGGTCTCTAGCGACAATTTGTGTTGTTCTTGGACCCTCTTCATGGTCTCATACAATCTTTTTATTTGCGCTGAGTAGGCTGGGGCACTTGCTAGTTCTGGAAGTTCTTCATACTCTTGATCGTATTCGTCATGCACTTGTTGTTCGTCTGTCGGTTCTGCATCATGCTCTATCTCGATCACTCCAGGTTGGGTCGGGCCGGAAGTGGTGGTGGTGGGTTGCCTTTCTTGAGTCTGCTGGGTGTTTCTGTCTCCAAGTGGGATTCATTGATTAATCGTGCTATTTCTTCATCTGTAAGATCTTCAAGGGTGAACCCTTGAGGGAACTCTAGGTCGGAGGGAATAGGGGGAAATACCAGGTTGGGTCCCTCGGTACTTGGTCTGGGCAAGCGAATCGTGAAGGGTCGGACACGCCTTGTCTGTGGGGGAGTTACCTCGGGTGTGGTAGTGGCACCTCTTGGTTGGGCGCATGGTAACTAAACTCCTCCTCGCATCTTCTTTGATGGGGGTCCTACTGCTGACAGTCGCCTCTGGAATTCTTGGGCCCTGGTCCATACTATTGCTCTTTGGATGGGCACATCGTAAGCTAAGCATCTGTAGATTATTCTCGTCAAAGCACAACATCCATGAAGCACATTTTTTTGCTTCTTATTCCACCGTTGGTGGGCTAGGTGTATCTGATCTATAACCCAATGCGGTATGTTGAGTGTTAGGTTCTCTGCCTCAGCCAAATATAAGGCAAACCATATCTTCTTCGGTGGCATGGTGAATCGTTCTTGTGCTGGAAAAGCAAAATGCTGCATCATGGTTCGGAGGTGTAGAGCAATGGTGGGGGTCATGGCTACCATGTCTTTCAACTTGTTGAGATCCTTGTGCTTCATTCGGCCTGGAACCATTGTTTCCTTTTCCGTGGGAATATGCATCCCCTGCATGTTTAACGCTCCCCGCACCAGATTGAGGGACAATGTGAACCGCTTGAGCTCGTGGTCTGGCAGTAATGAGGGTAACACAAAGGTGCTATCACCTCCTTTGACTCTGCTAGGGGTAATGGTACTGATCAAGTAGGAGCAGCGAAGGAAATCTGGCTTAGGCAAGTGTGCTCTGAAGTATCTGTCCAGTCCCGCTTTGGTCCATACTGATCGCATTACTTCTGCATTTTGATAGTTCTCAAATTCCCGCGTGAAAAAGTGGTAACGTCCCCATTCGCCATTGAACTCAATTTCTGATTCCCAAAAGTATGTGCCATCACCCAATGGCCCGGCGACATCACTAAACCAGTGAGCGTGTTTTCCCACTTGAGAGGTGTGTCCCTGAGGAGGGTCCTGAATCGAGAGAACATGCACAGCTTGAAGCTCTTGGGGCCTTGCGGTGAGTGGTGGTTCCAAGAGAAGAGTTTCAATGTCCACAATTCATGCGCTAGACCCTGCCTGGGAGCTGGTGCCTCCTGCCTCGGCCATGGTTATTGCCTGCTTGCTGATTCTGTGAGAATAGAGAAACATGTGTTAACATTGTAAAGGACAAGATGGAGCCATTTGTTTGTCCCCCTTACAACATCAACATGGGATTCGAGTGAGATTAGTAGGTTAGTAAGTGCTCGGTGCTTGTGTATGGTTAGGAATTGGGTGGACTCAAGAGTTAAGTGAAATGGTGAATTGTGAGAGTGACGTGGTTAGTAAGTGGGTGTAGATGTAATATTGGGGTCGGGGGGTTTATTACAAGTCTTAGGCTTCCAAACACGATGTATAGTTCTTGATCTTGATTGTATGGAGACTCTGGGGGGTGCGATAGGGGTATCTGCTTGAATATGGGGCTTTTTAGGATCCCACATACAAGTGGTTCTATGTGTGCACATGGAAGACTGTGAATCTTTGCGTGATGTGTGAGACTGGGCATCATACGTGTGGGTGAGGGAAACATGTAGTGTTGGGCGTGGCCTCTGTGTAGCTATTTGAGCCCGTACGCAAGCCTTAGGCACCTAGATTTTTCGTGATTGTGGGCAGGCCTTCATCAACATCTTGGGTACCCAAATAGATTTTACTTTCACAGACGATTCGGTTACAGACTTCTTATTAGTGTTGTGTTGTCGATTACTAATAAGAGGCTTCGGTTGCAGATTTGGTGTGGTTGTGACAGGGAGTTCGCCTTTCCGCACCCACACTTGTTGCGATTGCTGAGACCTTCCACTTCGCATGTGTTTTTGGCCTCCAAGATAGATAGTGTGCTGCTCCTTCTGTCTTTGATCTGCCCTTGGTTGGTGTATCCTTTTGGCCTTTGGAAAAGAAGGGAGTTCCGTTGCATCCCTCACTCCTCGATTGAGATCATCCTTCTTCTGCATCACACAGTTTTTGACAAGAACAGCATGGTCATCTTCATGTGTGCTCCTGGAAGGACCAGGAGTTCGTGCCTGTCCTAGTTCCTTGAGTGCTTCATTTTCCAATTCAACTGTAAATCGACTATGATTTACCCATACCTGAAGAAGTCCCCTTCTTAGGTTTAGGTCAACTGCATGATCATAGATCCAGTCTTGACCCAAGATAAGAGGCTCAGTGAGGTCTTCGTCTTGACACACTAGCACTTTCACTGTCATTGCTTCATCTTGGATATAGAGGGGAAGTTCCACCTCGCCCATGCAAGGGGTTTCCACGCCTCCCAATCCTATGAGATATGCTTCCACAGGATTGACAGTTAATTGCAACTCTTGACAGTAAGACAATTTAACAGCACTAGTGGCTGCACCTGAGTCAATCAAGGCTCTTACAGTCCTTGCACTCTTTCCTTGTCCTATATCTAAGGTTATGAAAGGACGTGGATCAGTTATCCTATGTGAGCTAACACCTGAAACTTCACACATAGCCACGTCGTATCCTTGATCTGCATATGCATTTTGCCTAGGGTGCTCTCTACCTTGTCTTCTTAATTTCATTCTCCGTATGCGCTCTAGGGCTTCTGCTTGAGCTTCTTCTCGAATTCGCTTTTCTTCCTCTTTGCGTTTCTTAGCAGTATTGAGCCGACTTAGCATTTCCTCCGTGAGGGGTTCCTGATACAACTTGACTCTACATCCACTAATATAGTTTGGGAGAACATCACCCTCTAAAGTGGCTAGTTGTACTGCTCCACTCGTGGAGATCCTATTGATGATCATAGGTCCGTAGCCTCTCTTTTCTAGCTTCCTTGCATGTTGTTTCAAAGTGTAGACTAAAACTAAGTCGCCTGCCTTTAAACCTTTATCCTTAACGTGGGCATCAAAGTATGCCTTCTGTCTCTTCTTAGCTGCATATATCCCTGCAGCTGCTCTCAGTCTTGTTTCTCCTAATCGTTCAAGGTCAAAAAGTCTAGAGGAGAGTTCATGACCCGTCCAGTCGTGATCTTGTGCTACTTTCAATGTAGGTATCAAGAAGTCCAAGGGTAGCACCGCGTTTTGGCCAAATACCATCTGAAAGGGAGTGGCTTGGAGTACCGTTTTGTAGGCTACTCGGTATGCCCAAACAGCGTGGTGTAGCTGTTTGTCCCAATCAGAGCGCTTAGTGTTCACTAATTTTGTCAGTACATTGCATAGGATCTTGTTGGTGCTTTCGGCTTGTCCATTAGCTTGAGGGTGATAGGGGGCAGACTTCTTATGTATTACCAAGAATTCTTGGAGCAGATTTTCAATCACTTCATTCAAGAAGTGAGTGCCTCTATCACTAACTAGCTCTATAGGTAGCCCGTATCTTGTGAATACATTCTCAAACAAGAATTTAGCAGTTGTCTGAGCGTCGTTCTTTGTCGTAGCTTTTACCTCTACCCACTTTGTTAGATAGTTTGTCGCAACAATGATATATTCTGCATGGGAACCCTTAGCTGGGGGATTAATAGGACCTACGAAGTCTATTCCCCACTTAGAGAATGCACGTCCACCCATCATCGGTTTCAGTGGCATCTCATCTTTACATATAGGATAATGAGTTCTCTGGCAAACATCACACCGTTTCACATAGGTATGTGCATCCATGTGAAGGGTCGGCCACCAGAAGCCCACAAATAGTATTGCCTTGATCACCCGATCTGGTCCAAAGTGTCCTCCTGCTACACCTTGGTGAGCAGTTTCCAAGATCTTGAGATATTCACTTTCATGGACACATAGCCTCAGGTAACCATCTTTACCACGCTTATATAGATTATCACCGATGAGTGAGTAATCATGGGCTTCTTGTTCTAAACTCCTTTTCCTAGCCAGAGTCATGTCTGGAGGGAATGTTCTCGTCCTTAAGAAGGATACTAGTGGTTCACTCCAATGTGGCACTATGGTCACTTGATAAAGAGTGGCATGTTCCACAGGTGGTTTAGTGCAGCAGATTGGGCACTCCTTGCACAACTTTTGGACATCAGCTTCCATAGTTGGCCAATGTACTCCGAGTCTCCTTAGTGTCTGTAAGGTTCATTGCTTTGAGTAGTGTTGCTCTAACGCACCTACATGTGCTAAATGCAACCATTTATTGTACTCGTCCTCTTCCACACAACAAGCCAAGATTCCTTGATCTCTGTGCTTGTACATGCTTCCTGCCATGATGTGGTACTTTTGGGCTTTCACAACCTCTCTATTCTGTGTGTTTACTACTGGATGGTTAGGCCCGTATGTCAATACTGGCACCAATGGCTTAGCCCACTGCGGCACCACTTCCAAATTAAACAAGTAAGCATCAGGAAGATCATCTGATACTCCTTGTGGGGCTTCACCAGATGTGAGCCTAGAGAGATGATCTGCTCTCAAATGAGTCCTCCCTTTTCTCACCACTACCTCAAAGTTGTATTCCATTAGCAAGAGAAACCATCTTACTAATCTTCCTGTATTGCATGGCTTGTTTACGAGGTATAGCAAAGCCTGATGATCAGTAAAAAATTTAAACTTATTTGCAAGAAAATAGTGTCTAAATTTCTTGACTGCATATACCATGCCTAAGCCTTCTCTCTCTGTAGTGGTGTAATTCCGTTCAGCTGCATTCAATTGTCTACTGGCATAGGCGATTGGAAGATCCATGTTACCTTCACCAGTAGGTTGTGCAAGCACACATCCAATGGCATAATTGGATGCATCCACGTGAACATGGAATGGCTTATTCCAATCTGGTGTGGTCAAGATTGGTGCTGAACATAGTCTTCATTTAAGCTCCTGGAAGGAATTCTCACATTCATCAGTCCACTCGAAGTTAGTCAGAAGTCCGTACATGGGTTTTGCAATGACCGCGTACATATGAATGAACCGTCGGTAGTAACCACAATGCCCCATGAAAGCTTGTACTTCCTTGACATTCCTTGGCCTAGGTAACTCTGCTATGGCTCTCACTTTCTCTTCGTCAGTAGATATGCCATTCTTTGACACTATGTGTCCTAGAATCTTGCCTTGCCTGACCATAAAAACACACTTTTCTGGGTTTAGGCAGACTTGATATTCTCTACATTTGTCAAAGATTTGTCTGAGTTCAGGAATATGAGTTTGTCTAATGTTGGAAGGAGCACAAAGATCATCCACATAGACTTCTAAATTCTTCCTCAGGAACTCTTTAAACACATGACACATCAGCCTTTGGAAGGTAGCTGGTGCATTGGTAAGCCTAAAGGGCATTACACGAAAGGCAAATATACCCCACTCTGTGGCAAAAGCTGTCTTATGCTGATCTTCTGGAGCTATGGCTACTTGATTGTAGCCCGAGAATCCATCAAGAAAGCTGTACACTTCCTTGCCTGCCACTCTTTCTAAGAGATGTTCTGTGATGGGAAGCGGATAGTTATCTCGAATAGTGGCTGCATTAACCTTTTTCAAGTTAATGCATACGCGCAGCTTTCCATTTTTCTTGGGCACTACTACGATGGGGGATACCCATTCAGTGTGCTCAATTTCATAGATAAATCCAGCTTCAACCAGTCTATCTATCTCCTCTTTGATCTTGGCAGCGTAATTATCGTTATATGTATAGGGCTTTTGCTTAGAGGGTTTGGCATCTGAAGTCATGGGGATGGTGTGTGAGCATATGTCTGGGTCAACACCCTTCAAATCCTTGTGACTCCAAGCGAATACATCTCTGTATTCTCTTAGCAAGGCTATTAACGCATGCTCTTCTTCCTCTGTTAGGTCATGGCCTATGTATGTGCATCTCTCCTCTCCTTCTTCTAGAGCCACTACTATTTTCTTGGTGGTTTCTTTGTTATCATAGGCCTCTCCTGATTGTGCCTCTCGTTTCGGCATTCTGATCATGACTCTCCTCTCATCTATCTCATACTTCTTAAAATTTTCCGGGACCTCAAACAAAGATTCTTCCTCTTCTGGTGAGACTTCTCTCTTCTTTCTTTTCTTTCCTTCTTCCTTCGGGGTCACATGTGTGGCTAATCTTACATCATTTGTAAGCTCTCCATGCCTTTGGGGTTGAAATTCTACTTCATGGAAGTATTCTTCATCTGATGCAAAAGGTGGGTCCATAATGATTGACTCTAGATCGGAGTCACTTGCATCCTCAAATGCATCAAGGCTAGGTTCGCATTCTTCTAGAATTGCCTCTCTCGTGATTGGCTCTATGGAGAAGATTGAAATGTCATAGCCATCTTCATCACAGTGAGGTGTCCATTGCTCTTCGTTGATGGCTACATCCATTGTTGCTAGGATTTCTGCCCAGCCATGGGGTTCAAATTCCTCATCAGGAAAGACTACAGGTGCATAGGCTGGGTCTTGAATTGATCTATGGTTTTCTTTTGCACCTACCTCGCTGGCTTTCTCTCTCTTCTCTTCTTCTACTGCTACCTTGCACATCCATAAGTGGGTGTCTTCGTGCATCCAAGAGGATCCTGACCCAATGGAATGCACCGATTCTGTATCATCTTTGCTCTATGGATGGGATTCCATTGGATGGGAGGTACATCTCGATGAGAGTAATCCTTAAGATTGACTTTGGTCGTAACACCTAAATGCTGCAAATACAAAGAATTGGTTCCCCAATCCTGTACCACTTGCAACTGTCGCATAAATGGTCTTCCCAAAATCATCTCATAGGCATGATTTTTGTTGAAGTCACATATAGCAAATGTATGCTCAAACTCGACACCATAGGTGGTGAGAGTTATTCCTTCTAGCAATCCTAAGGGTCTCTCAATATGACCATCGGCCATCTGCAGTTTCATTCTCGTTGGCCTGAGTGCTGGCTTGCCCCAACGCTTCCATAGGGAAGTGGTGGCAATTGCCACTCCTGCACCTGAGTCCAAAATTGCCTTGGTGGTGTACTCCTGGTATGTAATGGGAAGATAGGTGTTCCCTTCTTCACCTTCACACATATCTCCTATCTTGTCCAAGGGTATTTCTGGCACTGTTCTCTGGGATCCTACCTGGGAACGAGGTTTTGCTATCTCTGGTACTTGTTTGGCGACACGTTTCCACACCTCTGGTCTAACCTTAAGCCACTCTTCCAAAGTGAGATTGCACTGCACTTTGGTGTTCTTCACTACCTCTGTGTTTTTAGGTAAGATTGAGTCCTCATTTCGTACCATGACCGTAGGTGCTCTCATACAGGTGGACTTTGCTTCCCAGGGGCCTGTGAAATGGGGTAGTTCTTGTAAAGAATTAGACTCGAAGTCTAATCTTTCTTGAGATTGGGTACTCTCCTGCTCTCCATAAATGGATGGGATGTCTTGTGGGAATTGGTCATGTGCATCATCCACAAGTTCAATGGGAGGGGGGACTTCATTTTCTTTAGCCCATTTGTCTTCTTGAATCTCGCGTAGGAATTCTGGTGTGAACCGATTCATAGAAGATGATGTGTCTGGCTCCGTAGAGTTAGGCACATAGGCTTCAGGCACATAGGCTTCCTAAGCAGGAATGCTTACTATTTCACTTGCCTTGCCCTGGTGTTGAGAGGCTGGTTCCTTTTCTGATTGTGCAATCAGCTTTTCAATTCTTTCTAGGGAGGGGGGGTTGTCTGGTTCAGTGGAATTGGGCACATAAGCTTTCGGTGGGGGATGGGTCATGTTTTTGCTTGCTTTATCTCTCTCTTGATTTTTTTCTTCCTTGGCAGATCTCGCGATTATGCCCTCTAGCTTCTCTAGAAGTCCATCCAAGTGTAATTGCGTCTTGGCTGAGCCCGAGTAATTGAAAAGGCGACTGGCTTCAAACATAGTCTGAGCCAATGCGACCATTTTCGCGCAAAGCTTGGTTCTTTCTATCTCTAGGTCAGCTCTAGGGTAACACTTGTCATGATCCGTGACATTTGGCCCTTCTTGGATTCTGGCCTGATATGCTTTAAGCATCATGTCTATGTCTTCAGGAGTGGGATCAGCTAATACTGATCCTACTCGGGGTGGTGGGTGGGTTACGTGGGGTGTATTAGAGGGTGGAGGGATGGAGGGTGATGGGGATGGTATCAGTGGGAATGTGTGAGAGTGCGGTTGAGATGTGATCTCTACGATTTTTGCTTTGGTTTCTCGTAGACTTTCCTCAAGTTCACTCATCTTCTTTGCCCATTGCCTTTTCATTCTTTCACGACTATCCTTCCAGGCTCTAGTTCTCTTTTTGGTTATGCTCTCTGTTTCACTAACATCTGGGCTCTTTTCTTGGCCTACACCCTGGTTTTGCTGCAGTGCTTGGGCTCTAGTGATTACTTGTACTGGTGCAGTGGAAGTCACGCTCCCTGTGGAGTCTACCACTAACCCAACAACGTTGATAGGAGTGATTTTTGGCATATTATTGGGGTTCTTTGGGCAATCTCGTAAGAGATGCTCCTTTCCACATTCTTGGCAAAAGCCCTGAATCGTCACTGACTGGGATTGTGTAGGTGGAGGCAAGGGTCAATCACGAATGAGGTGATCTCCTTGACATCTGTAGCATGGTCCTCTAGGGAATGGAGGTCTTATCTGTCTAGGTTGAGGCCTAGGATTGGGGTTTGTATACATGAGGTTTGTGTGATCTGACTCCCAACTAGGTTCACTTGGCTCTTCATTATAGTAAGACTCACCATGCTCAGGAGACTGCATGTAGTAGGCCTGGGGGCTATCAACATGTGTAGAGTCAAAGCTATGGTCACTGGGATCACTTTCAGAAAGCAATGGTATTACAGAGACTATCGCTCTATTCAGGTTTTCTTCTGCTGCTGCATATTTTACTGGGATCACATTAGCTGGGGCAGGGGGTTGTTGTGCTAACACAGGTTGAGGCCTTTGTTGGGCTTGATATTGTGGTTGATAATTTTGTTGTGGCCTAGTGTACTGTTGTGGTGGGTATTGACTCTGGTATCTGCCTTGTTGAGGGTATGGCTGAGGGTAGGGTTGCCTAACTGCCTGCTTTTTGTATGGGCAATCTTGCGCGGTGTGATTGGTGTACCTCCGTTCTATGGTGCAGTACTGGCTACTAGGATTTACTTGGGGTTGAGCCATAATGGGACATACGTTCGCCATGTGGTCGCCACCACAAGTATAGCATCTTTTCACCGGGGTAAACCTTGGGATTTGTTTGCTAGTTACACCTAATTTCTTAGCAACTTTCTCTGCAAGTTCCTCAATCGATGTGGATTGCGTGGAAGAGGGGCTAGAGGCACTATCTAAATCTTTGTATATCTTGGAAAGCTCTAACTCCTCCCCTAGATTATCCTCGATGTCAATGCACATGCGTACACAATCTTCTATGCTCCTAGGGTCCTTCAAAAACACATAAGATCTCAATTTGGTACTTAGCAATCCATCCAAGAATAAAGCCACTTGCTTGGCTGGTGTGGGTAGCTCCGAAACAGGACATCTTTCTAAGTATTGCCTAAATCTTCTTCCTGCAAGTCTCACGGTCTCTTGAAGGGTTTGCTTGAAGCTGTGAATCAATGAGGAGGTATTATGCCTTATGCCACTCTTAGAGAATTCAATAATGAAAGCCTCTAGGAGTTGGTCTATGCTCCTGAACTGTCTCTCATTCAATGGTTGAAACCACGTAAGGGCTCTGTTCCTAAGGGTTAGACCAAAGGCATTATACTGCGTGAATAAATCCTCCACTTGTTCAGCTCTCAAGACTTGCCTAAACTCAGCCACATGATCGTATGGATCTCCCGTGCCATCGAAGTAGTTCTTCATGGACTTAACTAGCTGGGTTGGTCTCAAAGTCCTTATGTGCTCTCTAGGTCGTGGTAGAGGGAACTCATCGGCATTTCTTCGCTGTCCTGGGGCTCTAAGTACCTCAGACTCTACTCTATTTGTTTCCGTCCTCATTCTTTCTCTGCCCACTAGGTTGGCAAAGCTTACTTCTGGTCTATCTCTACTTCTATCTCTTTGCATTTCATGAGCTTGGGATGTTCCAGCTCCAGGGTGACCATAGGATACGTTCGATCTTGGTTGGGGAAAAACAAATTCGCCCTTCCAAGTGTAAGCATGCCTATCATTTTCTGTCACCACAAAGATCCTCTCCGAAGCGTGATCTAAGTAGGTCACTCTACCTGGGCTATCAGGATCCTTAAACTCATAGATCATGATAGTTCCTATATCCATTGGCCGATCAGATTTATACCTCCAAAAGGCTTCGTCAGTCTCTCGGTTCAGAAGCAGATCTATGCTCTTGTTGTCTTGGGGAACCCACTCAGGTGTGATAATCCTAGTGAGAACAGATTTGCCTCGGGGGGTTCTAGGTTCTACACCCATGTTTCCTTGCTCCAAGTCACCTAAATCCGATTCCGGGACTACATTCCCAAATTCATCAATCCTTTCTGGATGACTGGTGACTACGTATATGGTTCCCTCTTTGTCCAAGTATGCCCCATTTTCAAACTTGACAGCTAGGTGCTCTAGTCCAATAGACTGGTCAGGGTTTTTAATCTGGACCACGGATCTTCCTAGGCCGTCCTCATAGATGCTAGCACCTAATCGGTTGGTCCTAAGGTATTCCAACTGTGTTTTGTAAGGGCCTTCTACCCTGTGCAAGTATGGCACACCTAAACTTCCCGTAGGTCTGTCCATGCCTTGAGACATCTCTGATTCACTAGTATCAGAGCTAGGGTAATGCGAGTGGTGACTCAACTGCTGGGCCCAAGACCTTGCAGTATGATTGACACTAGCCTCTAAAGACCTAAGGCTTTGTCTCTCTCTTACTAGGTGTCGTCTTGATCTAAGGTTCATATGCCTAACTGATTAACCCAATTTTTCCCAGGTACAACCACGTTTCTGAGTCCTTTTGTATCGGTTACTTGGTTCTTTTTATGTTGATTATCGTGTTTATACTCTTGTCTGATATCACTTCGTCAGGAATACTTGAGTTTAATTTCGCACTTTAGTTTGGTCGTTTCACGTTAGGTTCTTTTCCTTTTAAGGTTGTCGTTCACACAAACACAGGTTATCTCTTGACTTGCACTTGATTTCTTAGATAGTCTTTGATTTATCTTGTGCCTATCGTTGCCTGGAATTACTTCTAACACTACCCGCACTTAGCCTAAACTAAGAATTGACAGAGGGTGTTGCGGGTTTTCCAACCTTGAGTTCCTTTCCTTGTATTTTTGCCTTGGTGTGCCCAGGACACGTGTTCCCAAGCCTGCACTTACTCTTGCCTTGCGTACCCTTCGCTGCTCTCAAAGGACCTGTAAAAGGCCCACCGTTAGCTCAAGACTTAAATTCAAAAGACCGAACCAAGCACTTCCATTCATGTAACACTTCACCAATTTGCACTATGATTTTTTGGACACATCTCTAGAGATCCCTGAACTTTGTTCCCCCTGGGTATGGTCAACTTCAAAATACCTTATCTAATATTCCTGATCTTAACTCAGCCGTAACTAGTCAATGTTTTTGTTGTACTCCCTGCGAGCTTTCCAACAAAGCAAAAATCACGGCAAACGGATTTCGTATGAGAAAGTTATGCCAGTTCAGGGTTTTGGGGCTAAAACCGTATTAAACTAGGTTGACAGGCAAACAAGAATTCTCGAGTTACTTGGGTCATGCCCTCGTAATGCAATACTACACCCTTGTGTTTGTCCCACACTTGGCCAAAATTTAGACCACTATTTTTGCCTTAAAAATTTGATCTAATTTGCCCTTCTAACGTGTTCGCAAAGTCTGTCGGTCCCGATTGACAGGTCAATCGCGATTGATGTGTCGATCGCGATTGACAGGTCCGTCGTGGCTGTCAGTCGCGATTGATGAGTCAATCGCGATTGACACGGGGCTCGAAAAGTCAATCAATCGTGGTCAATCAGTCGTGGACTCTGTCGGTCGCGATTGACAGGTCCGTCGTGGCTGTCAGTCGCGATTGATGAGTCAATCGCGATTGACACGTGGCTCGAAAAGTCAATCAATCGTGGTCAATCAGTCGTGGACTCTGTCGGTCGCGATTGACAGGTCCGTCGTGGCTGTCAGTCGCGATTGTCTGGTCGATCGCGATTGACACGTGGCCCGAATTTTCAGTCAATCGTGGTCAAACCATCGTTGACTCTATCAGTCGCGATTGATGTGTCGATCGCGATTGACAGGTCCGTCGCGAAGTCTCGGTCCATCGTGGTCAAAAAGTCATTGACTCTGTCGGTCACGATTGATGTGTCGATCGCGATTGATGGCTCGATCGCGATTGACACGTTTCACGCGTATGGTCAATCGGTCGTTGACTCTGTCGGTCGCGATTGACAGAGCCGTCGTGGGCTGTCAATCGCGATTGACTGGTCGATCTGTCCGTCGGTCGTGGTCAATCGGTCGTTGACTCTGCTGGCCGCGATTGACAGAGCCGTCGTGGGCTATCGATCGCGATTGACTGGTCGATCGCGATTGACAGGTCTGTCCGTCGTGGTTTGTCGGTCGCGATTGACAGAGCGATCGCGATTGACAGAAATCTGAGGAATTTCAAGGAACTAAACACATTTTTGGGAAGCTCTAGGCCTGTAGATCATGGTTTTGCACTTTGTTTGGTAATTTGAGTGTTTTTTCTGTCGGTCGCGATTGACAGAGGTCGGCGACACACAGACAGTTACTTCGAATTCCGTACCTGCGCAGAGTGCTGGGGACGATGATGTGACCTGTACCTGCAAGACAGCTCAAGAAACATGCAAAAATAGCACACACAATTTCGCTCTCTCGCTCTCTCTCACAAGTGAAATGAGGGAAATGAGGTGGAGATGGTGATATAATCAAAAAACAGAAATTTTCGCGATAATGGAGATGGAGGTGGGAGATGGTGATGATGATGATGGTGATGAAGATGGTGAAGAAAGTAAAAGAAAATTGATGAGAGTGAAGAAAATACCTACAACTCCAACGCGTCAACTCTACGTCTTACCATCACACACTCGTCCTCAAAGCTCGATCCCCGGCAACGGCGCCAAAATTTGGTGTAGCTCAGTGATGAGTAGCACCTCCTTTAATGTCAATCCGGGAAGACATGAGGATGGTATGAAGACCTCGAGCAAGTGACGGCACAAGTGTGTGAGTGAGAAGCACACTAACATGCACACACATACACACACACGCGCACACACAGTAAGACAAAGAGTGAGAATCAATGGAGTTCTTAGATCACTTTTAAAGAGCTCTTACAAGTTCATTTCAATTACAATCTAACCTCAAAAATGAGCTCTCTAGCTCCTTTTATAGTTTTTGACTAGCTTTGGCCCTGTCCAGACCTAGTGTCCGGCCTAGTTAAAAATTAGGTTCCAGGGCTTATTTGAGGGCTCAAACGAGATCTAAAAAATACGAAAATTGGCAGGTAGATACTTCTAAAGCTCCTCAAGCTCGAGGACTCCTCAGCTTGTACAAAATGGAGCTACAAAAAGGTGAAATGGTATTTACAATGATTGTTAGTGATAAGAATCACTGTTGTTGTAGGGATTTCTTCTAATGCTCTGCCATACATGTCTTCGAGCTCCCTGCTTGCTCCTTGTGTGTCCTCCTCTTCCTATGCTTCAATATCTTTGAAGAAAAACATTTGGCCTATTTGCGAGGTCGTAGTTGACTGCTCTGTCTGCCTGTGCTTTCTCTTCTCTCTGACTCCCTTCGACTACTTCCAACACACCCTCTGTACCTTGTTTGTACATGCTTCCTTCTAATATTTGATATTTTTGTGATTTTATGATTTCATCTTTGTTTGTTTTTACATTCTTATTTGTGGGTTCAAAGGTTAGGATAGGTTGTAACTTATTTGCCCATTTAGGAACAACTTCTAAATTGAACAAATGAGCATTAGGCAATTCATCAAACACTCCTGAAGTGATGCGAGAAAGGTGATATGCCCTCAGGTGGGACCTACCTTTCCTAACAACCACTTCAAAGTCATATTCCATGAGTAAGAGAAACCATCTTACTAAGCATCATGTATTGCAAGTTTTATTGACCAAATATAATAAAGCTTGTTGATTAGTAAAAACTTGAACTTGTTGGCCAATAGATAGTGTCTAAACTTCTTCACAGCATATACCATGCCTAAACCTTCTCTTTTCGTTGATCTACATGGACTTTGAAGGGTATATTCCAATCAGGAGTGGTCAGTATTGGTGCTAAGCACAAACTTCTTTTTAGCTCATTGGAGCATTTTAAACACTTTGTCTTTTCTTTATTATCATATGCTTCTCCTATGATGGCCTCTCTCTTAGGAATTCGTACCAAAATTTTTCAGTCTTCAACATCATATTTCTTGAAATTTTCTGGTACCTCAAACAATGATTCCTCCTCTTCTTGTTTCATGGCTTTTCTCTTGTTTATCTTTTGACCTCCTTCACTTCCATCCTTTGAATTTATTGTTTTAATGCTTGCGTGAGGTTCTTCTTCTTGTTGGTTAAATGCTCCTATGTCTTCTAGATAGTACTTTTCTAAATTAAAGCAACTATCCATTACAATGGACTATAGATCATCGTCGTTTTCTTCTTCTTCTATAACATCACTAGGGTCACATTCTTCCAAAAAGGGTTGACACATGAACACTGCACTAAAATATCATAAGCCTCCTCATCACAATGAGGTGTCCATTTTTCTTCATTGACTGCAATGTCCATGGTAGCTAAAATTTCTGCCCAACCATGAGGCTCAAATTCCACATCTGGAAATATCATCGGTGTATAGGCCAGGTCCTTAATTGGTCTATCTCCTGGAGAAGTTCCTTCTTCTCTTGCTTTTAGGCGCTTTTCCTCTTCCTCTACAACCTCGCACATACACGAGTGAGAATCTTCATGTAGCAATGATGGATCAGATGAACTTCCAGAATGCACAGAGATAGAACCTTCTTTTACTTTGTGGATAGGATTCCATTGTAGGGGTGGTACATCTCTGAAGGTATAATCCTTTTGATTGACCTTGGTGGTGACCCCTAAGTGTTGTAAGTACAAGGAGTTGGTTCCTCAATCTTGTACTATTTGCAATTGTCGTAGACATTATTTTTTTCAAAATCACATATAGCAAATGTATGTTCAATCTCTACACCACAAGTGGTTAGAGTTATCCCTTCTAGAGTTTTCAAAATTATTCTCATCTCATAGACATTATTTTTCTCAAAATCACATAAAGAAAATGTATTTTCAATCTCTACACCACAAGTGGTTAGAGTTATCCCTTCTAGCAATCCTAGAGGTCTTTCAAAATGAGCGGCTGCCATTTGAAGCTTCATTCTAGTTGTTCTTAATGTGGGTTTGGACCATCGCTTCCACAAGGAGGTGGTCGCAATAGCAACACTAGAACCTGAATCTACAATTGCTTTGGTTGTGTAACCTTGGTAGGTGATTGGAAGATAAGTATTACCTTCTTCACCTTCACTCATGTCTCCTATTTTGTCTAGAGGTATCTCTCGTACTTTCTGCATAGAGCCTGCTTTTGGCATATTGGAATCAAGTTCTGGAACCTAATCCATCACATGGTTCCATAGCTCAGGTTTTCCTTTGAGCAGCTCTTCTCCAGTGAGATGACATTGAACCTTAGTGTTCTTCACAATGTTAGTGTTTCTTGGAACCACTCAGTCTTCATTTCTTACAAATATTTTGGGAGCTCTGATCTGAAGAGATTTAGATTCCCATGGGCCTCTGAATTGTGGCAATTCTTGTAAAGAATTCATCTTCTTGTTGCTCTGTTTGGTCTCCATAGATAGATGGAATGACTTGGGGAAATTGATCGTGAAGATCATGAATTTCATGAATAGGAGGGGGATTAACCTTCTCCTTGGCCCATTTCTCTTCTTGTATTTCTTGCAAGAATTCTTGAGAGTACTCTTGAATTGAAAGAGGTGCCCCATCATCTATGGAATCAGGAACATAAGCTTTCCTTGGTAGTGAAATTTCTCTTTCATCAACCGGTTGAGCCTGTGGAGGTAAAGAAACATATGGCTTGTTTAGCAACTGCTCAAATCTTTCTAATAAGCCTTGAAAATGCAAATCTGGTTTGACAGAGTTTGTCTGATTGAATGATTGGCTGGTCTTGAGCATAGCTTGAGCTAGCTCTACCATTTTCATGCACATTTTTGTCTGTTCAATCTCTAAGTCTGCTTTAGGGTAACTCTTGTCTAGGTTTGCGACTGTTGGTCCTTCTTGAAGTCGAGCCTCGTAGGCCTTGAACATCATGGCCAAGCCTTCTAGGGTTGGATCTGCAAGGACAGACCCTGGTTGAGGGTTATTTATAGTGGATGGTGGGGTGGGATGAGGTGGAGTGGATGGAGCTTTGGCATGCAAGGGGTTTTGAGCTGCAATATCTTCTATTTTTGTTTTTGCATCTTTTAGGCTTTCTTATAGTTTGGATAACTTTCTGTTTCACTTGACTCTCCTTGGTATCCTTATAGTTGTTTTGCATCTTTTAGGCTTTCTTATAGTTTGGATAAATTTTTGTTTCTCCTTGGTATCCTTCCATGTTCTCGTTTTCCTTTTACTTGGCTCTCTTGCTTCACTTGACTCTGATTGCTCAACTGGTTTATCTTCTTTTAAGGCTTGTGCCCTGCCTGTATAGGAGCCACATTACTAGTACTTGAACTTGAATCTGCCAGTAAGCCAACCACATTGATGGGTGTAACCTTGGGCATACTAGAGGGATTCCTAGGACACTCTCTTGGAAGATGTTCTTTGCCGCACTCAAGACAAAAGCCTTGTATTGCGATGTTTTTTCCTTGTCCCGGAGACTGTGAATGGGGACATTCACAGATGAAATGGTCGCCGTGACATCTAAAACATGGACCTCTAGGGGCTTGTGGTCTTACTTGTCTCGCTTGGGGCCTAGGGTTGGGATTCGTATACATGACATTGGAGTATTCTCGCTCCAAATTTTGTTCCATAAGTGGTGTCTCGTATTGATAAGAATAAGCCTCGTTATGCTCTAGTGACTTTGTGTAATAAGCTTGTGGACTATCTTCATGAGAGTAGTAAGAACTATGAGCATGAGAGTCATGATCTGAGACTAGAATCGTTATTGGTACCAATGCTCTTAAAGTTCTCCTCTACCACAGCATACTTAGCTAGGATCACATTGGCAGGAGCTAGTGGTTAGTTTCCTAGGATAGGTTGTGGCCTATATTGTGCCTGATATTGTTGTTGTGGCCTATAATGTGGCTATTGGTATTGATTCTCATACTTTCGCTATTGGTAAGGTTGCTCATAATTTTTTCTAACAGCCTACCTATTGTATGGACAATCTTGAGCCATATGATTTGTGTATTTCCTCTCAATGGTGCAATATAGAGCATTAGGGTTTCCTTGGGGCTGAGCCATCATTGGGTAAACATTAGCCATGTGGTCTCCTCCACATTTGTAACATCGCTTCAGTGGGGTGACCCTTTGTGGTTGTCTATTTTGGACTCCTAGTTTCTTGGCAACCTGCTCAGCTATCTCATCTATCTCAGTGGGGTTTCTTGAGGTATGTCTAGAAGAGCTTTCAAAATCCTTATAGATTTTGGAAAATTCTAGCTCCTCACCCAAGTTGTCTTCTATGTCTATGCACATCTGCACACACTCTTCTATGGATCCAAGCTCTTTCAAGTACATGTATGATCTTAACTTGGTGCTCAGTAAGCCATCTAAAAACAAGGCCACTTGTTTGTCCAATGTGGGTAACTGTGGAATAGGCATCTTTCTAAGTAATGTTTGAACCGTCTTCCTTCAAGTCGCACTGTTTCTTGGGGTGTCTGCTTAAAGTTGTGGATCAAGGATGATGTGTTATGCCTGATACCACTCTTGGAAAATTCTATAATGAATTCTTCTAGCAGTTGACCTATCTCTCGGTAGTTGCGACTGTTTAGGGGGTTGGAACCAAGCTAAGGAAATACCCTTGAGAGTCAAACCAAAAGCCTCAAACTGAGTGAACAAGTCCTCAACCTGTTTAGCTCTTAACACTTGTTTGAACTCGGCCACCTGATCATAAGGGTCTCTGAATCCATCAAAATAGTTCTTCATAGCCTTGACCACTTGACAAGGTCTAAGGGTTCTTGAGTGCTCTCGGGGTCTAGGCAATGGAACCTCATGCTCATCTCTTTGATGCCTATGTGCTCTATGTCTCTCCCTTTCAGGTCTTTCATTTTCAAATCATGATCGGTCTCTACTCGTTGTGTGTGCAAAGCTTACCTTTGGGTTCTCTCTAGTTCTTTCCCTCTGATTCTCATGAGCCTTGGGTGATCTTGCTCCTTGGAGGCCATGGGAGGCATTTGATCTCGGTGGGGGGAAAATTGATTCACCCTGCCAAGTGTATGCATGCCTATCCTGCTCTGTTACCAAGAACATTTTTTCATATGTGTTATCCAGATATACAACTTTGCCTAATATCTCTGGGTCCTTGAACTCATAGATGGTGACTATTGGGTTAGGTTGATCTAGTTTGAATCTCCAAAAGACTTCCTCTATTTCCCTATTCAAGAGAAATTCTCTGCTTTTATTGTCTTGGGGAATCTACTCTGGAGTAATTACCCTAGTCAAGACTGACTTAACTCTGAGAGTCTTGGGTTCTTGTCCTAGGTCTCCTTGTTCTAGGTCTCCTATGTTGTTCTCAAGAATGATGTTTCCAAACTCAGATGTCCTATCTAGTAAGCTGGTAATCTCATACATGGTTCCTTCCTCATTAATGTATGACCCCTCCTCGAACTTGACCACTAGGTATTCAAGTCCAAAGGGTTGATCTCGATTTTTGAGTTGGACAACTGATCGTCTTAGACCATCCTCATAGATGTGGGCACCTAATCGGTTGGTCATGATATATTCCAATTGTGTCTTATAGGGACCTTTTGCTGTTTGTAAATAGGCAGTACCTGAGATGCGTATGGGTCTTTCCATGCTTAAAGACATTTCTGAGTCACTTGTTTCAGAACTTAATGTGTAGGGATAACCACTAATGTTTGTCTATCCTTGCCTAAGTGTCTACCAGATCTCTGGTTCATAAGCCTAGTCTTTTGGTCCCAAGGTTCTCTTGTATTTCTCAAATCCTTTAGAACTCCTTGGTTTCCTAGTCCCACCTGAGGTTCAACGAACCCACGAGCTTTCCAATGAACCCAAAATCACAGCAAATGGATTTCGTATGAAAAACTTATGCCAGTTGAGGGTTCTGGGGGTTAAAATAGGGATATACTAGATCTCTTTGGGAGTACCCTAGAATAGGCGATATGATACCTCTTTTTCCACAATACACAATACCACTTCAGACGATACCACCTTAGATAATACAATACCACCAAGGTGATACCAACTTCCACGATACAATACTATTGTAACTCACGATACAATACCGAATCTTTGAGAAATACGATACTAAAGGATGGGATGATACGATACCAAAACAGGAGGCAATACGATACCAAGTTGGTGATACGATACCACTCAGTAGAGGATATGATACCGCTCCAACCGCAGTACGATACTGCTTGTGCTATGCTACACGATACCACAAGGTGCACCATATGATACCAGAATAAGAGAAGATATGATACTGTGACCCACACGATATGATACCAGGTGGACCACGATAGGATACCACTAGGCAACCGTGATCGCGATACCAGCGCTTGAGGATATGATACCAGAATGGTATCACGATACCTCAAGTTGGTATGCATGATACAATACCTCGACAAGTATCGTGATACACGGGAGTTCTGGTATTGCGATACCAAAACTCAACAGAACATGATACTTGGAGTTTTTGACACCCAAATTCAAACACCCTTCAATCTCATGATATGACACTTGCGAGACCACGTGTAGACCTTGTCACTCCGCGATACTCTCACTTAGTTTTTTGATGTTTTAACAATGCAATTCTCTATATTTCATCCGCGCTTAAGCTCTGAACTCTCTCTGGACTCCTTGCACTACCAAGAATGAAGAAGAAGAGGCAAAAATAGGGGATATACAATAAAAAAAGCGAAAAAATTAGAGAAGGTGAAGATGAGAGGAGATGGTGTTGATGATGATGATGGAGATGAAGCAAAACTGAGAAATTAAACTAAAAATGGTGATTTTTTTTACCTTCCAATGTTTCTACTCTACGTCTTACCATCACACGCTCGTCCTCCAAGCTCTCTCTCCGGCAATGGTGCCAAATTTGGTGTCACTCTAACACAATAGCAAGTACCAACGTGAGGAGTTTCACCTCATAAATGTCAATCCACGGAGACGTGAGGATTGGCATGAAGACCATGAGCAAGTGATGTCACAAGTGCGTGAGTGAAAACACAAGCATGCACACACATAAACACGTATGTGCACAAAGTAAGAGCAAAGATTGGAACAATGGAAGATCTTCGATTGCAAAAGAACTCTCTTACAAAGCTGAAATCTACAACAAGCTAGCCTCAAAACTAAGCTCTCCAGCCCTTTTTATAGTTTTTTGAGTGGTTTTCGCCTTGTCTAGACCTAGTGTCCGGCCTAGTTAAAGATTAGGTTCCAAGGCTTATTTGGGGGCTCAAACGGAGTCTAAAAATTATGAAACTTGGTAGGGTGATACTTCTAATACTCATGAAGCTTGAGGAGCCCTCCGCTTGAACAAAATGAAGTTACAAAAATGGAAAATAGTATTTACAATGGTTTTTAGTGTTAAAGATCGCTATTTTTAGAGGGATTTCTTTTGAAAATTTGACATGTGCTTCTTGGAGCTCTCGACATGCTCTTTCTTCTTGTGTGTCCACCTCATTGATGTGCTCCTATGCTTGTGCTTGACCTTGACTGTCAACATACACACAATACAAGAAAATTGCAGCTTGTTCATAGTGATGTATGTGGTCCCTTTAAGACTCCATCTTTTGGGAAGCATGTATATTTTGTTACCTTCATTGATGATGCTACTTGCCAAACATGGGTGTATCCTATGAAAGCAATGAATGACGTATTTTCTTGCTTCAAAGCATTTTTAGCTATGGCTGAAAAGTTTTCTTCACAAAAGCTTTTGACTCTATGCACGGATCGTAGTGGTGAATACAGGTCACATGAGTTTAACGCTTTTATTTGTGAAAGAGGTATTTCACACCAATGTACAGTGCCATATACACCTCAACAAAATAATGTTGTCGAGCATAAAAATAGAACTCTACTTGAAATGGCACGATGTATGGTTAAAGAAAAGCATTGAGAGTCATCACTCCTTATGAGGCATGGAATGGTCATAAGCCTATGGTTAGTCATATGCGTGTGTTTGGTTGTTTGGCATATGCTCTTGTGCCATCACAACAACGTCAGAAACTTGATGACAAGGCAAAGAAATGTATATTTGTTGGTTATAGTGCTCAAAGCAAGGGATATCATTTGTGCCATCCATTGACAAACACATTTATTGTGAGTCGAGATGTGGTATTTGCTGAAAATTCAGTTTTCCCTCTACTTGAATGCAAAAAATAGCCAATAGTTAGCTCAAAAGATGTGTTCGATACACTCATGCCTTTGTTACAAAATGGTGTGCTTGACTATGGCCATGTAGAATAGCAAACTGAGGTTCAAAGGGCTGAAAAATTCCAGCAAAATTGTGCTAAAAATGCAAAGAATTTCCAGCCAAACATGGCTGAAGTGTTTTAGTCAAAAATAGTCAAAACTTCTGAAAATTTCTAGCCACATATGGTTGAGCATTTGCATCAAAATATGGCTGAAAATAAGCATGAATATCAACCCATGCATGATGTACATATTGAAGATGTTTTACATAATGGACGCATGTCTATCAAGAGTGCACAAACTATGCCAAAGTGGTTGAAACAAACTTTGCAGGACAGCAAATTGAGTGCACCTGTGATGGACAAAGGAAACCATCCTAAACCTTAGATTCCATGTGAATCCTGTATCTCATGATTGGTTCAGAATTAGGAGAAACCAATACTTCCATTGCGTTTGGAACGTGCCAAAACCCTAAGATCGGCTATCTACTTGTCTCATTCGGATATCCAAAGCTCATGTTTTCAATTGATGACATCATCAATTCTTAACCGTCATTCATGAACCACCCTTGAAAACCTATATAAGGAGGGGTTGGCCACATTCATAATTAGTCTTACCAAAACTATTCTTGGGAGCTCAAGGATTCGTGATGGCCAAGTAAGTACTCTCCAAGTTCCAGTTCCAGTTCCTATCTTGTTTCTTGTTCTAGTCCTGTCTAGTCTTGTATCCTAGACATCTTGTCATGTGCTCTTGTAATCTTGTAGTACGAGATCTTATCGAGTTGTTCCTTGTATCTAGTTCATCTCCCAGAAGGGAGCTCTTGTAATCTAGAGATCTTGTTTCATACTTACGATCCTAGGTTGTGGGATCTCTTGTATCATCTCTAATCGAGTTGTTCATACCTATCAGTCCTCGGTTGTGGGACATCTTGTATCAGCCGTGTATTCTTGTATTATTTCCCCTTCATGGGTGATCTTGTATTCAGAAGTGTATTTCTGAAATCTTGTCTACTATAGTTAGAGGGCACAATCTAGTGCTCCCCTGACATTTTGGCAAGACTAGCTCTACCTATGCATCAGAATTTAGGCAGTTGATATGTGACCTCTCTTGGCATGAAGATTATTTCATAAGACAGTTTAGATGGGGCTAAAGAGATGATGTGAAGGATCCTCTACTCACGATGCCAGAAGTTAAGACATTGAATGAATACATCAACCAAGCTATTCAATGCGATAACCGCCTTTTTGAAAGGAAACAAGAGAAACAAGTAGAAGGAAGACCTCACCAATGGAAACCCTTCCAACCCACTCCTAGAAATGAATCTATGCTCGAACCTATGCAGATACATGTAACTAGGCTCCAGCCTCTAACACCACAAGAGAAACAAAGAAGGAGGGATAACAAGTTATGCCTGTATTGTGGAAACCTTGGACATATTGCAGTTAATTTTCGAAACAAGAGAACAGACTCCAGAGTCGCAGCCACCCTTGTAGAGCATGGAAATGACAAAGTCCAGTTGTATAAGAGATCGTGTAGCCGAACCATGATATAAGAAAGGGTCTCATAATTCCAGCTACACCCATAGAAACATGTCTTGCACCTGTCAAGTTAATCATGTCCAAGAACACCCTTTCCCTTACATCCCTAGTAGATTCAGGAGCGTCCTCATGTTTCATCGATGAAGGATTGGTGAAGAAACATGGAATTCTTGTACTTCAGAAGAACGAACCAGTAATAGCCGAAGTAGTAGATGGACAACCTCTAGCATCCAGGAATATAACCATGGAAACCACACCATTAAGAGTACACCTTGGTGATCATGAATCCTACATATGTTTCAATGTAATATCGAGCCCAATACATCTAGTTATCATTGGAATGCCCTAGTTAAAGAAGCATAATCCAGACATTAATTGGGAAAAGAATAAAATCACCCGTCGAGATATCCAGAAGAATCCAACATATGTCAGAGCCAAAGCCTTCACACATGCAGTAAGGAAGGAACCTACATATATGATCCATGCCATACCAGCTCAAGAATCCAAGAAAGGTGATCTAGTACAGCTACCCAATCAGTACAATGGCTTTGTAGATGCTTTTGAAAAGAAGAATGCAGATATCCTCCCAGAGCATAGACCTTACGATTGCCCCATAGATCTTCAAGAGGGAGCACAACCACCCTTTGGACCAATCAATAGACTATCCCTAGAGGAACTTGCAGAACTACACAAGAACATTGATGGGAATCTAGCAAAGGGGTTTATCAAACACTCGAAGTCTCCAACAAGAGCTCATATTTTATTTGTAAAGACAAAGGATGGGACTCTCTGGATGTGTGTAGACTATCGTGGATTGAATAAAGTCACTATAAAGAACATATCCCCTCTACCACTTATATCAGAGCTCTTGGAACGCCTTGGAAAATCAAAATTCTTCACGAAGATCGATCTTCGAGGAGCTTACAACCTTGTCAGAATCAGAGAGGGAATGAATGGAAGACAGAATTTCGAACAAGGTATGGCCATTTTGAATATGTAGTTATGCCATTCGGTCTTACAAATGCTCCAGGTATCTTCCAACATATGATGAATGATATCTTTTAATAATACTTAGATCATTTCGTTGTAATATACCTTGATGATATCTTGATATTCTCCAAAAATCTAGAGGATCATGAATATCATGTAAAGATAGTCCTAGAGAAAGTAAGAGAAAAAGGATTATATGCAAAATTGGAGAAGTGCTCTTTCCATAAGACAGAAGTGGAATTTTTAGGGTACATTGTATCAGATAAAGGATTTTTTATGGACCCTAAGAAGATTCAGACAAACCTTGATCGGCAACCCCCTTCATGTGTTCAAGATGTACAATGTTTTCTGGGGTTTTCCAACTTCTATAGGATATTCATCAGAGATTACTCCAAGATAGTGACACCTCTTACCAATCTTATAGGGAAATCCAAATTCTCATGGACCGAGGAAGGAGAAAAAGCACTTTGGACCTTGAAATCAGCATTCACTACTCCTCCAATTCTAGTTCATCCTGATTCTAGTAAGCCCTTCTTCTTAGAGATAGATGCATTAGACTTTGCCCTAGGGGCCATTCTTTCCCAATATGGGGATGACATACACCTATATCCAGTTGCATATCATTCAAGGAAATTTTCTCCTCCAGAAATTGATTATGAAATTCATGACAAAGAACTTCTTGCCATAGTGGACGCCTTTGATACCTGACGCCACCATCTAGAGGGAGCAGCTCATAAGGTTATTGTGTATAGAGACCACAAGAACCTAGAGTATTTTATGCCCACCCGCATCCTCAACAAAAGGCAATCTAGATGGAGTAACTTTTTACCCAGGTTTGACTTTGTCATCACATATCGTCTAGGACGACAACAATGTTAGTCAGATGCCTTTTCAAGAAGATCTTAGCTTGCACCAAAGAAGGGTGAAGAAGCCTTTGATCACCAGGAGAGCGTATTACTCAAGACTGAGTATCTCTAGTTAGCAGCTATCTCTTCAAGCCATCATGAAGATTCAACCTTGAATCACTTGATCTGTGAGACACTACCACAAGATGAATTGTTTTGTAACGTTAAGCAAAAAACTCAAGAAGGAAGAATTCAAGAAGTAGATGAATTCCAAGAAAAGGATGTGTTACTATTTTATAAGAACCTATTGTATGGCCCTCCAGGAACTCCCATGATCCAAGTACTTCAACAATGTCATGACAACCTTGTAGCAGGAAATTTTGGAGTGAATAAAATAATAGAACCATTATCAAGGGATTTTTGGTGGCCTCAAGTGTGGAAGGAAGTCAAAGAATATATCCGAACCTGTGACACTTGTAATAGATCTAAAGTACCACGACATAAACCTCATCACCTCTTGCAGCCTTTACCTATTCTAGAAAGGCCATGGGCTTCATTATCTATGAACTTCATCACAGACCTGCCAAAGTTAGACAAGTATGATGCCATTCTTGTTATAGTGGATAGATTTACAAAGATGGCACACTTCATTCCAACTACCAAGGCAATCATAGGTGCAACCACTGCTAGACTTTTCCTCAAATACATCTTTGGGCTTCATGGATTGCTTGATGATATTGACAGTGATCAAGATCCGCAGTTCATATCCAACTTTTGAAATAGTCTTTGCAATCTCCTTGGTATTCAAGTTAAACTATCTACAGCCAATCATCCACAAAGTGATGAACAAACAGAACGGGTGAATCAAGTCCTAGAACAATATCTCCGTTCCACCATCAATTATCATCAGAATGATTGGTTTGAGCTTTTACCCTTTGCAAAGTTTGCCTATAACAATCGTGTTGATACATCTACCAAGCACATTCCCTTCTTTGCAAATTATGGACAACATCCAAGGATGGACATACAACTCACAAATCATGTGAAGAACCCAACTGCTAGAGACAAGGCTTAGTACCTCATGGAAATTGACAAAGAAATCAAGGAAGAGATCCATAAAGCTCAAGAACAATATAAGTACTATACAAATCAACATCGTGTCTAGAATCCATCGTATCAAATTGGGGATAAAGTATGGTTACTCAGAAACAATTAGCCAAGTTCAAGGCCCTATGCAAAATTAGATCATCAAAGATTTGTTCCATTCACCATCTTGGCCAACATCAATCTAGTCACCTTCAAGCTCCAACTACCAAGCACCATGAGAATACATCCAGTTTTCCATGTATCATGAGGGAACCATATCAGATTTCACCATTGAGGGTGGAGAGACCTAGTCCTTCACCACCTATCGAGATTGATGATCATGAAGAATTTGAAGTCGAGCATGTCCTAGATTCTAGAATATCCCGAGGAAGATTGGAATACCTTATTCATTGGAAAGGGTATGACATGAGTGACCATACTTGGGAACCTGCAGAAAACCTTCAGAGAGCACCACTCAAGGTTCAAGAATTCCATAAGAGAAACCCAATGAAGCCGAGACCAGATAACATGACTGCTCCTCATGGAACTCGTCGTTTGAGGAGGAGGTGATGTCATGGACAAAGAAACCATCCTGGACCTTAGATTCCATGTGAATCTTGTATCTCATGATTGGTTCAAAATTAGGAGAAACCAATGCTTCCATTGCATCCGGAACGTGCCGAAACCTAAGATCGATGATATCATCGATGACATCATCAATTTGTAACCGCCTTTCATGAACCGCCCTTGAAAACCTATATAAGGACGGGTTGGCCACATTCATAATGATTTTTGTCAATACCAGTCTTGGGAGCTCAAGGAGTCGTGACTGCCAAGTAAGTACCCTCCAAGTTCGAGTTCCTGTTCTTGTCTTGTTCCTTGTTCTAGTCTTGTCTAGTCTTGTACCTTAGACATCTTATCCTCTACTCTTGTAATCTCATAGTACAAGATCTTTTCGAGTTCTTCCTTGTATCTAGTTCATCTCACGGAAGGGAGTTCTTGTAATCTAGAGATCTTGTTTCATACTTACGATCCGGGGTTATGAGATCTCCTGTATCATCTCTAGTCGAGTTGTTCATACCTATCAGTCCTGGGTTGTGGGACATCTTGTATTAGTCGCATATTCTTGTATCATTTCCCTTTCGTTGGTGATCTTGTAATCAGAAATGTATTTCTAAAATCTTATCTACTGTAGTCAGAGGGCACAATCTAGTGCTCCCCTGACAGCACCTTTACTTTGTAGAACAAGATCAAGCTCTCATCATGCATCAAGTAATTTTGTGGATTATTCTCTCATTGCTACAACATGTAATGAAGAGCCACTTTCTTTTGAAGATGCATGTGACGATCCACAATGGATGAGTGTTATGCAATCAAAAATGGATTCCATACATAGGAATGGTACTTGGGAGTTATGTGAATTGCCAGAAGGAAAGAATGTCATTGCTACAAAGAGGGTTTACAAGATTAAGAGAAAATCTAATGATAGCATTGATCGCTACAAAGCTAGATTGGTTGCCAAAGAATATGCGCAACAATATGGCATTGACTATGAGGAAACGTTTTCACCTACTTCACGCATGACTAACATTTGTAGCATGGTTGCATTGGCTGCCCATCGAGGTTGGAAAGTGCATCAATTGGATATAAAAATAGCCTTCTTGAATGGTGATTTGCAAGAAGAGGTTTATGTGAAGCAAACTCCTAGATTTGCTATGAAAGGGAAAGAGCATATGGTTTGGTGCTTGCATAAAGCCTTGTATGGTCTCAAGCGATCTCCACATGCATGGTATGACAAAATCCATAAGCACTTGATTGTTCTTGGCTTCACATGTAGTCCGATTGAAAGCACACTCTATGTACGCAAAAATGGGGCTGACCTTATAGTGCTTGTTCTTTATGTTGATGACATACTCTTGACAGGGTCATGTGATGCAAAACTTGACATTCTTATGGCTAATTTGCAGCATACTTTCGATGTTACTTATCTTGTTCTTTTGAGTTGCTATCTTGGCATCCAATTTGTAATCGTTGAGGGGGGAATTGTTATGCATAAAGCAAAGTATGTTGAAAAACTACTTCAATATTTTGACTACAAGCTAGTTTCCACACCACTTGAGAGAGTATTTAGATTTTTAGTTGAGGATTCGAGTGATGCATTTGACACTTCTCTTTATCAGCAAGATGTGGGATGTCTTATATATGCATGCAACACAAGGCCGGATATACAGTATGTAGTTTCCCAGTTGAGTCGGTTCATGCATATCCCTGGCACTAAGCATTGGCAAGCGGTAAAACGTGTGTTTAGATATATGAGAGGTACTTTGAACTTAGGTCTCTTTTATGGCAGGGATGTTTAGCCATGCTTGCATGATTTTATAGATAGTGATTGGGCTGGTTTTTATGATACTCGGGTGTCCACTAGTGGTAATTGCTTTTTCCTTGGAGACTCATGCATATCTTGGTTGAGTAAGAAGAAACCTACAGTGGAAACATTGAGTTGTGAAGCTGAGTATAGGGCAGTTTTCAGAGCTAGAGTGGACTGTATATGGTTGAGACGCCTATTGATGGATCTTTGCATAGAGATTGATGCTGCTATGCATATTCTCACTGATAGTCAGAGTACATTGGTTGTTGCACGAAACCCAGTGTTTCATGCATGGACCAAACATATTGAGGTGCATTATCACAATGTGAGAGAGCACCTTCATGCAGGAAATATTGATTTGGTATATGCGCCTACACAAGATAATGTGGTAGACATATTCACCAAAGCTCTTCCACAAGAAAAGTTTGAAGCTTTTCGCAAAGCTTTAGGCTTATTACCTTGTAGGGACTGATCTGTCACTTCCTGTATGTGTTCTCATCATTCGCTCTAGGGGGCTTTGTTACACTTACGTGTTCCTTGAGTAGCTTTGATGTGAACCTTTTCCCTATACATGGGCATTTTTTACTCTAGTGCTGGCTAGAGGTTTTTCCCCATGTTACCACATACTTGATACTCTCATATGTGGTGGTACTTTGTACTTAGGGATATTATTCATCTCTTACTTCATTTAGTTCATTATCAATATAGGGAGCTATTCCAGCCATCATCTTCTCTGTGTGTCTTGCTGCATTTGTGCTCCTTGTGTGTGCTTCTCGTGTGTCTCTCGCACTATTACACACACCCAACAAGACATTAGTTTGACGTCTCAAAACCAACCAACGTGTACAATAATTTGTCACTTTTTATTTCACATTCTCAATTAGACTTTCTTCATAAGAGTCAATTTTCCAAGTCTTTTATCCAAACACTTCAAAAGAAAAAACCAACAAAATCATGGAACATGATGAGCACATTGAGCATATGATTGAGACATCTCATTGTTTCTCTACTCTCAAGGAGTTAGAGTTATGTCTTCAACAAACTTCTAATTCCCATATTATTCTTCGTTCTCCCCCTGATGAGTATGCTCTAATCCAAGAGTATGCTCTCTATGTTGATAAGTGCTCAATATTTAACCAAACACATGATTCCTTAGTTGAAACAAAATACAAAACTATAGACAGAAAAATCAAAACCATAGCTTAACCATTACCCCAAGGAAGTAATGAAAACATTATTGATGTGAAAAATGATCCAATTCTTTGGGATAAGAAAAACATAGGTCATACATTCACGGATGAGACAATCAAATAGGTGAAAATTGGTAGAGATGATGACTTTCTTTTGCCAGGAGAGAGAGATAAATTTGAAAGACTCATACGTAGCCATGGAAAAACCTTTACTATGTATCCTCATGAGATTGGTTGCACAGATGCTAAGCTAGTGGCACCCATGATAATCTTTAATATTCCACATATTCGATGGAATATTTTCCCTATACTAGTTCCAAAGGCTCACTTACTTGAGCTAATGAAACTAGTTAAGGAGAAGATAAACATGAAAATTTTTTATCCATCTTTTGCACCTTAGTCATAGATGGTTCACTGTGCCTAAAAGAATAGGAAACTATGTTTTATTCAAGATCTCCAACCTATCGACAAAGTTACCATAAGGAACCTAGGAACAAGACCCATTGTAAATGAGTTTGCTTAATCATTTTCAAGACATTCTATCTATTCAATGGGTGATTTATATTATGGATATGACCAATTGCAATTAGCAATTGATAGTCGTGACATAACCACAATGAAAAATCCTTGGGGATTAGTATGAGTGTGTACTTTACCTCAAGGAGAGTATAATTATGTGGCTCATATGATGAGTGTTGTGAATATGGTCTTACATGATTTTATCCCTTATATAGCCATCCCATTCATTGTTCATATTCCTATTAAAGGGATTGACGAACATGTAAAGGACATTACTTTGAATTTATCTGGATGTTGTAAATTTGTTTTTCACCATATCTCAGATTGTGAATGGATATTTCAACGATTTGAAGAGGTCGATCTCACATTTTCCATGGGAAAATCTATTTTTGGTGTCAATGAGGTTTTTATTCTTCTAGAGCTATGTAGTCATTATGGTCAAACACCATACTCACAAAAAGTTGATGCCATTAGCAAGATTTTTGAAATTTGTAACAACATGAGTGAGGTACATAGATTTCTTGGTGCTTGCATCTTTTATGTTATTTGGATCCCACGCTTTGCTCATGTTGATGGTTGTCCCTATGAGTTGTTAAGGAAGAAACAAAACTTTATTTGGACCAAGAAACACACACAAGCTATGTGTAAATTGAAGAAATTTTTGTTTGAATCTCCCATCCTTCAATGTGTAGACTATTCTGTTAACAAACCTATTATATTCACTATTGATACTAGTCGTGTTTGTATAGGTTGGGTCATAAGTCAAGATGATAGTGAAGGGAATAGATATGCAATAAGTTTTGGCGCTAAAATTTTACATGAAACACAACAAAAGTATCCACAGATTAAATGAGAACTATGGGGTATGGTAATAGCTTTGAAAACAGACAAAGAATATTTCATAGGTGCAAATGTTAAAGTTGAGACTGATTGTTTGCTCCTCATTGGAATAATAGCTAATTGTTCATCTCTTCATATAGCCATGCTTAGATGGATCTCATATATTAAGTTCATAAATCCTCAATTGGTTCATATTTCCTATAAGTCGAATTTAGCTATTGATATGTTATCGAGATCTAGATTTGATGATGATCTTGAAAGTGATCTAATAAAGAATGTGAACTTTGTTGACTATGTTCCACATATATATGAGTATGAGAAATTTCATGAGTCTGAGTACAAAGATGAATGGAGAGACATAGGAAAGTATCTGGGTACATTGCAACAATTACCTAGTTGGAGTACAAAAAGATTCTGTAACATTGGGAAACGAGCTTACAATTTTTTCCTACGTAATGGTTATCTTTGGAGACATGCTAAGGGTAAGCTTAAGAATCCACAACAAGTCCTAGGAAAAGGAGGTCTTGAGTTGCAAGTAATGAAGTAAATGCATGAGACATTGTGAGCAGGTCATAAAGGATTTTTTGGAACTTATGAAAAAGTAGAAGTACCTACCATTGGTCTAAGATGTATGTTGACATTAGTAACTATGTTTCTACATGTTCTACTTCTCAAATTGGTTCGTTGGTCATAGAGATCCTTTTCATCCTACTTATCCACCTTGTATTCACTACAAATGGGTAGTAGATCTTGTAACTATGTTTAGAGGTATTGAAAAAATGTGTTACATTGTACTTGAAAGAGAGGACGTAACTAATCATCTAGAGAGACGTGCACTAGGATCTAAGACCACATACAATGTTTGTAAATTCTTGCTTGAAGATGTCATAATTCACTTTGGTTACATAGAGAGAGTAGCTACGAATCGTGGAGAGTTAAATGTGAGAGAAGCTAAAGAGTGATTTGAACATCACGATATTCGTTTTTCTCTCACCAATACATATAATCCAGAGGCCAATGGTAAAATAGAGATAGGGCATCCACCTATTGTGAAAGCCATATCTAAAGCATGTAATGGTGAAATAAAAAATGACCTAGATTCTTACATTTTGCACTTTGGGCAGATAGAATGATGTGAACATGTACTATCGGGTATATGCCTTCTGAACTCATGTACTGTCAAAAACCATTATTTCCAATTCAGTCTCATATTTTTGCATGATCAATTTTCTCCTTGGTTTGAAAACATGTCAGCTGATGCTTTTTTGAGTTTGGTCATTAAACAGTTAGAACAAGGTAAATTGAGACTTGATGACGACATTGAAAATTTAAGAGAATCTAGAATGAAGAGCAAGCATTTTTTTGATAATCAACTATTTCCTACAGGAGTTGAAGTAGGAGATTGGGTGCTCATTTATGATAGTACATTTGAATCTCAATATGATGCACGCAAAAGACTCACACAATGGTGGTTTGGGCCATACATTGTATCAAAAGTCAACAACAATGGCACATATGCTCTTTGTGAACTAAATGGTATTGCATTTAAAAGGTTGATTGCAAGGACAAGAATAAAGCTATTCAAGAAATGAGATAATGAAAAGTATGTTTCAGATGAGGACATTGAGGAAGATGACAAGAACAAGTCCGATTTACAAGCAAGCGTATCCATGATAAAAATTTAAAAAAATATAAAAATAAAAATATCACTTCTTTTTCAAGGTCATGTTTCTTTGTTTTCTCAAGTTCATTCCATTTTTCTAACTTTTTCTTGTTTCCAATTTCACATCATGCATTTTTATTTTCAATCTTTGCATTGCATTGCATATCCACATCACTTGAGTCAAATGGGAAAATGATGATATCTCTACTCGTGTAAAATTGTATCTTAAGTAGTAATTTATCTACTAAGAAATCGATTATAATCTAGGATTATGGAAAGATAGGGCATGTAGACTTAGAGGTTTATTTTGGTAACATGACTTTCATATATAAACATGCATATGTATCTTGTATGGAAAGCGTAATTGTTGAAGTCCTATCTCTTGCTACTACATGTTTCTACATCCTTAGTTCACCTCACGTCACTTGTATCCAAGTTTAAGTGACTATACTCTATCATAAAAAATGGTTGTACCTTGTATCTGGGTTTAATTTTTACCCATCATCAATAAAAAGCTATTATATGTTACGAGGAATTTTATACTTTCTTCCACCCCAAGAAAGTGAACGTAACCATAAAGTCATCGATTCATCATCATAAAAAAAAGAGAGCAAGAAAAAGGAAGCTAAAGTAGGGGCTATATCAATAGATTTATGCATTAGTGGAGTTTAGTTAGATTTCCTTGTTGTTATTAGAGAGAGCATATTCATATTTATGTAGGAAAGAAGTTAATCCAAAATAAGCTAAAGATGAAAGATGTCTCTTGAAAATCCTAAATCTTGTTGGAGTTAGATGTCTGGAGAAGCACATGAATAGCACAAGGAAGAAGAAGGAGCTTGGAGCACAACATAAAATATTGAACGTATTACCGCTAGAATGTACAAAGATGAGTAGCCCGATAGGGCAATAGGCATATATACAAGCGAGAAAAAAAAACCTCCTAAAGAGGGAAAAAAGTGCCTCAATGGTCCTGGAGTGTTTACACACATCACTACCTAAATATATCAATAAATCACACTGGGAATGATGTGGTGATGCGGTGAACAAGGAACTGGCACCAAGCTATGCAGAATCAATCCACAAAAGGAAGTAAGCCCAAAGCTTTGTACAGAGCTTCAAACTTCTCCGTAGGCAAAGCCTTTGTGAAAAGGTCTGCAATGTTCTCCTATGCAGGCACATATGCCAAGTTGATCTCCCCAGTAGAGAACCTCTCCCTCAGATAATGATAATGCACCTCAATGTGCTTAGTGCGAGCATGGAACATAGGGTTCCTCGCAACTGCCAATGTGCTTTAACTATGAGTGAAGATGGAAGTGGCAGAAGACTGACCAACACCCAAATCAGCCTTAAGTTTTCTAATCCACACACACTCAAGAGTTGTTGCAAAAGCTGCTCTATACTTAGCCTCAGAACTAGAGGTGGCCACAGAAGGCTGCTTCTTGCTCAACCAAGATATACATGCATTACCAAGCATGAAGCAAAAGCCACTAGTGGACACACAAGTGCCATAGCAACCAGACCAATCACTATCAGACAAAGCATGCATTCCCATTCACATTTTGATCACAAAAACCTTCCAACACTCACTAGCTTTTTATACTTTGTATGTGTCGCCATCGGACATGATCCACTTGGATTGAGATCACCTCCACAACAGTAATGATCACTCCTTGGGATAAAATAATCCAAGTAGCTAGGTACTACTCAAGAAGCGAAAGATGTGCTTAACTTCTTGTGAATGCTTGATACCTAGTAAATTCATAAACTTGCTCATCAAAGAGACAATAAGCTGAATATCATACCACATTATACACAAGTAAATCAAGAATCCAATAGAATTTTTATAGAGAACAACATCAAATGCATCTCCAACATCATGAAGACTCAACCATCAACATGTTTCCATTTGAGTGGAAATAAGTTTGCAATTCTCAAGGAAAAAACATAACAATGTGTAAATAATGCTTTTAACACAAAGCTATTGATCTATAAACTTTCATAAACTAAATGCCCAAATATTGATGCAAATTCCCCAAACTAGCATCTCAAAACATGCATGGAAATCAGCCTTGAATTTATCAATACACTTCTCAATAGACTTGGTAAGTAGCATGTTGTCAACAAATACACCAATTATCTCAAGTACATATAAGATGCTCTTAGTTGGACTACTCTCAAAACAATGTGAAATAAAGTAGGCATGTATCTTTTCATACAAAGCAAGTGGTGCTTGCATCAAAGCATATAATGCCTGTTTTCATGCCCTTTTAGCACAAAACCATGGGGTTGGAATATAGCACTTCTTCATGTAATTCAACATTAAAACATGCAATTTTAATGTACAAATAATATACATTACAACCATAATGAGTTGCAAGTGCAAAAAATCTACAAATATTTGTCATTTAAAATCTGGGAGTAAAGGTCTAATCAAAATAAATTCCTCTCTCTTGAGCATAACCTTGGGCAACAAGCCTCATCTCATACTATCAATTGCTCCATCAAGGTTATGTTTTAGCTTGTATACCCATTTAATGCCAATGCCCGTCTAGCCTGGGGAAAAATCACATAAAGACCAAGTACCATTCTTCATAATAGCATCATATTCTGATTGCATAGCAGCCATCCAAGTTTTTGAATTTTGTGTTCAATTAAAAGAATTAGTCTCATCGGTATCACAGGGACTAGATATATCCATTTCGTAGAAATTTGTTGCAAAGGAAGCACTATGAGAGCCTGAATCATTATGATATGTCAAGAGTGCATCTAATTTTCTATCTTTCAAGGTATGCACCAACCACATGCATAGTTTTTGCCTCCTTTATGTCAGACCTCTCATCAACAAGTGCATCATGTAAACATGCATTATAAATGGAATGACCTTCATCAATATTTGAAACATGTAAAGGTTGCAAAAATGCCTCATCTGGACCACTACTTGAAGATCCAACTATAAAATGATGTAGAAAAGTTTCATACATATCTTAGACCTAATCAATGTCTCCTTCATACATAAAAGTCATGACTAAATAACATCTTCCAAGAAAAAACATTATGGCTAACAGAAAAAAATTGTTCAATGGATGATAAACACAATAGCCTTTTCTTTTGGAACTATACCAAAAAAACCATATTTAACTTATCTATCATCTAATTTTTTATGTTGTTCAGATAGTTAATGCATATGTCATAAATTCCAAGACATGAACATGAGCAACAAATAGCTTGCAACCATGCAAAGCCTCATATGGAGAGAAATAAGAGTCATGGATGTTATGTATGTGGAAATCTTGGACATTTTGAAAATAATAGTTATCATAGGGATTCAAGAAATTATTCAAATCACTGTAAAGGTCAAGGTAATTGTTCCAAATCTTAAGCGATCCAAGAGAATGGCAAGATACTTTCAATAAGACATGATAGAAAATATAGGAAATGTAATGATGATAAATGATACATACATAATGGATGTGGAAATAATATTCCTTCTACACAAGATTCTTTGTGGTTTTGAGGTGCTCACAAAATTTCTATCAGAGGTGCTATATGTTCCTACAATGAGAAAAGATATTTTTTCTATTCAATAGATTGTAAAGAAAACTTACCAATTCTTAATGAACATTAAGGATACTTCATAGAAGATACTGTTAGAGTGTATAAACTCATACAATATAAAAGAGAGGGTAGATTTCGATAGATTGTAAACAAAACTTACCAATTGTTAATGAACATTAAGGATACTTCATAGAAGATGCTATTAGAGTATATAAACTCATACAATAGGAAAGAGAGGGTAGATTTGTTACCACGCATATAGCTTAAACAATAAAATGTGGTGATAGAAAGAAACAATAGACGACTAGTAGAAGTAGTGAGATGTATTCTAAAGGAAATTTCCTTGCCATTATAGTTGTTACATTATAAATTGATGTCCCCCATTTGATACTCGTCAAATTACACTAGAAGAATTATGGGGTAGAAGGAAACTTCACATATACCACCTGAAGATATTTGGATGTGTGTGCTATACACATGCCCTTAGAAGTGAGAACAAAACCAGATGTTAGGGAAGACAACTGTATCTTTCTAGGATACTCCAAAGAAAAAATAAAAGATATAGTCTTATAACCCCAAAAGTTAGAATCTTATGGGCTCAAGAGATGTTTTCTTTATTGAGCTACATTCTTGGTACGCATCTCATCATGAATTACATGACAACCACATCATGCATGTTCAAATGAAAGAAGAAGAAAGGCCAAAGGAAAGCTTGAAGTTTACCAGAACAACCTAATCAAAGGCATAAGCAAGTGATACACCACGGAAGGAAATTCTTATCATTTTGTAAACTAGACCTCAATCACAAGGCCAAAAACCAAAAGTTATGAAGTTCAAATGGAGATGAGGATCAAGAAACTAGTGAGCGAGAACTTGAAAAAATAGTAACTCTAGAGCTTGGCGAGAGAAAACATTGGAAGGGCTATAAATGAAGAAATGAATAAGGTCATCGAGTGAAATTTATATATTGCAAAATATTTTCATAGAAAGGCACTATGATTTTATGCAAAAAGTAATAAGAAATAAAGAATCCACTAGCTTTGAGAAGGCTAGGGTTTGCAAAGAGTTGAAATACACAAAGCAAGAAGAGGTGGATGCTTTCAAGGATATTAAAACATGGGACTCGTAACAAGACATGAAAAAAATAATTTAATATTAAACAAATGGATTTTTGATGTCAAACAATATTGTGGAGGTATAGTAGCTAGCCACAAAGCAAGCGTAGTTGCAAAAGGCTATATGTAGACACATGGCATTGATTTGGATAAATCATTTGGCTCTATTTTCAAAATGGCTACCATAACGACTTTGATTGTAGAACCTTCAGCTAGGCAATGGCACATTTATTAATTGGATGTTTAGAAGTCTTTCCATAATGAACAATTAGAAGAGAAAGTTTATACGTATCAATCTATATTGTTTCTAAACAAGGAAAAACTAGGATGTGTATGCATGTTAGAGAGATCCTTGTATGGTTTGAAATAACGACATAGCGCTTGCAAATAAAGCTTGATAGATTAACTATGAAAATGAGGATTCAAAGTTAGTGAAGGAAATCCATTGTTATTCATCAAAAAAAGAAAATCTTCTATACTTGTGTCTAGTTGGTCTTTTGTTAATAGTTGATGATGAAGTAAGAATCAGATTAATTTAGATAATATTGGCAAAGACCTCAAGATACACTACAACATATGAGTCTTATACTGGCCCTTATACTAGTGCAAATACACATGGGCATTTTGGCCACGACATTTGTTTACATGCTCGTATAAACGTCAATATGAGCATCCATATGGGCACTTGTATAAGCATGTGTATCTCCTATCGATACAAGTGTCGACATGATCTTTTGGTATATTTTTTATGGTATAAGCACTGGTATTTACCTACAAACTGCTGATATTAGCATCTTACAAGCATCAGTATCAAATTTGTTGGTATAAGCATTAGTATGTCCCTAAGAAAATCTTTGGTATAAGCATCGGTATTGCCTTGGGCATAACAATGCTCATGTCGGGGCCTTATCAACGTCCATATATGTATTTGTTTTTAAAGGAAGAGTGTGTTGCCTCTTGCTCCAACAACATGGCATTGTTGTTGTTTAGAAAATGAAAATACATTCTACCAAAATAGTACATGTGATATTTAGTCTAGAGGTTAGCAATTTAGAGTTTAGATGACCAACATCCAGAAAGATATTTCATAAATGAACCATATACAAAAGAGATATTCCATAGATGAACCATGTAGAAAAACATGGCAAACCACTACAATATATGAAATAAATACAAAATGTGGCAAACCACACCCATATATGAACCAAATACAAAATTGTGATGCACACTGCCATATATGAGCCAAATACAAAATTGTGGTGCACCACTATCATACACAAAACTAGAGTGATGTAAACATCTATATATGTAGTCATGCAATAAAGCATATCCATGGAATGAGAAAATATGAAATGATATTTGTAACCAACAACTAAAAACCACTAAACCAAGTTCAAAAGTTCACTTCATGGTAGATGATTCCATGAAATGATAGCACCACATTCCTCCAAATTCTCCAACAACACAACTGACCCAAGACGATATCCATAAGCCTCCTCTACTCATGTCAGAAGATGAACCACTGCCAAATCCTACAAAAAATATGCAAAACCTGAGATCAGTAAACATGACGTGCTTAACACAAGTAAATTCATTCTTCAAAATGATACTTACAAACCAGTGATGCATAGTGTCCTACTCATCGCTACCCAAATGCAATGCTCCAATCGTATCTAGATATGTGGCCAGTACATCAAGTGTTGATGATATCGGTCAAGAGTCTGCTATTGCTCATAGTAAATCATCTCCCACTTCTCAACATCCACCCATACAGGCTTTGGTAAGCCTCCTCTCAAAGTGTCATGAGCCACTAATCATCGATGCAACATCATCTCATGCACCGTGTGCTTAATCCACTCTAAGGTGATAAGAGGGTGCCCAAGTGCTGGTCGTTGCTTCTAGCGATGACTACTTTGAACCATTTCACATAAAACAAAAAGTAATCAGACCTTCTAAAGGATAGCTTCAAGATGTCTTGGAAGACTCCAAAATGCTAAAAGTGGTCTTCTTGACCATTATCATCTCTTGCACTAGCTTTATTTTTTTAGAGAAAGTTCACCATCATCCCATTATAAAAAGTAGACGTGTTTTTGTCGATGCATGCAATATGAAAGTATCATCCATGGGACCATAGTGCACCATATTTGTAATACTCCTAATCACCACCCTTTGCGAGTTCCTCCTTTTCTTCAGAGAAATGCTTAATCATTGCCTTTGCTTATCAAACAACTCTATCTAGACATCGGCTCATGGGAAAGTATGGAAGAGGTCGAAGACTTTTTGGAAGAGCTAAAGACTAATTGGAGTGAATCTTTCAAAACTAGGCTCTTTCCTTTGGGTTTGCCTCCTTAGCAAGCTCATACATCTCCAAACACTTGTGCATGTGCTATGCATGAATGATGAAAAAATTCATTGCCTTCTCTCTAAAAACTGCATCCATTTTTCTTTGGCTCCCTTTACCTTGGGGCTCATCATCTACGAGAGGAGCATCTTAATTGTCACTCCATAAGTGAGGCTTTTTTGGGTGTGACATGCATTAGAAACTTGTTTATGAATACTAGAGACTCTTGGACGAGCCACTCCTTTGCCATTCTTGCCTCTAGCAGTGCTCTCAGATGAACAAACCCTTTTTGTGTCTTCATGAACTACTCTAAGAAGAACATCCATCGACTCTGGATAGTTCTTGCTATTGCAACTTCGTCAACCACATGAACCACTAAATGAAGTTGAATTGTGAGAATTTTTGTGAGAAAGTACTTCTCAACCATACAGACAACCTATATAGGATTGAGTTTGGCACTCTATATGCTATCTCTGCTTATCTCTTTAGAAGATATCCCTTGTACAAAGGGACTAATTTTATAAATGGTGATGAAGAACCTTTGCAAGGATTGCTTCACCCACAAGGTCTTCTCTAAACCATCTTTCTCCACACTTTGGACATATGTGGAGGTGCTCATACTCATTGCAAAATAGAACACAATCATTTGGAAAAGCATGAATCTTGGTACCTTATCTTTATATATTTAAATATATGTATTTATTTCAATTCAAAAACCCTAGCTCTTTTCATATTTAATTATGTATACTAATATCTATCATAGAAACCTAGTTCTTTATATATCTAATTATCTAAACTAATTCTAATGTTAAAGCCCTAATTTCTTATATATTTAATTATACAAAGTATATTTAGTTATAGATAATAATTTCTTTCATAACGTTTATACATATTTGATTATATAGATGAATATTGAATCTAAGAACTTATTTTTTGTATACCTAATTATATATAATTATTCCAAATAAAAAACCTTAGCTCTTTTCATATTTAATTATGTATACTAATATTGATCATAGAACCATAGTTTTCTATATATCTAATTGTATATACTAATTTAATCATTAAAACCATACTTAGTAACATTATAATTATACATAGTAAATTAAATTATATATTCTATTTCTTTTCATAATTTTATATATTTTTGCTCAAATATTAATATTAAGCCTAAAACCCTATTCTATATATCTAGTTTTACATATATATTTTAATGCAAAACCCTAAATCTTTTCATATTTAGTTATGTGTTGTAATATTTATCAAAGAATCCTAGTTCTTTATATATTTAATTATATGTAGGAATTTAATTCTTAAAACCATAATTTATTATATACTAATTATATAAAAACATTTTATTATATATACTATTTTTTTTAATACGCTTTTTATATTTGATTATATATATTAATATTAATTCTTAAACTTTTTTAACACATTTACTTATATATATTTATTTACATTCACAAACTCATTTTAAAACCATGATTTCTTATATATTTATTTATTCTTAAAACTCTATTATTTATATATTTAATTATACATAGTACATATAATTATATATAATAATTATCTTTATAATTTCTATATATGTTTGGTTATATATATCAATATTAAACCTAAAATATTATTTTCTATATATTTTATTATCCATATTTATTTTAGTTCAAAAACCCTCGCTTTAATTATATATATTTATTTTAGTTCAAAACTCCTAACTCTTTTCATATTTGATTAGGTAAACTAATATTAATCATAGAACCCTAGTTTTCTATATAACTAGTGATATATACTAACCTTAATCTTAGAAACCTAATTTCTTATATACTTAATTATACATAGGACAATAAATTATATAAACTATTTTTTTTCAAGCGTTTTGTGTATATTTTGCTATATATATATATATATATATATATATATATATATATATATATATATATATATATATATATATATATATATATATATATATATATATATATATATATATATATAGTTTAAAACCATATTTTTTATATATTTAATTATATATATTTGTGATAATTGAAAACTCATGGCTCTTTTCATATCTATTCATGTATACTAATATTTATCATAGAACCATTGTTCTTTATATATCTAATTATATATAATAATTTTAATCTTAAAACCATTATTTCTTATATATTTAGTTAAACATAGTACATCTAATTATAGATACTAGTTTATCTCATTTTTTGTAGATATATTTAATTATATATCTTAATAGTGAACCTAAAACCCTATTTTATATATATTTAATTAAATATATTTATTTTAATTAAAAAACCTCAGCACTTTTTATATTTACTTATGTACACTAATATTTATCATAGTAGTATAGTTTGTTATATATTTATCTATATATTCTAATTATAGTATATCTAATTTTATATACCTTATATATATATATATATATATATATATATATATATATATATATATATATATATATATATATATATATATATATATATATATATATATATATATATATATATATATATATATATATATATATATATATATATATATATATATATATATATATATATATATATATATATATATATATATATATATATATATATATATATATATATATATATATATATATATATATATATATACATATATATATATATATATATATATATATATATATATATATATATATATATATATATATATATATGTATATATATATACATATATATATATGTATATATATATATATATATATATATATATATATATATATATATACATATATATATATATATATATACATATATATATATGTATATATATATACATATATATATATATATATATATATATATATATATATATATATATATATATATATATATATATATATATATATATATATATATATATATATATATATATGTGTGTGTGTGTGTGTGTGTGTGTGTGTGTTTATATATAGTAACATTAACTGTAAAATCCTATTCTGAGATATTTGATCATATATACTTAGTTAAATTCAAAAGTTCTAGCTCTTTTCATATTTAATTATGTATACTAATATTTATCATAGAGCCTTAGTTCTTTATATATCCAATTATATATACCATCTTTACTCTTAAAACCCTAATTTCTTATATATTTGATTATATGTAGTCCATCTAATTATATACTAATTTGTTTCCCAATTTTTTTAAATATTTAATCATATATGCTAAAATTAAACTTAAAACCCTATCTTATGTATCTTGCGTTCTATATATTTATTTTTATTCCAAAACTCTTCCTCTTTTCATATGTAATTATGTATACTAATATTTTCCATAAAACCTTAGTGATTTATATATATAATTATATATAGTAATTTTAATCTTAAAACAATAATTTCTCATATATTTAATGAAAAACTATAGATCTTTCAATATTTAATTATGTATGCTAATATTTATCATAGAACCTTAGTTCTTTATGTATCTAATTATATATACTAAATTTAATATTTAAACCATAACAACTTATATATTTCATTATATATAGGGCAGTTAATTATATATATTAATTCTTTTCCTGCTTTTTTTTAATATAAAGGAAGTTCGGCATTAGCCTACTCTCCCGGACTTGAATTAAATAAAGAAAGAGAAGTACAAGAGAAGGGGACTAGTGCCCACGGGACCCCCCAAATCCCACAAAGCAGGGGAAGCTTTAACAAAGCTTAGATGGCATTACAAAGAAGGTTAATCACCCTCTCTTCACCCTCATGCGGGGCCCACTTGGGTTTAAGCTTGTTATTGATCAAAAGGAGAACTTAATGATGCCTGAAGGGGGGGGGGGATTTCTTGCAGTTAACAATCCTTTTGCCAAGGAGGAATAATGATTTCTCGATTGACCACTCCTTGGGGGAGTCACCAAAGTTGAGAGCACATCTTTCCCGCCAGATTTTCCATAGGACCTCCCCTCTGATGGCATTCTAGAGGGTCGCGGAGCAGCCGATCGCTTCTCCCAGCAGGGCTTGCTGCCAACTGAGATGTTTCTGAAGTCTAATTTTCATTCCAACCGTCTACCAGAGTCTATCGGAGTTGGGGCAGGTAAAGAAGATGTGTGGGACATCTTTGATAGACCGGTAGCAGCGTTTGCACCAAGGAGAAATCCCACAAAGTTTGCTAGCCTTAAGGTTGGTCCACATTCCATGATGAAGAATTTTCCATAAGAGGACAGACTTTTTGATTTCTATGAGGGGGTGCTAGATAGCCATGAACTTCATGTCCCACCGAAGCCGCGTCCATGACAGACACCACTTCTTGTTGAGGTTAACCTGATAGTCAATCGTTTCTTTGATGTTCGGGATTTTTGATAGGCTACACCCATTGTGCCATTTGAGACCAAGCGAGCTTGATGTGTCGTGTCCCATGAGAAGGCGAGTTTTGTGTTGATCCTAGGCGAGACATCTGCTTTGCAAAGTGTTCCATTCTTCGTACGAAATGTTGACGGGAGGGTCAGTATCCTCGAAGTTGATCCAGCGGTTGGTGTCATGTTTCCAAAGATGTTTCCATTTTTTGAAGCCTTTGTTCCATAATTTCTTGGCATTTTGAATGTTCCAAGGTTCCATGCTCCAGATGCCATGGATCGAAAACCAGATAGAGTCGTTTTGTCTGATACCGGCTGCCCACTTCCAGTCTTCACTAATTCTTGTGTGGCTTTTGACTTTATTCCAACTCTTCCATAGGGAGCATACGAGATTAGAGACTTTCGGGAAGACGGGGACTGGGGAAAACAGCAGGGTCAAAATGTCGAGATTCTTCGAGTTTGGGAAACCCATGAGAGCCAACTCGTTCTTGTTTCTGAAGATCAACTTGGCCCACGAGGCCTCCCCATTGCTCCAAGCCTTAATCATCCATTTGGCTGTCAGTTTGTTAGCCATGCACCCAATGTCCAGGATACCAAGTCCCCCACTATCTCTAGGGCTAGTGCAGATGGACCATTTGATTTTAGGCACCCCCCTTCTATTGTGATCGCCCGTCCAAAGGAAGTTTCTACAAATACTATCCAGTTTGGATAGATCTTGCTCTTTCGGTCTCCAACATGAAAGGAAATAAATGGTAGAAGAAAGGAGGAACGTGTCGATAACCATCGCACGACCAGCAAGATTGATTTGCATACCTCTCCAATAGTTAAGCTTCTTTTCGAGTTTGGTCAGCACCCAGTTCCACCACTGTTCCATAGAGATGCCACACCCCAAAGGGATCCAAAGAAGCCGAAAAATTTGGCCCTGCAGAATGATTTGGCAGCCATGATCAGTGAGAAGGCTGGGCTGAGACCCCACAATAGCTCTAAAGGCGGTCTTAGAGTGGTTGATTATGGATCCAGAGGCTTCACAAAAGGTAGCAAGACACCTCCAGAACGTCTCAAGGATGGCACTATCATTGTGAACAAACACATTAATATCATCGGCAAAAAGTCTCATGGTGATCTGCCTATGGTCGTGAGGCAAACGGAGGCCTTTGATAGTACCAGCTTCCACCTCGTGTGCCACAAGCCTGCTAAGCCCCTCTGTGGTGATGGCAAAGAGAAGGGGAGCCAATGGGCACCCTTGTCTGATAGATCTTCTAAGTTTGATCACCTTCGAAAGTTTGCCATTAATGTTAATTTGGGTCGATGCGATTCCGAGAAGGGTCACGATCATCTTGGTGAATTTATGACTACATCCAAGATCTTGGAGCGACTGCAGAATATAGTCCCATTGAAGCCTGTTGTAGGCTTTATCAAAGTCAATCTTGAGGAAGACCACATCTTGTTTAGACTCATTTGCAAAATCAAGTCCTTCCCAAATATCAATAATAGTTTCCAAAATTGACCTGCCTTTGATGAAACCTTTTTGGTCCTCGCTTAGCCACGCTCTCAAGTGGCAAGAGATTCTATTGGCAATGACTTTGGCGATGATCTTGTATCCTGTTTGGAGCATCGTAATAGGACACCAGTTCTCTATTATGTTCTTTTCCCCTTTTTTGTGAATTAACTTGATAATACCATTGTTGAGGCAGAAAGGAAGTGCGCCGAACCTGAGCGCCTCCTGCCAAACCAGACAAGAGGGGTGGCAACCACCAACTTGAAGGATTTAAAGAACTCCTTAGTGAGCCCGTCCGGTCCTGGGCTTTTATCGAGAGGGAGCGCATTAATGACCTCAATGATTTCTGCTTCAAAGATAGGGGCATGTAGCAGGGAGCGAAGGTTGGGTGGTATCCTGCAAGGGGAAACCCTAGATATGGCTGCCATATAGTCCCTTCTATGGTGGGAGAGGGGGTTCGAGGTCCCCAGGAGTCTCGTGAAGTGCCCTTCAATGATCCCAAGATTATCTTCTTCCGAAATGCATACATTGCCATTGAAGTCTAGCAATAGGGGAGTCAATTCTTTGTTCTGTTTCCTTTTAAGGATACGGTACATCTCTTTGGTGGGTTTGTCGGCTTTGCCAGCCCACCACTCCTTGAAGAAAATTTGCAAGTTTTTCCTTTGTATTTCTTCCTCGTATCTCAACTCTAATGCTCTGATTTTTTGAAGACCTTTCTGGGCTTGAGGTTTTCCTTTGTTCACTTCCTCCTCGAGCCTCCAGAGTCTGTGGTAAAGAGCTTCCCTACGAGCCCGCCGCACAGTCTCGAGCATCTTCTTGGTTCTAATCATGATCTTTCGAGACTTATCGACCGCACTTCTCCAGCACTTGGCTGGGGACAAGCTGGACGCAAATGCCTCCTTTCACACTTGAGCAATCTCTTGATGTATAGAGGGGAGAGAGAAGGTGGGCACACTGGCATGGAACCAAGGCGCCTTGCGGATCTTGTTGGAAGGTTGGAAAGTGATAACGATCGTGTAGTGATCAGAGATGGTGAGGTTGGTGCATTGCGTGAGGGACGGGTGGCCCCACTGATGGGTAAAACTCTGAGAGATGTAACATCTATGAAGTCTAGATTTCCTCAGGTCCTCGCCCGCTTGGAGATTTGACCAAGAAAAGCCATTCGAGTCTTTGAATTCAACCAAATTCAAGTGAAGTTTGGTCTTGTCCCATGTTTCTTTCTCCCGACTGTCGATGATCCTGCCCTTGCCCATCCATCTGTCCATAGGGTCCTCCACCATGTTGAAGTCTCCACAGATAAGCACGTTGTGGGGCGAGTCCAAGGAGGCCCATGTGTTCCGTCTCTCTAATTCCCCGTTAGGGGCGTACAAAGAAACTAGAGTAAAACAAAGAGGAGCACCAAAAGAAACAGCGATCCATCGGTGGCTTGAAGTGATTCAATGGCGATGCACCACAATACGCTCTCCTTCTCGAGAGCTCCATGACGATATGCTCGGAGTAGAGGGCCGAGCTCCTGAGGCCGCACATAGTACTCCACACAGAGGCTGTAGAATACGCAAAAAAACACATTACACAGGAAGCCCTAAGACAGACTTCTTAGGTCTTGCAAATGCGGTCAAACTTACAGTCTGTGACTCACCAGGCCACTATATGTTTTATTAAAGAACATATACAAAGAAGTGTCCGGTGACCATTTGGCCTTTCACATTGACACTAACGGTAAGAATCTCCCACTAAAGGCCAATATGGCCAGAGTAACTATGGGAGAAAAATTAATGAATGATAAAGAATACCTGAGTGTAAGTATACAAACTATACCTCCCACCTGATTGGCATGTTACATAGTATACAAGTGACTGCGTAAGATCAAGAATCAAGTAACCCCCATCAAGTGACAACAATGTCGAAAGTTATCCTGTGGTAGAGCTTTAGTCAAAGCATCTACAGCATTATCTCGAGTGTGAACCTTCTCAAGAATAATGCTCTCAGTGGCTAAGCAATCTCTAATGAAGTGATACCTCACCTCAATGTGCTTAGTCTTTGCATGATAAACCGGATTCTTAGCCAAAGCAATGGCACTCTGACTATCACTGAGCAAGTGAGGTACATGCTGAGGTAAACCCATATCACAAGCAAGACAAGAAAGCCACAATGCTTCCTTACATGCCTCACTTGCTGCAACATACTCTGCTTCTATGGTGGAAACAGCTGTACATTCTTGAAGACGAGATCTCCAAGAGATAGCACCTCCAGCAAAATGAAAAATATACCCTGATGTAGACTTACGATTGTCTACACAACCAGCATAGTCAGAATCTGTGTAACCAATAATGGATGCTTTCCCTCTACCTAAGCATAGACACTTGTCCTTAGTGCCACTCAGATATCTTAAAATCATTTTTACCGCTTCCCAATGGTTCTTGCCAGGATTAGACATATATCTGCTCACAACTCCCACTGCAAATGCAATTTCTGGTCTCGTAGCTACCATAGCATACATGAGACTACCAATAGCAGACTAATAGGGAATTTTGGTCATGAATTCCTTTTCCTCATCTGATATGGGGCAGTCATCCTTGCTCAATTTCACATATGTGGGTAAAGGTGTACTCAATGCCTTTCCACCCTGCATATTGAATCGCAGAAGTACTTTGGATATGTACTCACTTTGAGACAAGTATATGCATCTTTTACTCCTATCACGAGTAATGTGCATGCCAAGAATATGTTTGGCATCTCCCAAATCCTTCATATCAAATGTCTCACTCAACTTCTTTTTGAGAAGTGACAAATCATAAGAAGACTTCCCAGCAATCAACATATCATCAACGTAAAGTATCAAGCATATCAAGCTGCCATCAGAACCTCTCTTTGTGTAGAGACAATGATCCTCATTGCTCCGAGAATAGCCTTGGGACTTCATAAAAGCATCAAACTTTTGGTACCATTGTCTAGGAGACTGTTTAAGTCCATACAAGCTCTTCTTGAGCTTACAAACTAGACTTTCCTTGCCAGGAACTACATAACCCTCTGGTGTTCCATATAGATCTCATCTGTAAGATCTCCATGCAAGAAAGCTGTTTTCACATCCATTTGGACTAGCTCTAAGTCCTCCATTGCAACGAATCCAAGCAACATGCACAAAGTAGTCATCTTGACCACTGGAGAGAAGATTTCCTCAAAATCAACACCATGTTGTTGCTTAAAACCCTTTGCAACAAGTCGTGCTTTATATTTTGGAGAAGCACTATCTGATGTGAATTTCAGCTTATATACCCATTTACATGGTAAAGCTTTTCTTCCCTTTGGCAAAGGTACTAAGTCCCAAGTACCATTCTTGTGAATGGAATCCAACTCACTCTTCATGGCACGCTCCCACTTGACATGATCCTTTATCTGCATAGCCTCTTTGTAGCAAGAGGGCTCACCGACATCTGTTAGCATAACAAAATCTAAACCTGGACCATATCTATCAGGTGGATATGAGACACGTGTAGAACGTATCAATGGTTGCTGAACAGGAACATGTGCAGACTGATCTGAATGGACATTCTCTTGAACATCCCTATGTGTAGCATTTTTATGCATGCTAACCGGATTTTGTGGAGTCGACTTGAAGCAAACCATTCTTATCCTACCTCAATGTTGCATTTCTTCCACAGGTGACTACTTTGAACCATTTAGCATAAAAAATAAAGTAAAAAAACTTCCTCAATGATAGCTTCAAGGTATCTTGAATCACTCCACAATAATCTAGATCGTGTTCTTGAGCAGTATTGTCTCTTGCACTAGCTCTACTTGTTTTGGAAAATTTTCACCATCACCCCACTATCCAAAGTAGACCTATTTTTCTCGATTCGTGTGATCCAAAATGGTTGTCTATGAGACCATAGTGGACCATAATTAGAATACTCCCAATCACATCCCTTTCCAAGTTCTTCTCCTTCTTCAGAGATATCTTCACCCACTAGCTTTGCTTGTGAAACCATCGTATCTAGCCATCTGCTTGTTGGAAAGGGTGGAAGAGGTCGAAGACTTTCTGGAAGGGGCAAAAATTGAGTGGAACGGTTCTTTCAAAACGAAGCTCTATCCTTTGCATTTGTCTCCTTGGAAAACTCATACCTTTCTAACCACTTCTACATAGGTTCAGAGTTAATGATGCAAAACTTCATTGCCTTCTCTCGGAAAACTCAATCCATTTTTTTGCATCCCTTTACCTTGAGGCTCATCACCTACGATACAAACATCTTCATCATTGCTCCACAAGTGATGCATTTGTGGGTCCCACGTATGTAGAACCTTAGTTATGAATACAAGAGAATCTTATACAAGCCATCCCTCTGCCATGCTTCCCTTTGGAGATGCTCTCTATCAAACAAACCCTTTTAATATTTTCGTAAAGCACTGTAAGAAGAACATCCATCGACTATGTATAGTTCTTGCTATTGCAACTTCATCTACCACATGAACCACTAAATGAACCTTAATTGTGAGAATACTTGAGGGAAAGTATTTCTCTACCATACAAATAGCCTATATAGCATTGAGTTTCCCACTCTCTATGCTATCTCTATTTATCTCTTTAGAAGAGATCCACTATATCAAGGAACTAATTTTATAAATGGTTGTTCACACATCCTGCAAAAGGCAATGTTTTAAAGCTATAGGGGGTAGAAACTATAAAAACGTGTGCCAATCATGATACTTGAGGCCTCCAAGATCATTGTTTCATGTGAAGGAAGTATTTAGACACCTCATGCATCTAGTAGGTGTCGAAAACTCTGAAATTATCTTCATCACTTGTTGCTCTTCCATCCTACGAAGCGGCCAAGGAGCTCTTGGTAACGATACTATTCCGCTCTTGGTAACGATACTATTCCGTTGGGCTTAGTAATTGCCCACAACTCTTGCATACAACCTTTGTAATAAAGTAAGTCTATGATCCAAGGGTCTAGCCGGTTCAGACAGATCTGAAATCGGACACCGTTTTGTCATCCGTGTGTATGATCAAAGATCTTGAGTTTAGACTTACTAGGAGCACTTGTGCTCTTGTGAACAAGTGATCCACTTAGTTTAGTGGTTAAGTCTCAAGGATGTGAAGGATGAGGTGTTGGGTTCAACCCCCATGGGGAGCATGGGGAGAGTGTTTTGCCCAAAGAGCTCTAGAGCCTTCTTGAATCATCCACTTGAGTTAACTTGAGTTGACTGGGACACCTGGCGCACATGTAGTTACATGGCCGACACATGGATGGTTAGTATCCACCTACCCAAGAAGGCAGTCCCCTAGAGAGAGCTATATATAGAGGCATTTGGTTGGGAGTAGAGTCATCTCTCTAGCATGTGGTGGTCGTAATTGTCATTCTCTTGCATTGGTATCAAAGCTAGAGCTTCCATGGTGACCTTGGAGTGAGCTTCATCATGCTTCTCTCCATTAGCTTTCTTTATTGCCATTATAGTTTTAGCTTATATTATCCTCATTATTTCGAATTCCGCTATTCGTGGGTGGCATGTGTTGCTCGCGAGAGTGTTGAAGTCTTTATCGATTTACTCTCGGTGGCATACTTCAATAAGGTTGCAAAAGGATACCATGTGTCTACTAACGCACACAAGAATTGAACCTCTGATTTCTACATAGGCAGTCGGTTGTCATATCCAATAATGTAGGTGTAGTCACGTGTCTTATGAGTGGAGAGTTAATGATTATAGTGTACTTGCGCCTCATAGCTTGTCCAACACATGAAAAAGGAGGTTTATAAAAGGATGGACTCTTCAATAGGTCGTGCCCGGGTATTGGACCCGTGATCTTGTTGGGAGCAGTACAATGTTTTATCCATGAGAGCAAGAATGTCGGTTGAATAGTTTTCTGAGAAATATTCTATCTTAATTCCATGCAGCAAAAGGACATTGACCAGAGATCAAAAGGAAAATGTTTTCAGCAGTTCGCGGTGCTCGAACCCACGACATACTTCCCATAAGCTCTTTCTCCTATCCAAGATGCCAAGATGCTGTCATGCGCTTATCTTTCTATCGATTTGAAGAATACATTTGCTCTACCATTGAAAGCTTGTTCAACACAAGCAAAAAGGTATAATGAACAAGATCCGTAGCAGGTAGACTCGAACTCATAACCCGCTTGATCCTAGCACAGTGTTCTGCCCAACTCAAAAACGAGGTCGTGTGTTTTTATTTTCTGTAGAATAAGAGCTGATAATTGGCACTAAAAGCTTTCTTATTACAAGCAAATGGGTGGGTGTGGTCATGGGCAAGGTTCAAACCCGTCGCTTATTCTGTAGCTAGCTATCGTATTGTCCAACATGAAAGTCATGTTGAATTAATTGTGTTGTAGAAGCCCACAGACCAGAGGCAAAAGGTGCAATAGATTGGGATTGAACACAAAACCTTTGGGTTTAGTATCACGTGCCATATCCACTACAACAGATGGCTTTGCCGGAGTGCATATCCATGGTGATCAAAGCCAAAGTGAAGCAATGTCGAATCGGAGCAAGGACGATCGTGCTTTTGTTTTTTATTTCTTTTTGATCGACAAAAGAAATCTCTTTTCAAAGTCTTGGAGAGAGGTGACCCTGGCTATGAAGGTTGGCTCCTAGCAAAAATTAGAGGATGGATGAAGCTAAGATCAAAGCTAAGTATTTCCCAGTTTCTACTTGGCCTTAATGCTTGATTTATCTTGTTTTCATTATTGTATACTTAATCCTAGATGCACATTGAAATAGTCAAGATTTCAATCGATTAAGTCTAGATTAGGATAATGAAACAAACCACTTCTCATTCCAAGCATTAGTTTGCATTAAGGAAAAACTTGATTTGAAAAGGATCTTTGTGCATCAAAGAATGTATTTTGGTAGTTTAATTCCAGATTTCCTTTCCATTTAGTAAGCTTTTTTGCATGATGAGGATATGTCTTTATATCATAGTGCATTAGAACAAAGGAAAGGATATACATGCATCAAGATTGCATGATATACATTATTAGTACAAGGAAAATTCATGCATCAAGCTCATGCATGATTGTTGCATTATTTTTTTGGGCATGCAAAGAACATGCATATGCATGTGAGCATATGGACTTGCATGTAGGTACATGCATTTGCATGATAGAACGAGATGATAATTGCAAGTAGATATGAAAATATACTCTCTTAGTATTTAGCTTACTTTATAAAGCTCATGGCTTAACATTAGAGAAGACAGAGGACTAATTAGTTGCAAAGACATACTAGTTCTAGTTTGCGGCTCAAGTAATTAGTTTATTCCTTTCCAAGTTGATACTCAACTATAAAAAACAATTAAGTATGTTTGATGTCTTCCTAGGTATAAGTAAGCACTAGGAGAAAGTTAAGTATTAAATTTTCTTGATGACCAAGAAACTTTAATTAGTTGCAAACCTTTTGTGATGTATGATGACTCTAAGTCCCGGATGTACTTAGGAAGTCATGAAGATAAGCTTATAATGATTAGTCAAAGTATAAATAATATTTAGAAAAATCATGCGGATAAGCTTTACTTGATTATTTATGTAATTTATGTAACTTCTCAAGCATCCCAAGATTGGATGATAACTTCAACTATGTTTCCAAGTTTCATGCGCACTGTTCTATTTAGAAGATTTGGAAAGTTCTTAGAAGTTTCTTTGTGGTTTCAAAGATGAAACCTCGGTAAGTGACTTTTAGGAATTGAGATATGAAATATTCAAGCCTTCTATTTTTCATGTGAGAACATTCTCCTACCATATTCAAGATGCATTTATTTTTGGGAAGGTAGACGTTCCAAGTAGAGGCCGGATCTTAATTGGTTCATGAACTCTTCAAAAAATACACATAAATTCATACTATATGATAGGACCAAGGAATGATGAAGGCAAAACCTCTTTAGGATATAGATGTTTTGCCAAGATATAAAGGTGCCAAGAAAAAACTATTAAGCTTTTATAAGTTTTCATTTGATTTCATCCAAAGGAGCAATGGAAATCAAAATTTGAATTTCAACATCAATTGATCTTTGACATCAATAAGAGGATGTTAGGTTCTATAGTTGCATCTCCAGTAAATGATGCAACTAGCTAAGAAATCTTTAGGAAATAAGATAAGCTGCTAAGGACTTAAAGCTAGTGTGAACTTTTGGTTTAGGAATAGAAATTTTTAAGAAATGGATTCCTAATCCATGAACTTATCCTAAACAAGCTACAAAGTTCAAAGTTGTGTTCATATTAGCATTACTATTGGATCAATTGTCAATAGATGCTTGGACTTTAAACATAATTTTGATTGGTGAAATATGTTTAAAGGACTCTAGTAACATCTAAACATTGACCAATAATAATGAATATTGTATCAAACTCAAGAGTAGGAGTCGATATCACATAAATGAAAGTTCAACTTAAACTTTTGTAGTGGCAAAGGTGATATTTGGCCTCTAGTTTGAATCTGTAAACTTTTTGGATATTATTTGAAAGAATTTCTTTCAAATATCCTTCCAACATTGCAAAAGATTTCAAGATGAATCATTTGCTCAAGATATTGGATTCCCTAGAAAGAATCTCAAGTCTTTGAAGAATAACATTCATCTAAGTATTGAGAATGAAGTTCTTCATACTCTTTAGTCAGTAAGTAGTTCCCTAGCAATTCCAAACCTGAAGTATTGGTACTCAAGTCCAAATAGTGATATAACCTAGAGGTATATCAAAGATTCTTAGCTTTGGAATTTGAGCGGCATTAGTGTATGCTTGGACTTGAGTAAGGGAAAGATCTCTAAAAGATCTTGCAAGTAAGCAAAGAAACTTTAGATAGTTCAGGAGATCTTAAAAGATAAAGACTAAGTCTTTATTCTAGTCGCAAGATCAAGACTTGATCAAGCTTGTTCATGATTATCCAAGGACATGTGATTAGAACTACTCTGTAGATTGCCCAAGTATTGGCAATAAGAAATTCCATTTGGGATATATTCACTCAAGTTCCATTCATCCAATGGAAAAATGTGAAAAGATTAAGCTGTTCCAAGTCTAAACTGAGTAAAGGAATTCCAAGAATGTAGTCTGCAACCGTGAAAATGGTACTTAAGTCTGTGGAAGGTAAAACATAATGTTTTCCTATCCTTAAAGGGATTTTGGTACAAATCCAGAAAGCATGAGTGGATGCTTAAGACTAAGGCAGTAGAGAGATTCGTGTATAAAAGTCCCCGAGGTAGGTACCTAAAGCATGAGTAAAGAAAGGAATCTAAAGACAAGAAGTAAAAAACTCTTGTCACTACAAATCGGTGAAGAATAAACCAATTGAACTTGAATATATGAAAATTCAAGAACTTGGAATTCTGATTGGTTTTCATTTGAAAACCCTAGCATAGAAGGATAGATATTCCATCAAAAGGTTTTCAAGTTTCCAAGGCAAAGCACATGATTGTGAGACAATCATGTGAAGGAATAAAAACCTAGAATATCTTGTTAGAGGTAATGCCTGAAACTTCAAAATTTTCATAAAAGAATTGAAGCAATAAGGTACTCTATCAAGAGATGTTTTAACTTTAGGATAAATATCACCCACACATTAATGTGAGTATAAAAAAGGGTGGTATGGGACACCATATTTTATATTCAAATTGATGTAGGAAAGATGGTATGGGAGATCGGACCGTCAGAGGATAAGTATCTTTTAGTTCTAGATTGGATCTTGAAGTTAGGTTTGATCCTCAAGGGAATTAAGACTTCAAAGAAGGAATTTAACTCAAGAAGGATAAAAGTAGTATCTCTAGATACCTCAAGATAACTTCAAGTTAAAGAAAACTGAAGATATGAAGTAAGTAACTTCCAAGATCTTCTTGAAACACTTCACGATAAAGTGTTGATAATTCAGAAATATTTCATAAATTTCTAAAAGAAGTTGGACTTTGATTCTGAGTTGATCTTTTCAAATAAAGATCTAACTGACTAAGTCAAGCATCAAGTTCCTAGTGTAACTTGGTAAATTCACTCTTTTGACTCAAAGAAATGCACAAGAATTGCATTCATGATTAGGAGTCAAAAAATCTAAATCTGACATGAACTTAGTCTCAAGTGAGGCATTATTTGAATACAAAACTCATCAACAGAACCTCAGTGGGTCGACACACTCATGTTGGTTACCACACTAGTATCTTGTGGTTGGATGATGTTTTTTATTTGCTTTGAATCTTTTTGAGAAACTATATTATTTCTCTTAAAGATAGAACAAAATACTTCAATACCCTATTGAAATAGATCTTTGAAAAGTCAAGTCCTGAGTCATCTAGCCTTTGACTCATAACAAGTTACATATCTTCGAAGTATGAATTGGTTGTATAGAGTTTTAGTTATTTCTTTCCGCTTTCCAAAACTTTTGGAATTGGCTCAGACATGGTATCTGATTCCATTTACAAAAGACCAGGGTAGGCCAGTTACATAACTAAATTGAACATCCTAGATAGATATTATGGACAAGAACCTTTTCAAACTTCAAAAGATAAATAAGTCTAAGTAGACTTATTTATTTAAGTTTGCTTCAAGATTAAAAGATTTCCTAGAGTCCAATATACTCTAGAATAGAGAAGTTAGGAATTGCTCAATAGATTGACGATTCCCAAGAACTTTTAGCTCAAGTCTTTTAGCTCAAAGAAAATGGTAAACTTTCTCTTACAGTTTACATAGTATTTTTAAACTCATTAGGATAAAGTAGTCCTCTAGTTGGGTGAAAAAATCAAGTAACTATTGGATCAAAGTAAACCATTGTACAAACATCTAAGTTAGATGTTTGGGTCAACTAAACTTCAAGTTCTCCAAAACAAATTCAAGTGCATCAAGAATTCTCAAAGTCTAGCAAGGGATACAAATCCCATTTTCATTACTAAGTCCATGCATCAATTATGCCTAGAAATGGACTAGTAATTTGAATCCACCTAGTTCACATGTTTGTGCCTAGATCGCACATCCACAAACTGTGAATTGGTTAGGGATGTGTTTAGATCCACCCTTATTATTCTTTCATTAGTTTGTACTTTTTCCAGTTTATCAAA
>CM035414.1:181418101-181435601 GCA_020310875.1 Ceratopteris richardii
TAGGCAATACGGAAATCGTCAGTCAGGATGGATTACTTCCACATCCGTTTTCCTTAAAATAATGTAGCAGATATTACCAACTCTAATGGAAAGCAAACTGGCAGCTACAAAAAAAGATGGAGAAGGGAACGCGGTTTTATATTTCTATGCCTGCTCGAGATCCTCCGAATAGCTTTCCACTGTTCAGGATGGTGAGGTAAGCGTACTTATCTGTTTTGTCAGTCCATTTGACGAATGGAGCTTGCCAAAGGTGGTGGTGATGAACCCAGCTTCTGACAGATGAAGTATCTGGGAGCTGAACTGAGCATTGTGAACAATAGTGTGACGAAGAAGATCACAATAATGCAGAGAAGGCCTCCCGCGCACATGGATGCTTTCTTTTTGCCTTTGGATGCTATGCACTTTTCAAAAGATCCCTTCCGTTTCAAACTCACCCGCAAAGCTCTTGCGTTTTGTAGTGTCGGAGGAAAGACCTATTCATGCTAAGAAAAGCATATCAAGGAAAAAGAGAATGTGATATAACGCGCATTGTGCGCCGACATGGAGGCTTCCTTCTTGTAGCTGCGTATGTTCTCAAATCCCATTGACTGCTTGCGAAATGAACTCTAGAAACTGAGAGCAACATTGTTTTAATTTGTCCACGCGCGTTACTTCAGTTGATTGGAGTTTTTGCCGCTTGAGGCAAGGCGGGTTTCTATTCTACCGGCAGTGTAAGGTACGTATTGGAACATGCATTCGTATTGCCACATGTATTGGGTGTGAAGCTACATTGCAAACCATGTTCCATGTTGTTGTATCGTCTTCAGTTGGGCGTTGCGAAGCAATTTTCATGTTGTTGTATGGTGTTCGGGCAGCCTACGAAATTTTAACGCCATCTTCACTTGTACAGTTGTTCTTTACATTTATTCAAACATGGCAGAGTAAACGTCGGCTGAACTTTGTCTTGGATAAAGAAAAACATTTCTTTAATTGAATACATCAGCGTAAAGACATAACGTCTTGCCAATAATGCACATCGTCTCTCTCTCTCTCTCTCTGTCACGGAACAGACGAGCTGCCTACGTATATTTTATCAAGACGGATGTCCAAACGGATGTCGTACGCTGTGCATCTTAGCTTGAATTCTTGCATTGAAGTCATGCAAAAGACGTAGAAGAGACAAATATGAAATATCCCATCTCCTCTTGAAGTGTTCAATGAGTGCAAAAATATAGAGCATAATAAAAACATGTCCAATATTTCTGAATAAATATATAAAAAATAAGCCTTTTTAGATAAAGTGGTTGATTGCTCGTCTTTAGAATGCAAGCGAGAATTAGAAAGACCTAGATTTGCGAGCAACCTGATAATTTCAAAGAAAAAGACCCTGTAGTTGCATGGCTGATTTTCATGAATTGAACTTGTATGATGAGGACCCTGAGATTCTTACAGCTGTATCATCGCTCTGTCAGTATATAACTTGAAGTGATTATCACAAAATAGTCAAAAAAGCGTTCACTAAGTCGAAAAGAGCGCAAAGAAATCCGCGCTCACAAAAAGGAAAAGGGCAATGTTCACCGCCTGACGGGAACTAACTTCTCGAGATATTAACTTTAGCGTCGTTGAATTTGTAGCTGGCTTGGCGTGCATTGTTTGGCTAGATTACCGCTTAGTTAGATACTCGGGAATGGTCATCTGAATATCTTGGTCTTTTCCGCCACGGCATGTGATCGATAGAGCAATTGAATATTTCACTACGCAGAGATGAGCAACTAAGTGAGCTATCTACCGTATGCAATACGGAAATGGTCGCTAAGCATATTCTATTCGATGAATCAAATTTATTCTCTGCAGCATATTCTATTAGATGACTGAAATTTATTCAATGCATCTAAGAGGTAGCTGGCTTAGCCTGCATTGTTTTGTTAGATTACCGCGTAGTTAGATAATTGGGGATGGTGAACTCAATATCTTGGTCTGTTCTGCCACGACATGTGATTCATAGAGCAATTCAGTATTTCGCTACGCAGAGATGAACAACTAAGCGAGCTAATTATCGTCTGCAATATGGAAATGGTCACTTAGCATGGATTACTTCCACATGCGTTTTACTTAAAATAATGTACCAGATATTACCAATTGTAATGGTTAGCAAACTGACAACTTGAAAGAAAAAAAAAAAGATTCCTGTCTTTTATTTCTATTCTTCGAGAATCTGCGCATGACATCTTGAAAATGCATTGTTTTTCGAGATCCTCGGAATAGCTTTCCACTGATCAGAATGGTGAGCTAAGCGTTCTTATCTGTTTTCTCGGTCCATTTTTAACGAATGGAGCTTGCCAAAGGTCGTGGTGATGAACCCAGCGTCATTGACTACTTCTCGCAGATGAAGTATGTCGGAGTTGAACTAAGTGTTGTGAACAATAGCGTGACGAAGTAGATCACAATATTTTTTTTAATATAAAGGAAGTTCGGCAATAGCCTACTCTCCCGGACTTGAATTAAATTAAGAAACAAAGGTACAAGAGAAGGGGACTAGTGCCCACGGGACCCCCCAAATCCCACAAAGCAGGGGAAGCTTGATTGAATCCTAGGTTGCATTACAGAGAAGGTTAATCACCCTCTCATCTCCCTCATGTGGGGCCCACTTGGGTTTGAGCTTGTTGTTGATCAAAAGGAGGACTTGATGGTGCCTGAAGGGGGGGGGATTTCTTACTGTTAACAATCCTTTTGCCAAGGAGGAATAGTGATTTCTCAATCGACCACTCCCTGGGGGGATCGCCGAAGTTGAGAGCACACCTCTCCTGCCAAATTTTCCACAGGACTTCCCCTCTGATGGCGTTCCACAGTGTCGCAGAGCAGCCGATCGCTTCTCCCAAAAGGACTTGTTTCCAACTAAGCTGTTTTTGAAGTCTGATTTTCATTCCAACCGTCTGCCAGATTCTGTAGGAGTTGGGGCAAGTAAGGAAGGTGTGTGGGATATCTTCGATAGCCCGGTGGCAGCGTTTGCACCAAGGAGGGATCCCACAAAGTTTGCTAGCCTTGTGGTTGGTCCAAATTCCTCGATGAATAATTTGCCATAAGAGGACAGACTTCTTAATCTCTATGAGGGGGTGCCAGATACCCATGAATTTCATGTCCCATCGAAGCCGCGTCCAAGACAGGCACCACTTCTTGTTGAGGCTGGTCTGGTGGACAGCCGTTTCTTTGATGTTCGGGATTTTGAGTAGGCTATTTCCATTGTGCCATTTGAGACCAAGCGAGTTCGGTGTGTCGTGTCCCATGAGAAGGCGAGTCTTGTGACGATCCCATGCGAGGCATCTGCTTTGCAAAGTGTTCCATTCTTCGTAGGAGATGTTTATGCGAGGGTCAATATCCTCGAAGTTGATCCAGCAGTTGGTGTCATGTTTCCAGAGGTGTTTCCATTTTTTGAATCCTTTGTTCCATAACTTCTTGGCATTTTGAATGTTCCATGACTCCACACTCCGGATGCCATGAATCGGAAACCAGATAGAGTCGTTTTGTCTGATTCCGGCCGCCCACTTCCAGTCCTCACTAATTCTTGTGAAGCTTTTGACTTTATTCCAGCCCTTCCAAAGGGAGCACACGAGATTGGAGCCTTTCGGGAAGACGGGGATCGGGGAGAATAGCAGGGTCATGATGTCAAGATTCTTCCAGTTCGGGAACCCCGTGAGGGCTAACTCATTCTTGTTTCTGAAGATCAGCTTGGCCCACGAGGCCTCCCTATTGCACCAAGCCTTAATCATCCATTTGGCTGCCAGTTTGTTAGCCATGCACCCAATGTCCAGGATGCCAAGCCCCCCGCTATCTCTAGGGCTAGTGCAGATGGCCCATTTGATTTTAGGCACCCCCCTTCTGTTATGATCGCCCGTCCAAAGAAAGTTTCTACAAATACTATTCAGTTTGGACAGGCCTTGCTCATTCGGTCTCCAACAAGAAAGGAAATAGATGGTAGAAGAGAGGAGGAACGTGTTGATGACCATCGTGCGCCCAGCGAGATTGATTTGCATACCTCTCCAATAGTTAAGCTTGTTTTCGAATTTGGCCAACACCCAGTTCCATCGCTGTTCCATAGAGACGCCAAATCCCAAGGGGATTCCAAGAAGTCGAAAGATTTGGCCCTGCGGAATGATTTGACAGCCATGATCAATGAGAAGGCCAGGATGATGTCCCACCATAGCCCTAAAGGCGGTCTTAGAGTGGTTGATTTTGGATCCAGAGGCCTCACAAAAGGTAGCAAGGCACCTCCACAAAGTCTCCAGGCTGGTATTATCATTGTGAACGAACGTGTTCATATCATCGACAAAAAGTCTCATGATGATTTGACTGTGGTCGTGAGGCAGCCGGAGGCCTTTGATATTGCCAGCCTCCACATGATGTGCCACAAGTCTGCTCAACCCCTCAGTGGCGATGGCAAAGAGAAGGGGGGCCAGGGGGCACCCTTGTCTAATAGATCTTCTAAGATGGATCGCCTTCGAAAGTTTGCCGTTAACGTTAATTTGGGTCGTTGCGTTTCCGAGAAGGGTCGCGATCATCTTGGTGAATTTCTGACTACATCCGAGATCTTGGAGCGACTGCAGAATGTAGTCCCATTCTAGCCTGTCGTAGGCTTTGTCAAAGTCGATCTTGAGGAAAACCACATCTTGATTAGACTCATTTGCAAATTGGATACCTTCCCAAATATCCATAATGGTTTCCAGGATAGACCTGCCTTTGATGAAACCTTTTTGGTCCTCACTAAGCCAAGATCTCAGGTGGCACGAGAGTCTGTTGGCAATGACTTTGGTGATGATCTTGTATCCTGTTTGGAGCATCGTAATAGGCCGCCAGTTCTCGATTCTGTTCTTTTCCCCCTTCTTGTGTATCAGCTTGATAATTCCATTATTTAGACAAGAAGGAAGAGCACCAAACTTTAGCGCTTCTTGCCAAACCATCCGAAGAGGGGTGGCAACCACCAGCTTGAAGGATTTAAAGAACTCGTTAGTGAGTCCGTCGGGTCCCGGGCTTTTACCGAGAGGGAGGGCGTCAATGACCTCAATGATTTCTGATTCAGAGATAGGGGCATGAAGCAGGGAGTGGAGGTTGGGTGGTATCCTCCGGGGCGAAACCCTAGAAATGGCAGCCATACAGTCCCTTCTATGGTGGGAGAGGGGGTTCGAGGTTCCCAGGAGTCTCGTGAAGTGCCCTTCGATGATGCCAAAGTTATCTTCTTCCGAATTGCAAACATTGCCATATGGATCTAGCAGTAGGGGGATCGATTCTCTGTTGTGTTTCCTTTTAAGGATACGGCACATCTCTTTGGTGGGTTTGTCTGCTTTGCCAGCCCACCACTCCTTGAAGAAGATTTGCAAGTTTTTCCTTTGTATTTCTTCCTCGTATCTCAACACTGCTCTGATTTTTCGGAGACCTTTCTGGGCTTGGTATTCTCCTTTGTTCACTTCCTCCTCGAGCCGCCAGAGTCTGTGGTAAAGAGCTTCCCTACGAGCCCGCCGCACAGTCTCGAGCATCTTCTTAGTTCTGATCATGATCTTACGAGACTTGTCGACCGCACTTCTCCAGCACTTGGCTGGGGCCAAGCCAGAGGCGAACGCCACCTTCCACACATCGGCAATTTCTTGATGGACGGAGGGGAGGGAGAAGGTGGTCGCGTTGGCATGGAACCACGGAGCCTTGCGGATCTTGTTGGAAGGTTGAAAAGTGATAACGATCGGGTAGTGATCAGAGATAGTGAGGTCAGTGCGTTGCGTGATGGTAGGGTGGCCCCACTGATGAGTAAAGCTCTGAGAGATGTAGCATCTATCGAGTCTAGCTTTCCTCAGGTCCTCGCCCGCTTGGAGATTCGACCAAGAAAAGCCATTCGAGTCTTTGAATTCAACCAAATCCAGATGGAGTTTGGTCATGTCCCACGTTTCTTTCTCCCGACTGTCGATGACCCTGCCCTTGCCCAACCATCTGTCCATAGGGTCCTCCACCATGTTGAAGTCACCACAAATAAGCACGTTGTGGGGAAGCGAGTCTAAGGAGGCCCAAGTGTTCAGTCTCTCCAAATCCCCGTTAGGGGCGTACAAAGAAACCATAGTAACACAAAGAGGAGCACCAAAAGAAACAGCAATCCAACGGTGACTTACATCTTCAATGGAGTTCTCAAGCTTTTCAAACCAGAGTTGTTTAACACCGATAACCGTTCCTCCAGACTCCCGCTGATGCTTCGTTGGGATCCACACATGGGCCGAGGAGACCTGTCTGAGCCGTTTCTGGAGGTCTTCTCCGTCAATTTTAATCTCTTGAATACATATAAAGTCTGGGTTTAGGCTAATGTCGCGAAGCCATTGACCAATGATGGTCGCTCTTGAGGTGTCGGTTAGCCCTCTAGCATTTAGCGAGAAGACAATCATTTCTGTATTGATCCCTCTTTGCGGGAGGGAGCTTTGTCCTTTCTTCTCTTGGCTTCATCTTTCTTTTTCGCTCGGATCGGATCCCGAGTTAGCAGTAGGTTCTTGTGGGGGCTTTTCCACGGTAACTCCATAGGTTGTTTTCCTTTGCGGGATGCCTCCTGCTGGGAAGAACAGGACACCGTTCTCAGCTCCGTTTCCGGAATAGTCGATCCGATGATGGAGCTTTCACTATCCATGTTATCTTCGTTGCTGGTAGTAAAGCCTTCTTCTTTGCTTGTAGTGTAACCCTCTTGCAGGGTTTCTTTACTGTCAGGGATCTCCAGGCCTTTGACATCGGTGTCCTCCTCAAGTTGGTTCCCACCTGGGTAGTCGAACTCATTGATTTCCTTTTGCAGATTGCAATACAAGTTGCTGGAGGGGGAAACAGACTTGTTGTTTTGTTCAGAGGTTGCCCTAGGGCTTCTTTTCCTTGTTCTTCTGACTTCGATGAACCCGTCTGCATCAGCTTCTGGATTACGGGGACCCTTGAATTCCTCTACTTTCGTCGAGTGATTTAATGCTCCATTGCTGTCTTGAGCATTTTTGGGGGCTTCTTGATTTGGCTTGCTTTTTCGTCTCAAAGGGCAATCTTTGATCCTGTGACCTTGTTGCCCACAGCGAAAGCACGCGTTGGGAAGGTTTTTGTAGCTGATGTCTTGCTCCCATACTTCCCCTTCGCCCAAGTCCAGTTTGATCTTCGATGGGAGTGGCATGCTGAGGTCAGCCTCGACACAGATTTGAGGGTGCCACCGGGCGTTGAACGAGTGTCTTGCTCCTTCATAAATGAGACCACCAATGTCCTCGCGTGAGGCCAACGGCTTGCCGATAGGAGAAACGATGTCCCATACGAAGTTGTACAAGAAGTATGGCAGGTTAGGGAGCTCAACCCAGAGGGGGTACCGAAGCGATTTCGATTTGTCGGGAGTAAAATCAGGGGACCATCTGAATAGGCACAGGGTCGCCCGGCCGAGTTGCCAAGTTCCGATACTAAGGGCTCGAAACGCCATATCTTCATTTTCAAAGACTAGCAGCAAGTGGCTTGCCGGTAAGAACTGACACTTACAAACAACTAGCCCGCGGGGGAACCACTCGTTGCGAAGCCACTGGCGTACAGTTTCGAGCGGGGGCTTAGGGCCGAACATTTGGCCGACGAGGCAAACTTTCTTGAGCTCCTCCTGCGTTGACAAAATTGCGGATCTATTGAGGGAGACCAAGGGGGGTTCAGCACTCTCGAGGGTCCCTTAGGCGGCACAAGAGCCCCCCTCCAATAAAGAGGCCAGGTTAGCGGTCTCCCCGGGAGGAGGGGCCAGATTGCTTCTCACAAGAGAGGGGGACGCCAAATCCATGACAAAAGATGGACACCCCGAGAAGGAAGAACTTTTTCTAAAGCTCTGAGAGGAGAAGCATCTAGAAAGGCCCAAGAGTCCCACAATAAAAATAGCTCTCTTCTCTTTTTTTTTCTCTTCTTCTTTCTTCTTCTTTTTTTTTTCTTCTTTTTCTTTTTCTTCTTTTTTTTTTTTTTTCTCTTCCTCTTTTTTTTTTTTTTTCCTTTCTTTTTTCCCCCTCTTTTCCTTTTCTTTTGTTCGACTTAAGCCAGGCGCTCACGATCACAATATTGTAAAGAAGGCCTCTCGCCCACATTGATGCTTTTGTTTATCCTTTCGATGCTATATACTTTTCAAAGATCTGGTCCGTTTCAAACTCACCCGAAAGCTCTCGCATTTTTTAGGGTCGGAGCGAGGCTCTATTCATTCTAAGAAGGCCTTATCACGAAAAAAGAATGTGATAACATGACATAAAGCGCATTATGCGCCAACATTGAGGGTTCCTTCGTCAAGCTGCGCATGTTCTCAAATCACATTTCATACTTGCAGCAACAGTTACTCTAGAAGCTGCGAGCAACATTGTTTTAATATGTCCACGCCCGTTACTTCAGTTCTCTGGAACTCTTGCCTCGCGAGGAAAGGCGGGGGTTCAATCGTGCTTGCACCGTTAGATATGTGTTGCAACATGCATTGGTATTAAGACATTTATTCAGTTTCCGTGTTGTATGGTGTTCAGAGAGCCTACTAAATTTTGACCCCATCTTCACTTGCAGAGTTGTTGTTTTCATTTATTGATTCTCACATATTCTCCTAAAATATCATTCTTTTATTTAAATAGATCAGTGTAAAGTCACAACGCCTTGCCAATAATGTACTCTCTCTCTTCTCACATCTGAAGCCAACATTCTATCCACAAAACAGATCTCTCATTCTCATCTGTCCCATGATCAGCATCAGGTGGAGAATCTCTCACAATAACATCATCATCATCATCATAACAATAATAATGATAATAATAATAATAATAATAATAATAGTAATAATAATAATAATAGTAATAATAATAATAATAACAATAATAATATGGATTTGGGTCCTTTTCAAACTAGACAATAAGTTAGTGTACTCGAAGGGCATACAAATCTACCTTGCGGGGCGTGCCATGGTAATTAGTACCTTTTTCATCTCCTCAAATTTTTACTTTCTCTCTTGCTAGAGACCAAAGGATCAAGAGCTTAGCAAATAGGAAAGAATTTGTAGAAACTTTCTTTGGACAGGGGACAGAACAGAAGGGGGATTCCAAAAATTAAATGGTCTTACTACATTAGCCAAAAGGATTGTAGAGGTCTCGGCATTATGGATACTGAAGGCATGGCTGACAAGCTTGCGACAAAATGGATTATGAGGTACTAGTGTGGCTGTGAGAGCTCTTTGACCAAGCTCATTTTCGGGAACAAGAACATGATGGCACTGGTGGGCCTCCATGGTTGGAAGGACTTGGGCCTCCTCACCCTTTTTAGTCTCTCCTATTCCAGTTTCCTCTAAAGGCTCAAATCTTGTGCACTCCTTGTGGGAGATTTGGAACAAGCTCAAACAATATATCAAAATTAGAGAAGATTGGAAATGGGCGGCTGTTATAAGACAAAATGACTCAATCTAGTTTTTGAGCATGAGCATTAGGGTCGTGGCCTCTTGGAACCTCAAAAATGCTAAGAGGCTTTGGGACAAGGGTTTAATACATTGGAAACACCTCTAGAACCAAGAAAAAAGCTAGTGGATTAGCTTTAAGAAGATAGACCCTCAAATAAGAGTGAACTACGAAGAATGGGCTCTCCTTCAGAGTAGATGCATTCCTTGAGATCGATCAAAAACCTGACTCCTCGTTGGGCAGGATTCGTCATGCCATGAGGGTCTTATTTGTCACAATGGTGATATTATTGTCCAAAATACCTATAATCAAGGTTAACATTGATGGAGTATATCCACTCCTAGTTGCAGCAGAAGAATGATATGCCCTTCCTAGGACCAAACAATTCACTATCATAGTCCACCAAAAATTGAATTACTCTCTGGAAATAAGAAATGAACTTATGAAAGTTTGCATAGTAAGAATAGACTCTCTAAGCTTTCCAACAAGCCATAGATCACTCAATTTGGAGAATGGGAGCTCTGCCAAACTCCTTGCACAAGACAGACCAAAATCTGCCCAAACTGGTAGCTTGCACCTATGTGTACCTTCCAACACACATATATTTGAGAATATTGAGAGGTCAGATCATAGAGCTTTCAAGCTCAGTATAATCAAGGTTAATGAACACTTGATATTAATATTACATCCAAAAGGAAGCTTAAAATGATAGGAACAAAATGATCTATCTTGCAAATGAATTTGGACTACTACAGAAAGAGATATGGGTGATCAAAGATCACTTCCTATGAGAAAACTCCAGCAAGTAAGTGGATTGCTTAGCTAGGGGCTAGCTTAGACATAGAATAAACACTCCTAATGAGAGCCTAAAAGTGCTCAAATGGTAGAGGAGGATAGCCCTGACTTTGCTCCATGTCTTCACTTATATAATGCTCAAAAAGGTAGTTATAAATTTGCTCCAAATGATCCCGACTTTTCTCCATCAATTAGATGAGTAAAGGTCTGAGAAAAATCGTGGAAAAGTGGTTGTATATCTTACCAAAAAGTGTGACTGATGTGGCACTTCCATGTAGCATGAGTTCCCACACTTGAGATTCCTAAAATTCTAACACTTCCCCTCAAGCTCAGCTATTACTTGGTCATGATATCTTCTAGATGATCTTAGGTGTTGATGTACTTGATGTCCACTTCTTTTGCTAGTACCTTCTCTCTGATGAAGTGATAATGGATCTCTATGTGCTTGCTTCTTGCATGGAACATAGGGTTGCTTGCTAGATAAATGCTTGACATATTATCTCCAAATAGAGTGAACTCTTTGACCTCCACGTCCAAGTCTTTGAAGAGCTTCTAGAGCCACATGATCTCACATGTAGGAAGTGCTAAAGCTCTGTACTCAGCCTCACTAGATGATAATGCAACTGTAGGTTGCTTCTTGGACATACATGAAATGACTCTTTGACCTATCATGAAGACATAGCCAGATGTGCTCCTTCGATCCTGCTTTGAACCGGGCCAATCAACATCACTAAAGCCTTGAGGTTGTAATCCCTCTCCATAAGGGTAGTACAACCCTTGGTTGATAGTGTGCTTGATGTACCTAAGCACTCTCTTTGGTGCATTCATATGAACATCAGTTGGTGAATTTAGAAATTGAGAAAGAACTCCTACAACATAAGACAAGTCAGGTCTTGTGATGGTAGCATAATTAAGGCTTCCAATTATGCTTCTATATGCTGAAATATCTTCAAGAGGTTGTCCTTCACCTGCACATAACTTAGTGTTTGGATCCACAAGTTGTGTGAGTGGCTTACATACACTCATACCATACTTATAAAGTACATCTAGAAAGTATTTCATTTGAGCAAGGTAATAACCATTTTCCACATAAATAATTTCAATACCAAGAAAGTATTTAAGAACTCGAAGATATGAAATCTTGAATTCATTTGAAGGCTTGAACTTGATCCATGTGATACCTGCATCATCACTTCCTGTTATAATCAATTCATCCACATATATGCATACATAGACAACTAGTCCTCCTTCCTTCTTAAGGTATAAGGAAGGATCTCCATCACTTGGCTTGTATCCACACCTGCACAAATACTCCACAAGCCTTTGATTCCATGCCCTAGGAGCTTGCTTTAAACCATACAATGCTTTTCTAAGTTGACAAACAAAATTTGAATATTTAGGGTTCTCAAACCCTAATGGTTGAGTCATGTAGATTGTCTCCTGTAAATCACCATTATGAAAAGCATTATTTACATCCAATTGATATATTGTCCACCTCCTAGATGTGGCAACCCCAATGGTTGCCCTAATTGTGGTCATTTTTGCAACCGCACTGAATGTTTCCTCATAGTCAATCCCATAAGATTGAGCAAATCCTTTTTCCACAAGCCTTGCTTTGTACCTAGCAATGGCCACTCCTTTGTGGCTTTGTACGCTTCTTCCATAGCTTCTTGCCACTCCTTTTTGTCTTTGGCCTCTAAATAGAAGGTTCATGATCTTTGATAACCTTCGTCATGAAAGCATAATTCTTAGCAATATAACTATCATAAACAAGCCTTAAGATTGGATGTTTTACCCTTGTTGACCTCCTTTCTTCTCCTTTTGGTGGAATGAACCTTCTTTGCCTTGGTGGCTTGTTTTCTGCTTTTGATGTAGCTCCCCTTTCAACATAGGTTCTTGAAAGTCTTCAACTTCATGTCCATCTTCATCAAGCTCTACCAATCTTGCCTTTCCTTTATTCACTGATCAATGGGCTGAATCCATGCTTGAGCTCCTTTGTATGCTTGGATCACTGATTTCCAAGCTATCTTTAAACCTAGCTTCATATCTTCTCTCTGCTTCTTCAATATCTTCATCCTGCAATGGAACTTTGGAAGCATACCATGGTTTGAGTTCATCAAACACTACATCTCTAGGTACCTTTAACTCCTTTGTATTAGGATTGTAGCACATGTAACCTTTTTGCTCCATAGCATAGCCAATAGACATACATCTTTTAGCCTTTGCATCCATCTTACCTCTCAAGTCTTGTGGCACATGTGTGTAGCATACACAACCAAATATTCTAATGTGTGAAAGGTATGGTTTCCTTCTACTCCATGCCTCCTTAGGTGTCATGTCATGCATCCTTGATGTGGGACACCTATTCATAAAGTACACAGAAGTAGATACAACATCTGCCCAATATGTTAAAGGCACATTCATTTCATTTACCATGCTCCTAGCAATTTTAGAAATATACCTATTCTTCCTCTTTGCCACCCCATTTTTTTGGGGAGTATACGTGCAAGTGATTTGCCTCTTTATACCTTGGTCCTGTAAGAAATCACAGAAAGCATGGGAGAAGTATTCTCCCCCTCCATCAGCCCTTACAGCTTTGATGTAGCAACCTCTCTCCTTTTGAAATTGTGCCTTGAATCTTTTGAATACATCAAACACATATGATTTTTCCTTTATACAATACAACCATATTACTTTTCTTGAGTAGTCATCTATGAAGGTTACAAAGTACCTATTACCTGCAAGAGAGGGCTCTTTGGTTGGCCCCCACACATCTCTGTGCACAAGGTCTAACACACCATGTGCTACATATCCACTCTTCTTGAAGGGATGCCTAGTAGACTTGCCTAGTTGACAAGCTTCACACATCTCATGCAACATTTGTAATGAAAAAATGTGGTAAACCTCTTACCAATTGCCTCTTCTCCATATCTTTCAACCTTTGAATGTTGATGTGACCACACCTTTTACGCCACAAATTCAAATCTCCAATCTTCTTGTCAACATAGGTGATAAAAGTTGCTTTGTTGCTTTGTTCTTTGCCAATGCCAAGAGTGAACATTCTTCCTTCCTTCTTTCCTTTGGCTATCAGCTCATAGCCATTCCTTGGGTCTTCAACAAAGAATCCTTTTTGGCTGAACTTGACTTGGTATCCCTTTTCAGCCATCTGTCCAACAGAGATTAAGTTCTTTGTAATAGTAGGAACATGCAATAACTTAGATAGTCCTTTTGCTTTGTCGTTTCCTTCAAGCTTCACATCTCCCATTTGTTGTATCTCATGCTCTATGTTGGGTCTTCTCTCCACAAAGCCTCTTTGCTTGGGTGCTTGGAGATTGCTGAAGTACTCCTCTTTACGTGACATGTGGTTACTACAACCACTATCTATATACCACACATCATCTTGTGCTTGACCTTCACTTTTATGCTTCATAGCTAACAAATGCTCATTATCTGAATTTGTTGAGGAGTTAGCATGATTACCTTGCCCTTTGTAATTGTTACCACCTTGCTTTTGCCAACAATATTTGGCATAGTGTCCTTGCTTCCCACAATTAAAGCATCCATGTGAGTTGGCCTCAACCTCCATATCTTCCTACTCTACCTCTTCCTCTTAATGATTGACCTTCGTCTTGTCTCGATTGACTACCTTGATAGCTTTGGTTGCCTTCTTGGTAGTTGCTTCTACCTTTTCCTCTTGAACCACCTCTATTGCCTTGGCCTCTTCCTCCTTTGCCTGCATAGAAGAGTTGGTCTTGGCTGCCCTTTGACTTATTGCCTCCATGGTTGAGCTCCTCAGTCACCATAAGAGAAGTAAGTTGCTCAAAATCTGGTAATGAATCCGTTACATACACAGAGGTTGTGACTGCCTTCCATTTATCATCTTCTCCAAGCCCATTAAGTGTGTGGGCAACTAGGTGATCGTCATCTACAACACATCCTATTGAACCAAGTGCATCCGAGATCTCTTTTACTTTGAGTATGAAGTCATTAATGCTATGATTTGATAACTTCCTTAGGTTTTTAAGTTCATTCTTGAGCTGAATTTTTCTAGCCTTTGTAGAGGTAGAATACAACCTTTCTAAACACTCCCAAACCTTCTTAGATGTATCTAGGTCTTGGATATGACCTATCATGGAGTTGCTTATGTGTTGAGAAAGAATGAAGATCACTCTCCTATCCCTTTCTCACATTCTCTAATGGCTCTTCTTTTATTATTAGTAGGTGTATGTGGATCTATGTATGGCTTCACCTCAGTACCACTAACCAATCCAAAGACCCTTTTCCATGAGGAAGTTAGAGATTCTAGACTTCCAAGGTTGGTAATTCCTTTTTTCAAGCTTCTCAATCTGAACATTATAGTCTCCCATTGTGTATGAGACTATATGTGGCTCCTAATCCCTCCTTGGATTGTGATCGATGTGAGAAAGAATGATATGTTACCTTCCCATAAGAGTCTCCACTTGTCGTGAACTTTTGACGATGATAGAAACTCCCCCTTGCTTCAAATCCTTCTTCAAATCTTGTTGGTCTTTGCTTCAATCCTTGGCTCTCAAGCAACTTCAAGGCCTACTCTTGATTTCTTCAATGCTCAATGATGAGCTCTGATACCAGTGATGGAGTATATCCACTCCTAGTTGCAGCAGAAGAATGATAGGCCCTTCCTAGGACCAAATAGTTCACTACCACAATCCACCAAAAATTTAATTGCTCTCTGGAACCGAGGATTGAACTTATGCAATTTTGCACAATAAAAAAAGACCCTCTTAGCTTTCTAAAAAGCCATATATCACTCAATTTGGAGAATGTGAGCTATGCCAAACGCTTTGCACAAGACATACCAAAATCTACCCAAACAAGTAGAATCTTGCACCTATGTGTACCTTCCAACACACAAATATTTGGGAATATGCAGAGATCAAACTAGAGATCTTTCAAGCTCAATATAATCAAGTTTAATGAACACTTGATATTAAGATTACATGCAAAAGAAATCTTACAATCATAGAAACAAAATGAGCTATCTTGTAAATGAATTGGACTACCACACAAAGAGATATCGATGAACAAAGATCACTTCCTATGAGAAAACTCCAACAAGCAAGGGGCTTGGTTAGCTAGGGGCTAGCTTAGACCTAGAGTAAACACTCCTAATGAGAGCCTACAAGTTCTCAAATGGTAGAGGAGGATAGCCCCGACTTTGCTCCATGTCTTTTCTAATATAATGCTTAAAAAGGTGCTTGTAAATTTGAGTTCAAAAATGCCGTCCAAATGATCCAGACTTTTTTCCATCAATTAGGTGAGTAAAGGGCTGAGAAAAATCGTGGAAAATTGGTTGTATATCCTACCAAAAAGTGTGAATGATTTGGCCCTTCAACTTAGCATGAGTTCCCACACTTTAGATTGCTAAAATTCTAACAAACATGGACTATCATATCACAATTAACAAGAAGTGGTGCATGACTTGGACAAGGCTACCTTGGGATTTGAAGTTCTTGTCTATATGAAATCCCCTCATCAAGATAAAAAAGTTGGTTCTCATGTGGAAAATTCTCCATCATGGTGTCTAGACCAATCCAAAATCTAGCAAAATTTATGGGCCTCCCCCGTGGTGCAAGCGATGCTTCCACACCATTGAGGATTTGGGTCACATCTTCTTCCCATGCCCCAAGTCTCTTCGGCAATCGCAATCCCTTGGGAATACGATCAGACTATGGGAACAATTCACTTGGAAGAAGGCATTCCTCCAAGAAGCGATCGGCTCCTGAGCGGTATGGTGGAAAGCTATTAGAGGGGAAACCCTCTGGAAGATTTGGAGGGAGCAGTGTGCCTTGAATTTTGGACACCCTCCAAAAGAATGATTGATCGAGAAGTCTCTGTTCCTTCTTGGCAAAAGAATATCGAACTCCAAGAGGTCCCCATCTTTTACATACCATAGGGTGTTTCTCATCGAGAACATCAAGCTTAAACCCAAGTGGGCTCTGCATGAGGGGGATGAGAGGGTTATTAACCTCCTTTGTAACATTCTCTAGATTCACAAAGTTTTGCCCCTACTTAGTGGGATTTACTGGTTCCCAAGGACACTAGTCCCATTCACTTGTATAATTTCCTTTTTTAATTAGAGTATAGGAGAGTAGGCCAAGGCCGAACTTCCTTTTATTAAAGAAAAAATAGAACAATAATGCTTCTCATAGGATGGTGTCACTTTTGAACCTTTAATTATTTTCTTTCTCTGGGATTCCTAGATTTTCAAGGTTGCTTTGGAAGGCTTGCCATGAGGGTCTCGAAGGCATGTAACATATACAACATTGGAATGGGCATTCCCAAGGTACACATATATTCCTTTTATTTAACCTATTTACAACTTTACAAGAAGGATTACAGACGTATTCCCCAATATACACTGTACCTCATCCTATTGTAGAGCTTCCTTCATGACACAAACAATATCTACACTTGATTAGAGAGCTTTTGAATACATAATAATAACTTGATTACTATATAAAAGTACAAAGATCAATTATAATGCATCACTAAACAATGGGAACCAATGCCTCACCAACATACTACTTGGATCAATCATATAGAATAGCCAAAGAAACATATCCTTACTCCTTGAAGTTTTAGAAATCCAACTTCATAACCTATGTGAGGCCTAGATATTGAAGCATAATTTATAGAACCTACACTTGACCTATATAAGATTACCTCCTCTATTCGTTCTCCATCTATAGGGCCTACCTTTACATTAAGTTCAATAGGATTTCAAATGTTATTGCAATGTAGTATCCCAAATATCTAAACTGGGTCTAGGATGTAATTCAATTTCATGAGGATGATACCATTTCCAATGCTAGAAAAAGTTAAATTCCATAAAACTATCTAAGATCTCCAACATTAGAGATCATAGAAACCTTTGAAAGAATTTTCTCACACTACAATATATGAGCCTTATACCATCCCTTATACTGGTGCGAATACATATGGGGAATTCAATCATGTTGTCCGTATAAGCATCAATATTTTAACATCGGTATAAGCATTAGTATGGGAATTGACGTAAGTCTCGCCATCTATTCAATACCACGAGTATAAGCATGGATATGAACATAGGTATTTTCCCATCGGTATACACACCTCTATTGACATGTAGGATCAATGGTATAAGCATCATTATAAAAATTATCGATATAAGCATCGATATGTCCTTAGGAAAAATTGTCAATACAAACATCGATATAAAACTTTTTGGTATAAGCGTCGTTATATCTAGGGGCAAAAATCATCGATATAAGTATTGG
>CM035414.1:181440601-181445601 GCA_020310875.1 Ceratopteris richardii
CATAAATCACTTATAGTAATGTAATTTCTTGTGGGTCACTTGTCAAAGCACAATGGAAGAAAAAAAAGAAAAATGAATAGGGAAAGAGAGAGGGTAAAGGATTGCATCACTTACCGATATGCAAGACAGAGAGATGTATGTGTAGAGAGATAGATTTGTGTGTGTATCGGGATAGCGATTTGTTTCTATGTATCAAAAGAGATTAGGCTCGATGTGTGTGAATGGAGAGAAAAAAAAAGCCCAAGGTAAGCACAATGAAAGTTAGATCAAGATGCTCATGGGCGAATTGGACTAAGAAGATTGATCGTAGTTCAAAACAGAGGACTAATTGAGTTTTGGATCTTGGGTTATTAAATGCACCATCTGTATGTGTGTTGGTATGCGTGTCCTTATGTGCATTGGTATAAGCATGGGTATAAGCGACAATATACACATTAGTAGTTTTTGGGAAATACTGACACCTATAAGGATGCACATACCGACATCTATACCAATGCACAACGGATGCATACATTGGTGGCCACATTTTCAGACATGCATACCATCCATAATTTTCCAATAGTTGTACAAAAAATAGACTAATCATCGATTTGGATAACGTGGTTTTTCCAAACATTTCCAATGGTCATACCAACGCTCGGGTTTGACCATCAATATGGCTAGCATTGATATGTGACTCATATGTTGTAGTGCTTGAGAACCAAGAGGCATTTTCCTAGTGGTTATACCTCTATTCTTTAGTGCCGATTGTAATTGATCATAGTCTGAATAAAGATCTCCCATAGAGTAGATTGCATATCCTAAAAATGCTTCTACAAACTCATGAACACTTGGTCAAGTACCAACATTACTATTGGTTACTTCAAAAATTGGACGAAGATCTTGGATAAAAAAAGTCTTACACTCTTCTTAGGCACAGTGAACCAACAATTTTAGTAAATTGTAGACCAAGACTCAAGAATATGCATACTTCTCGTTTCTTTTAGCAATCTGATCAATTCAAGAAGTTTTGATCTGGGTACAATAAGAGGGTGCATATTCCAAGGTATGTGATGAATTGTAAAAGTAATCATTGGAGTAACAATCTTAGGATCTACACAACCTATTGCATGAGGCTCTAAAGTGAAAGCTTTAGGATGCTATCATATGATCTTTTGAAAACAAACGTTTTCTGAAGGTAGAAGGAAGCCATTAGCATCAATTTTGAAATTTTTAAGTATTTTCTTGGGAAAATCGTGTTGAATTCTTTGACTGATCACAAAGAATTGGATCATGAATTACTTTTTTAATCATCACATCAAAGAATTTGGGAAGTGATTGAGCCATGGAGTTCACTTTTTGTTTATGGTCTTGTATTTAGTATCCATGATAGTCTCAAAACCATCAGAGTAAGGATGTACATGAATCCAATCCTGAACAATTGCATACATTTCTGAAGAATGGTAATGACACAAATTTTCATTTTTCTTATTCATCAATAATGATGTTTTCAATTTCATCAATTAGATCAAGACCTGAAATGTACTCAAAGACTGCACATATCATCTCAATCTTCATAAATCAAACCTTCATGTTTAAGTTGTTTTTCTTGTTTATTTATTTCTTTTTTTTTTATATGATCTGACTATGTACGAAAGGAATTTGACCAAACGAAAGAAGAAAATATTTTTTTTCAGGAACAAAAGCCCAAAATGCGGGAAATCAAAAACATAGGTACGACGATCAACCCATGTAATAGTGACACTTGCTTGAAATCTTGTTCTAAGTGGATGAGAGGATACTTCCTCAGTATTTTCATATTTTGAGGATGATTAACATAGATATTCATGAACTATACTATGTTTAATCCATCACGCGAGTGAATGCATGCAAAAGCACGCTAGCATCATCCAAGACTTTAGTTTCGATGCATTGTTCACAAATAAATGGCTTTTCTAGAACAAACAGGTATGAGCAACCTTCATGCATGAAGAAGTGATGATCTTCCTTCACAAATCCAATGCAAAGAGGTGCATTGGCACAAACCCTTTGAAGATGACTTGAAGCATTATTTGCAACTTTCATTTTTGCAATCCATGGTCTCTATCTACAAGCCACCTACCTTGTACATAAAGTTCTCTTGACTCTACATTGATTTCTTGAACCAAAATTTATCAAGGCATTAATATATGGTTTAGGATTGTTCGCAATTTTGAGCATATTCTTCATGGTTACCCATGCCCAATGCTTTTGAGTAAAGTGGCTTTTAGGGTTCCCATTGGACTTGTCTATATTCCCAACCATAAGGCCCAAATACTTCCAAAATTATCATCCACTTCATGTTCATTTACTTTGATAGTGGTTAATTTTTGTTCATCCATCTCTATGTCTTCCTCTTTACTTGCTTTTGACTCTCTTTTTCTTCTTATCATATTAATGACTTCCTCTTTTATATCAGGTCATGAAAGCGCCAAGACATAGACACAAAGAGTTACTTCAGCTTGAAGGATCCTCTCATAGAAGACCTTTTTAATGTCAATGATCTCCTCTTATTGAGAAGCCAATCTATATGTTGGTGGTTCTTTGTTGGCTTTTCACCCTTATCCTCAAATTTATCTCCTTCTTGACTTCCTTTATTTCAATTTCCTAATTTTGAGTTTTATCTTTGGCTTGCATACCTCTTCTTTTCCTAGGGCTCTAGGTAGTTTCTTGAGTTTGTTCATTTGGCATAATTTTTTATTGACTCTCCTTTCTTGAGTCTCTTTTACGTTTTACCTACACACTTACTTTATGTGTTCAAAGAAGGGCGAAATGTTCATTCCAATTTATCTTTGCACATATACTGGAAGTACATTTTTTTAGCATTTGTTCAATCAATTCACCCTTACAAGAACCATATGCATCACTTTGGCTGATTATAAGGTTTTCCAATCGGTTCTTAGCCTTGGGGTTTAATTTCTTGACCTTGCATATTTTTCAGTATCAAAAGTTCAATTAATAAAGTTTCCATATCTCTAAAAAGAGAATCAACTTTCGATTCAAGTTGATAAATTTTCTAATCTTCTCTAGTTTGGTTTGAATACTTACCTTCAAGTTTATATACCTCATGTTTAGGTGATCCATTCCTAGCATTTATGCGATTGAAATGTCTTTCACATCGTTGTGCTAGATGATAAACCTCAACCTTTACTATCTCCATGTTTACATACATACTCGCATAAGAATCTAATCATGTTTACATTGTAACCTTAATCAAGAATTCTAAACCAAAGTTATACTATCTTAGAATCCTGAAAGCTCACAAAGATACAAATATACACATACATTTTCCATATCTTTCCTCGCCACCCTTACCAATTTAGAAGATTTGGTAAGCCCCTCTTATATATTAAAACATTCTACATAAGAACCATTATCTCTCTATGTTTGAGTGGTGTATAAGACATACACGTCTGCAAAGACACACCAACCTATAGACACACACACACCCACACAAACACACACTCACACACACACACACACACACATATATATATATATATATATATATATATATATATATATATATATATATATATATATATATATATATATATATATATATATATGTGTGTGTGTGTGTGTGTGTGTGTGGTGTGTGTGGTGTGTGTGTGCCTGTGTGTTTGGTATGTCATCAATGGTTTGAATGAAAAAGTATCTTTATTAAGATGTTATGTTTGAATTTTTTATTTTCATGGGTCTAAAAGGGATAACAACCGAAGATGTTAACTAAATATGTTCAAGCCTCTGAAATCATAAGTTCCTACTAAAGTGTGGTTCAGCTCAAATGGAGAAACTTCAAATGGAAAATTTTCAAATGGAAATCATCATCCATACCTCTATAATGGCCTTTTTTATCTTTGAGAATTTTATTAAGAAAGATGTTGAATTATAGGAATGCTTTATGTTTTATTTTTTTATTTTGCTCTAAGGTTCACTATTTAGAGAACGCCATCACGTAGTACACAAATATGTCATAATTATGAATATTTATCATCAGTTTGAAACTAACTTTACATGCCATAGTAAACCCCTTTTATACATTAAAATGTGTAGCATAAGAGCCATTCTCTTCCTATGTTTGTGTGTGTGTGCATGCAGTGTCTCCATATGTGTGTTTTGAATGGTATAAATGGTTGTTAGATGTCTAGGGTATGCAAAAGGATAATAACTAATTCTAGCCAAATTTACCTATTCACCCCTCAAATCATAAGTTTTTACTAACTTTTTGTTTGAGTTGGTAGGCAGGTACATTGAGTCTATACTTTTTTCTTTGCAAGTTCTTGGAGCTCATGTCATAAACATGAGAAGTTCTCAACCTCTAGGAATTCTAATCAATACATCAAGGAATTCTTGTACCTTTGCAAATTATATTTAGAAACATTCTGAGCTATATGAGTTGCAATTTCTATTTCTTTAACTTTATTTACAATTTCACTTGAAAAACTCCATCACTTGGTCCACAAATTTATCATAATTGTGATGTTATATTAGTAATATGGTGTCACGAATCAATGTGATGTTGTATTATGATGTGAAAAACTAATATGGCACCTGAGGATCTAAATATGGACTCTCATTGGTGATATAAGCACTAAGATTTCGAAATTGCAACAAGAAATAACTAGCTCCACCAAGGGTCATTATTTTGATAGACGTAGTATGTTTGCACTATAGAATCTAGAAAAATTGAAAGGACAATGGCTTTTAAACTTTTCACAATGAGACTAGATATTTATAGATTTAAAACGAGATATCCAATACCTAGTTATAATACTCGTACTTCATGTAAGATCTCTTAAAAATAGAAAACAAAATTTTCACAATATAAGATGTAAACACACAATTAATGTATGTTGAATTCCTCTGAGTTCACATAAAGAAATTCTTGGAGTGAAAAATTATACTGTATTGTATTTTTATTGAGTGCAAGGATATGAAAACTAAGTGTCTTAAATATATTACACTAGATAAATTAAAAT
>CM035414.1:181450601-181463101 GCA_020310875.1 Ceratopteris richardii
TTTTTGGTTAGGCTCCATTGAAACACGTTGTTAGAGGAACACACTGCATCACTCTAACAATTGCATCACACACATCATGAGGCATGGAGGATCTTGTTAGAAGAACTTGTGAACGTGGTGATGGGAGAATCAACAACGGACTGAAGTGACAAAGCAACGACAGAACCAGCAATGGGGCTTGAACGAAGCATGGCGGACTCGTGGCTCCAAAGTTGAAGGATTTTACAGCGCAAGAGTAAAGCAGAGGAAGAAGTTCAGACCTGTGTCCATCGGGGCGACCGACTGCTCGCACCCACGATAGGCTAGCTTCTATGTGCGTCGCGACTGACTCAGAGGATAGTATCCATCGCGATCGACTGGAGGGCATGATATTCGAGGATATCCATCGCGACTGGTTGCTCGCACCCACGATCGACTGGCTGTTATGTGCGTCAGGACTGACTCAGAGGATAGTATCCATCGCGATTGACTAGGGGGCGTGATATTCGAGGATATCCATCGCGACTGACTGAACGGCTTGACATTCGAAGCATTCCTTCGGACGAGAGACAATTGATTTTTATAAAAGAAGGGAAACATAGATTATTGATCACATTTCTAGGAAGAAGCGTAAATCAAAGGCAGTAGTTAAGATACTTCGTCAACAAAGGCCATGAGATAAAAAATGTTTACACAGCCACCAAGCATATCCTTGAAACGGAGTAACCGTTCTTTTCAACGGAGAATGAAATGAGCCAAACTTAGTTGGAAATAAACCTTGAGTCCCCCAAGCCCAATTTCGTTCTTTGCGGAGCTCTTTGCTGTCCATCGTGGGTGGCCATCACGGGCGGCTACTCTACCCTTCACGGGGAAAATCCTTTTAACTTGGTCATGGATGTGGCGACCCCCTCACTTGTGAGAAGTAACCTGGCCCCTCCTCTAGGGGAGAGCGGTAACCTGGCCTCTCTGTTGGAGGGGGGGTCTTGTGCCGCCTCCGAGGCCTCTCGAGAGTGTTGAACCCCCCGTGGTCTCCCTCAGTAGATCCGCAATTCTGTCAGCTCAGGAGGAGCTCAAGAAAGTTTGCCTCGTCCGCCAAATGTTTGGCCCTAGGCCCCCGCTCGAAACTGTGCGACAATGGCTCCGAAACGAGTGGTTCCCCCGTGGACTAATTGTTTGTAAGTGTCAGTTCTTACCGGCTAGCCACTTGTTGCTAGTCTTTGAAAATGAAGATATGGCGTTCCGAGCCCTAAGCATCGGTACCTACCAACTTGGCCGAGCGACCCTCTGCCTATTCAGATGGTCCCCTAATTTTACTCCTGACAAATCGAAATCGCTTCGGTACCCTCTCTGGGTTTAGCTCCCTAACCTTCCTTACTTTTTGTACAACTTTGTGTGGGACATTGTTTCTCCTATCGGCAAGCCGTTGGCCTCATGCGAGGACATTGGTGGTCTCATCTATGAAGGTGCAAGACACTCATTCAACGCTTCGTGGCACCCTCAAATCTGTGTCGAGGCTGACCTCAGCATGCCGCTCCCAGCGAAGATCAAAGTGGACTTGGGCGAAGGGGATATATGGGAGCAAGACATCAACTACAAAAACCTTCCCAACACCTTCTTTCGTTGTGGCCAACAAGGTCACAGGATTAAAGATTTCCCTTTGAGACAAAAAAGCAAGCGAAATCAGGAAGCCTCCAAAAACGCTCAAGACAACAAAGGCGCTTTGACCCACTCGACGAAGGAAGAGGAAGGCAAGGGCCTCCTTAATCCAGAAGCTGATGCGGATGGGTTCATCGAAGTCAAAAGAAGAAGGAAAAGAAGCCCTAGGGTGACTTCTGAGCGAAACAACTTGTCAGTTACCCCCTCTAGCAATTTTTATTGCAATCTGGAAAAGGAGATCAATGAGTTTGACTACCCAGGTGGGAACCTACTTGAGGTGGACACCAACGACAAAGCCCTAGAGATCCCTGACAATAAAGAAACCTCCCAGGAGGGCTACACTACAAGCAAAAAAGACGGCTTTACCACTAGTAACAAAGATAACATGAATAGTGAAAGTTCCATCATCGGATCGACTATTCCGGAAACGGTGCCGAAAACGGCACCCAAGTCTTCCCAGCAGGAGGCATCCCGCAAAGGAAAACAACCTATGGAGTTACCCTGGAAAAGCCCCCACAAGAACCTATTGCTAATTCGGGATCCGATCCCAGCTAAAAAGAAAGATGAATCCAAGAAAAGAAAGGACAAAGCTCCCTCCCGCAAAGAGGGCTCACTTCGACAATGATCATCATCTCGTTAAATTCTAGAGGGCTAACCGACCCCTCAAGAGCAACCATCATTGGTCAATGGCTTCGCGACATTAGCATAAACCCAGATTTTATATGTATTCAAGAGACTAAAATTGACGGAGAAGACCTCCAAAAACGGCTTAGACAGGTCTCCTCGACCCATGTTTGGATTTCAACTGCGCACCAGCGGGGGTCCGGTGGAACGGTAATCAGTATTAATCAGCTTTGGTTTGAAAAGCTTGAGAACTCCATTGAAGATGAAAGCCATGTTACCATTAGTGTCACCGAAGTCACCGTTGGCGCCGTTGGCTGCGCGCAAGGGAGGACCTCAACGATCAAGGAATATAGAGGTTCTTGGTACTTCCTGGGAGGTCACCCATCCCAGTACTGTTCCCCCTAGAGCTCGCTTAATCGTGGCAATCTCTTGCCACTAAGCTACACTCTTGTGGTGTTTGAAGAAGGGGAAAGACTAAGGTTGACATTACCTTGAACAAGTTTTGGTCCCTCAAAGCTTCATTTTTGCTTTCAAAGCCTATTTCTGAAGCAATTTTGGGGTGTTTTTTGGAGCCATTTCGGTGTACTTTTGCACATAGTTCCCTTCGCACAGGTCCAAGAACATCAAGAAGAGTGTTCCTTGTACTTGTGAGACAATAAATATCAACCTTTGGGGCTGTAGTTTTAGCCACACTCGTAAAACTACAGGTTTCTCGAGGGGTCTTCAGTTTTAGTCGGAGCAGTCGCTACAAATTTATGCAGGTTTTCTGAAGCCTAAAACATCAGAGTTGACGGACACTTGCAGGTGTTATTGGCTAGTTTTTGGGTTGTGTACTCAGCCTTTCAGTGTCATTTTACTGCATATATTGAGCACATACACACCATGTACGCTTCTGTGGATACCGCTTATGTACGTCCATGTGGTCATTGATATAGCGGTTACGTTCTTTGCATAAAGCTTTTTACGTTTGATAAAGAGGGTCGTGGTGAGGTTTTCTTAACTGGGAGACACCCAGATGTCGGGGTCTCTTTGGTGATGTAGGTGGAAGACTTACCCAACCTCGCCATAGGAGATGTATGATAGTTGGTCATAGGTGCTCGATAAGCCTAGTTGGCTTCTATTGGGTAACTGATTATATGCAGTGGAGTCAGTGAATCACTATGTAGGTAGACATGTCAGTACTTGCAATTTTATGATACTTTGACACTGGTCATATGCTAATTTTGCAGAGGATACTCTGGCAAAATTTTTCCAGATTTCTGGTTTAGTCAACTATACAGTGGTCGATTTACTCCTTGATACACTTATTTGTTGGTGTTTGGACTCTTCGAGCTCCATTATCATTCTATTCAGTTCTGTACGATCATGGCATCAAAGGTCTCAGGCACATCCGGTGGATCAGGGTCTAGTGCTAGTGTTCCGAGGAGGAGCTATAACTTGCAGGGCAAATGTAATAAAGTAAGTCTATGATCTAGGGATCCGATGGCTTCAGACAGATCTGAAATCGGATACCGTTTGGTCACTCGTCTGTAGGACCAAAGATCTCAAGAGTAGACTCAAGCATAAGTCATGTGCTCTCATATTCAAGTAATCTACTTAGCCTAGTGGTTAAGTCTCATGGTTGTGAAGGAAGAGGTCTTGGGTTCAACTCCCATGGGGAGCATGGGAAGAGAGTTTTGCCCAAAGAGCTCTAGAGCCTTCTAACTCAAGTTAACGTGAGTTAACTTGAGTCCAGTGGACTTAACTCAAGAGGTGAGTACAACAACCACTAGTGGACTCTAGTGGAAGGTACTAAAGTAGTGGTCGAGATCACTCCAGCCACTAATAGACTCTAGTGGTGGATATGAAAGGAGTGGAGGAGATTGCACATGCACTTGTGGACTCTAGTTACATTTGTGGTCCTCATTAGTTCAAGCAGCTATATATACAGGCATAAGGTTGGGAGGAGAGTCATTCATTCATAAGCATTTGCAGTCGTTACGCTGTTGCATTGGTATCAGAGCATTCACTCCATAGCTCTCTACTTTTCATCATCTTGCTCATGAGTTTGCTCTCTCCTATATGCGTGTGCATTGCTCGCGGATGATCAGATAAAATGCGCCGCTGAATTTCGCATCGCATGTTGGCTTAGCTTTGGAGCAGCAGCATAAGCAAAAAAACATTATCCTCTACTGTGAGCCGAAGGGGATTCGAACCTTCGCCCCCCCAGCTAGAGCGTGATCTTCTACCCAACGCGTTCACGGGCATTCGTGCTCTGCATCGGCCGTGTCTTCATCTTGTTTTAACAGGCGCTGAAGAACGTGGAGCTAAAGAGAAACAAAAAAAGAGCTTCACGTGCTGCGTCGTCTGTGGGAATCGAACCCGCGTGCACAGTTTAAGAGCCGATTGCTTTGACCAAGGCGCCAAGTCGTTTTCCTTATCATCTATTGCAGAAGAAATCTTACTAAAACAGTGATCAGAGCTGAAGTGCAAGCCAAATTCTCTCCATCCAAGGAAGCAAGTTCTCTCAACCATCCAAGGAGCCAAATCAGTTCTTGCAGCCTGGAACCAGAGGATTATTTTGCTTTTAGCCAAAGAAACAAACAAGGAGAACCAAAGATTGAGCAAAGCTTGAAGGAAGTGGAGCTGTGGAGTGAAGATCCGGAGGCCTATCTTCGTCATAATTCTAGCACTCTCGGCTAGAATCAAGTCGACCTCAACGGACCAAATCATCAGGGACTATTTCTTGTGATATTCTTGCATAGCTCTTTTGATTTTGTTGCACACACCACTTGCGTTAGGAATACTTAGTAAGTTTAATAACGCTTTGTGTGCGATGGAGGGGACTTCTAGCCACGTTTCGCTTACGAGTACTACTAGTACGTCAGTGTTTCTTTCTGCTCCTATTTTAGTAACATCCTCATTCATGCCTAGACCACCAATAGTTGCACGTGCATTGCATTCATCTGCACCTATGGTTTCAAATACTAGTCATGCGTCTGATGCATCTAAAATAGAATCAGCGACGATTGTAGCATTAGACGTTGAGGAATTTGCGAGTAAAGGGGAAACAATCACTACTCTAAACGAGAGGAAAGATATGGAGAGTAGGATGTTGCTAGTTGAGCAAAAGCTTGGACGGTTGTCCAGTGTTCCGGATGAGGTTGCAGTACTCCGTCAATCTGTTGATGGAATCCAGGATCACCTTAAGGCCATTCTGAACTTACTTCAGACGCCTAAGGATTTCAGTAAGACTATTTTAGGTAGTCACACAGATACGATCGCAACTTCACCAATGTCTGTTAGGATGGAAAAGGATAAGGGAATATCCTCTCCCCAAATAGACATGTTTCCTTTAGCGGGAAGTATGAGCCGTTTGAGTCTAGCGTCTTCTACTCCCTTGTGCGTTGCTTCGGTAGGTATGTTAGAAACTCATAACCGCCCTGTGGATCTTTCCTTGGGAAAGGAGATCCGTCCTCCTTATTTCTCTGGAGAGGATAAGGATAGGAATAAGGACGCGGTTTTGACTTTCTTAGAGAAATGGAAAGATGTCCATGAACTCAAACATACCCCGGATCATGTGAGAGTAGTAGAAGCCAGTTTGTCGCTAGGACCGAAAGCTTATACATGGTGGATGAGTCTCTCTGAGACTCACAAGAGACCCACCACTTGGAATGAATTTTCCCATCTTTTCAAGAAAGAGTTTCTCCCCGAGAATGAGGAGGAACGCAATTGGGAAGCTTGGGATAAAATTCAGCAGAAGGGTAGACCGCTATTGGTGTATATTTCAGAATACAGAGATGTAATTCTGAAGTTAAAGAATTTAGATGACTTCCATCGACTTCGCGGTTTTGTCAGAGGACTTAACCAGCGAATTCGTAATGAAGTTAAGAGGCATGCGCCTAAATCCCTTGAAGAGGCGATTAAGGTCGCACAAATTTATGAGGACAATTCACGTTTGGATGTCCCGCAGGAAAGTAGTTATTCCCAGAAGAATAACTTCAAGCGTAAGGGCAAAGGGACTAGATCTAATGAAAGAGTGTCTAAAAAACCTCGTATTTTTAGACACATCCTTTCTCCAGAAGATCATGATAAAGCGCAAAAAGACAACTTGTGCTTTAAATGTCTCAAGCCTGGACATCGAAGCCGTGCCTGTCCAGTCGGAAGAGAAAGAAAGGGTAAGCAGCAAATTAATCTGATTCACTCTTTGGACTTGGATGCAAGTTCTAGTCCAAAGAAGGTTCAGATTATGCACTGCGATAGTACCCATTCATGTCAAATCTCCAAAAACATGTGGCAAACTCAAGAGTTTGGTCCACATGATTTGGTCAAGTTGCATGGATCAGTAAAAGGACACACCATTCGGATAATGGTGGATGATTCTGCTACGCATAATTTTATCAATTATGCGTTAGTAAAAAAACTGGCTCTTCCTCAGGAACCATCTCGTCATAAATACATTGTCTCCATGATGCACGGTCAAGACACCCGTGTTTGGGACACAATGATATGTAATTTGGAACTAGAAATCCAAGGATTTAAAGATACCTTGGACTTCCAAATAATGAACATGGATCGAGTAGATCTTGTTTTAGGGAGAGAGTGGCTATGGAGTCTAGGTCCTTCATTGACCAGGTGTTATTTTACAAATACTTTGGAATTCCAGCGTGACGGTGTTGTGTATAAGATCAAGGGTGAGCATGATGTTCCAAGTATCCCTTTGATATCATACACTGAACTTCAGAAACTTGTCAATAAAGAAGCCAGGACCCAAGCTTTTCTTGTCCTTGGCACCGATGTAATAGATTTTGATAATATAAATCAAGTTTCTTATGTCTCGTCCTTTATTCCTCGAGAAGTTTATGTTAAATTTAACAATTTAATGAAGGAATTTAAAGATGTGTTCCCTAAGGAACTCCCCTACGGCTTGCCACCCTCTCGTGGAAACATTGATCACAGTATAGATCTGTTTCCGGGTACCAAGCCAAAATCTCAAAACCCATACCGCCTCCCCTATGTCCAGAATCAAGAAGTAGAAAATCAAATCCAAGAGTATTTGGATAAAGGATTTATCCGCCCAAGCCAGTCTCCATGGGCAGCACCCATCCTTCTAGTGAAAAAGAAAGATGAAACTATGAGGCTGTGCGTAGATTATAGGGCGTTAAACAATCTTACGATAAAGAACAAGTATCCCATGCCACTAGTCGAAGATCTTTTCGATAGTTTAAAAGGGGCTACAGTCTTTTCTAAGATTGATTTACGCCAAGGTTATCATCAGATCAGGATCAAAGATGATGATATTCCTAAAACAGCTTTTCGAACAAAGTTTGGTCACTACGAGTTTTTAGTGATGCCGTTCGACTTTGATGAATCAAGTGCTGAAGCCGTATCTGGGAAAATTTGTTGTAGATTTTCTCGATGATATTCTGATCTACAGTAAAGATCATGAAAGTCACTTAGAGCACTTGAAAAAAGTTTTTCAACTTCTTCGCGATAATAAACTTTACGGTAAAGAGTCAAAATTTGAATTCTTTACCCCAGAAGTAAAGTATTTAGGTCATATTATTTCCGCGGAAGGAATCAAAGTTGACCCTGAAAAGGTCCAAGCGATTCTTGAATGGCCTGAGCCCAAGACGGTTCAAGAATTACAAAGTTTTCTCGGGTTGGCAGGATATTATCGGAAGTTTGTGGCTAGATATGCCAAGATTGCAGTACCTTTGACTGATCAACTCAAAGGGAAGCATCAGAAGTTAAATTGGAAAGAAGAGCAAGCAAAGAGTTTTCAAGAACTGAAACTTGCTTTAGCTTCGGCCCCGGTTCTACAAATTGTAGATCCGAACAAGCCTTTCCAATTAGAGACAGATGCAAGTTCATCTGCAGTAGGAGCAGTACTAAGCCAAGATGGTCGACCGATAGCTTTCGAGAGTAGAAAGCTAAGTCCTGCTCAGCAAAATTACTCTACCTATGAGCGAGAGATGTTCGCTATTATCAATGCTCTGAAGAAATGGCGCCATTATCTATATGGATCAAAGCTGACCATAGTTTTTGATCAAGAGAGCATAAAGTGGTTTGCAAATCAACTTGATCTAAGAGGTAGAAAAGTGAGGTGGGCCGAGCAGTTGCAAGAGTTCGATTACGAACTCAGGTATAGAAAAGGAAAGTTCAATGCAGTGGCAGACGCCTTAAGTCGGATGCCTATGCTGAACAACCTAAGTTTTGCGCAAATTCAAAGTGAATTTATTTAAACTTTGAAAGGAAGCTACAAAGAAGATCCAAGCTACAGTTAAGCTTGGAAAGCAGCTGAGCAAGCTAAACAAAATGAAGCAAGTACTTCTGAAAGAAAGTTTAAACACTATTCTCTCCAAGATGAATATTTGCTTTATAAAGGTAAGGTTTGTGTTCCAAGTACCTTGGACATACGAAATCAAGTACTTTTCGAATGCCATGATGCTCCAATTGCAGGACATCCTGGTATTAACCGAACCTATGAGTTAGTAAAAAGACATTTTTATTGGCCTAGTTTACATCGAGATGTGCAAAACTATGTATCTAAGTGCCATAAATGTTAAGTAAATAAATTTGAACGACTTAAAGTTGGAGGATTGCTGCATCCATTGGAAATTCCCAAAGGAAAGTGGGAAAGTATTTCCATGGATTTCATTTCTGGATTACCCCGCACTCAGAAGGGCTTTGATTCAGTTTGGGTTGTAGTTGATCGATTGACTAAACTTGCTTAGTTTATACCAGTCAAGACTACTTATAAGACTCCTGAACTTGCAAAAATATTTGTAAATCAACTTTATAGACTCTATGGTCTTCCAGTAGACATAGTTTCTAATAGAGATGCTCGATTTACAAGTCATTTTTGGCGAGCAGTCTTTAGTAGACTTGAAACTAAACTAAGTTTAAGTACAGCTGAACATCCCCAGACGGATGGACAGACAGAGAAAGTCAATCAGATTTTGGAAGACATACTCAAAGCTTATGTTACTTCCAAACAGACTGACTGGGAAGATTATCTTCCATTAGCACAGTTTGCCTATAACAGTGCCAAGAATTCATCAACTGAATTTAGTCCATTCATGTTGATGTATGGTTTCCAGCCTAGATCTCCTTATGCAGTAGGACTTCATAATGAACGAGTTCAAGCAGCTCAAGAGTTCCTTCAAGACATGAACTTTAAGCTCAAGTTAGCTAAAGAAAACCTAAAGAAAGCTCAAGATCGTGCAAAGGCTTATGCCGATCCGAAGCGTAGAGATGTTAGTTTTCAGGTTGGTGATCAAGTTTATCTTCGTATTCCTGAAAGATCGGAAAAATTCAAGACTGGTCAATGTGCCAAGTTGTCACCTAGGTATTGCGGTCCTTTTCCAATCACCAAGAAAGTTGGTTTGTGGGCTTATGAACTACAACTTCCAGACAATAGTTGGATTCATCCAGTGTTCCATGTTAGTCGGCTTAGGAAGAGTCTAACAGATTCAGATAATCTAGGTGGACAACAGGTTATACTTCCTATTCCCGTAAATGAAACAGTTCCTCATGAACCTGAAAGGATACTTCGCACCCGAGATAAACGTACAAGAAGCCACTTGTATGAAGAGTTCTTAGTAAAATGGATGGAACTGAAGAAAATTCAACATGGGAAAAAGTTTCCACAATCCAACGACGTTTTCCAGCTTTCAAGTTTTAAGTTGGTCCCAACTAAAGAAGGTTTTTACTTTCAAGCTTCTAAGTAAATAACCTGATTGAATGAATGCATGTTCTTCAAGTTTAGAACATGAGGCTCGGGGGTTGCCTACAGTTATATATATAGCTTTATTTTCGAGGATGAAAATCTTTCCCAAGGGGGGAAGAATGTAATAAAGTAAGTCTATGATCTAGGGATCCGATGGCTTCAGACAGATTTGAAATCGGATACCGTTTGGTCACTCGTCTGTAGGACCAAAGATCTCAAGAGTAGACTCAAGCATAAGTCATGTGCTCTCATATTCAAGTAATCTACTTAGCCTAGTGGTTAAGTCTCATGGTTGTGAAGGAAGAGGTCTTGGGTTCAACTCCCATGGGGAGCATGGGAAGAGAGTTTTGCCCAAAGAGCTCTAGAGCCTTCTAACTCAAGTTAACGTGAGTTAACTTGAGTCCAGTGGACTTAACTCAAGAGGTGAGTACAACAACCACTAGTGGACTCTAGTGGAAGGTACTAAAGTAGTGGTCGAGATCACTCCAGCCACTAATAGACTCTAGTGGTGGATATGAAAGGAGTGGAGGAGATTGCACATGCACTTGTGGACTCTAGTTACATTTGTGGTCCTCATTAGTTCAAGCAGCTATATATACAGGCATAAGGTTGGGAGGAGAGTCATTCATTCATAAGCATTTGCAGTCGTTACGCTGTTGCAGCAAAGACCATTTTGAGATCCGAAAATTTGATGGCACAAACTTTTCTCTATGGAAGAATCAAATTAAAGATGTGTTGATTCAAAGGAGGCAATGGAAGCCAGTAAATGGGATTTCAAAGAAGCCTGCTGACATGGATGAAGATCATTGGGATGAGTTAGATGAAATGGCCAGGTCTACCATTCGCTTGCACTTGGCAGATAATGTTTACTTTACAGTATTAGACTGTGAAAGTGCAGAGGAGCTTTGGAAGAAGTTATGCAATACATATGAAAAAGAGACGACATCAAATAAAGTGTATCTGATGAGAAAATTATATGACCTTTGTATGAAGGACACAAATAGTGTTGCTGCTCATCTAAATGATTTTGATGCTATATTCTCCCAGTTACAGGTTCAGAAAATGGATATGGATAATGAAATGAAAGCAGTATTGCTGTTATGCACCCTGCCATCATCATGGGATACGTTTTGCACAGCTATTAGCAATAGTGCACCTGGCGGTAAACTTGTCTATGATGACATATGTGGAGCACTCTTGAGTGAGGAGATTCGTAGAAAATATATGGTTGGCACTCAGAGTGGAGATGCATATAATGTTCGTGATTCTTACCAAGGAAAGAATCAACAACGTGGCAGGAGAAAGAACAAGGAAAAGAATGGTCAACGGAATAAGAGTAGAAGTAAATCAAGGAAGAGGGATATCGAATGCCATTTTTGTCATAAGAAAGGACACATCAAGAAAGACTGTTATGCATTAAAGAATGCTAAAGGTAAAGGACAGAATGTTGATGGGCATGTTAAACAGTTACCTGCACCATCTACTTCGACTGTGAAGATTGAAGAAATTAATGCTATTTCTGATGATGCTGATGTGTTGACACTTGATAGTACTGTGCCATCTGAGGCACTTATGGCTGATTCTCTTTCCCACACCTGGCTGCTAGATTCTGGTGCTTGTGTCCATGTGACACCACATAGAGAATGGTTCTCTAATTATGCAGCAAAGTCTCTTGGTACCGTGAGACTTGGTGACTCTTACCAGTGTGATGTTGTGGGGATTGGAGATGTGGTTGTGCAGTTCATTGATGGTTCAAAATTTATTATGCATAATGTACGCCATGTACCTCAGTTATCACGCAGTTTGATGTCAGTTGGTCAACTTGATGACCTTGGTTACAAGGTGGTCTTCTATGCTCAGTCCTTTCCTATATCAAAGGGCAATATGGTTATTGCAAAAGGAAGCAAAGTTGGCTCACTTTATCCCTTATTTGTATCACAGAAAGAACACTTGTTAGCTATTACTGAACAACCTATGGCTTGTATTTGGAATGGTCGTTTGGGCCATATATCTCGTAGTGGAATGGAAAATCTTTCTCGTTCTGGCTACTTACCTGTGTTATCTTTCTCAGATTTTTCATTTTGTGAGCATTGTCAATATGGAAAGCAAACCAAAAATGTGCATAGAATGCACATTGACTCTTCAATTCAGCCTTTAGATCTCGTTCATAGAGATGTGTGTGGTCCTATGCCCACTAGGTCCTTAGGTGGTTCTCTTTACTTTGTCACTTTCATAGATGATGCTACTAGAAAAGTCTGGGTATATCCTATCAAATCAAAGGATGATGTATTCCCTACTTTCAGAAAATGGCTTGCTTCAGTTGAGACTGAAAAAGGAACTAAGCTTAAGGCTTTACGTTCAGATAATGGGGGTGAGTATACCTCACGTGAATTCAGCCTTTTCTGTCAGTCTAGAGGGATTCGTAGAGAGTTTACAGCTCCTTATACCCTAGTACAGAATGGTGTAGCTGAGAGGATGAATAGAACTATTCAAGATAGAGTAGTCTCTATGTTGCATCATGCAAACCTCT
>CM035414.1:181468101-181475601 GCA_020310875.1 Ceratopteris richardii
GATTTTCATTCAGGTTTTTTTTTATCTACTGTATGATCCCAAGTCAAAGGTATTTCATCACTTTAAAACTAATTGGAGGTAAAAAAGAAGATAGCGAAGTACATAAATATACATGTACCTCATAAAGGAGTCTATCTTCAAAGTTCATTTTCTGGTTTTTTTTTTCTTAATAGTATGGTATTAAGAGGCATTTTGCATTGTCATCAAGGTGATGCGTTTGACATATCAATTCCAACTTCTAATGTTCCAAAAGATCTTGCACATAGGGTGATTCAAGAAGAGTCACATGAGTCACCTTTATGCTTGGTTGGCAAGATTATAATACTGGGAAGCAACACATTAGTGAAAAGAATCTTTATTCACATTCATTTCATTTGACATAACTAAAGCAAGTTTTGGCTAAGTTTGAGGGAAATGAATATTGCATGACCTGACATCGTTACTTAGATCCATGTTGCAATAAATTGAATCTCAAAACAATATTTCAAAACTTCAAAGTATCTTACTCTCAGAACAATTAATTCGATGTTTAAGAAATATTCTTTTGAAATCTTAATTTAAAGAAATACCTTTCCTTTTCTATAAACACCATGACCATGGAGAATATCTAGTAGAATTCAAGCTGCAAAGTAAAAGGGAGCAATATCCCATCATAACAATGTCATAAAAAATTTAATCCCTCATCCTTTGAAATCATTAAAAAAATCTTAATCATCTCATCAATGTTTATGGTTCAAAACGTCTTCATATACTACTATTATGAAATATTTTATCGGATTTGAGATAGTAGTTAAGGAGGAAAAAATGGAATGTTGTTTATGAGATTTGCCCTTTCATTATTTTGGCAATCAAGGAAATTGAACCATTTGAGCAATCAAATCCATGATTATCTAGTTTTCAAAATTAAGCAATTGAAATTGAATAGTGAAATCCATACGCCATTGCTTTCATTTCCTTGTTGTATAAAATATTGTAAACCTTAATCCATAAGTGATGACTATTAGAATTGATTATTGAGGAAGTGCAATCAGGAGTCGTTAGAAAAAGGAGGTTTCAATACCAGTCATCATGCTAAGCATGAATTGAACATGTGAAAACTACTTAATCTTCTTATTAACAATAACTATCATCTAAAGTGATTCATAAAAGTTGGAGACATTAGGGATTGAAATCGAGATGCCTAAATTGGAGTCCTATGTTGTATCCCTCCAGAGAATTCATATCATACATGGATACCTACATACTATATAAGCTAGCAATAAGGTCTGTTCAAAATAAATTTGAACACAAAATTGACTCATCTATACTATGACATACAAATTTAATTGATGATTTAATAGAGGAAAATATATTGCAATTTGGAACTCAAGATCTCTCACGAGATGAGTGGTACAAATGCACATGTTCTCAGACCATAACTATGAATTGTAAATAGGGGGTTGAGTGCATGATCATAGATCCAATCTTGAATGGCGACAAGAGGTTTTGTGAGATCCTTGTCTAGACACACTAGCACATTCACTGTCAAAAGAACATCTTGAAAGACATGAACAACTATACAAATGACCAAGAGGATTCTCTTCTCATTATGAACAAGACCACAAAACAAGGTATGAATGATGAGCACCTTTTCTATATTGACTAAGGCTGTTCAAAACCATGTAGCAGGCAATATAGCTCTCCTTTTTGATCTTGAGGAGCCCAAGGGAAAGCACCAAGTGTAGACAGGTGATGATACCAAGCAGTCAGTTGTCAAGGTAGGAAATGTCCAAACTTCTTATGGGAATAAGAATTTGTTGAGCTAACTTCTTTATGTACCTACTATTACAATGAATTTGATGAATGTTGGACACATAGTGGAAAAGGGTTTGTAGGTTAGGTTCAATAAATTTGGAGCCTTTCTAGAGGACCCCCAACATGGATTTAGGATAATTGCAAAGGGTGAGAAAGCAAGTAGATTATTTACATTTGAGCTTGAGGACACAAGAAACATTGCACTTCATAATTATAAGGATCAAACCTTGTCTGAGTTAGAGATATGGCACAAAAGATTAGGACACATTGGTGAGAGAACATTGAAGCAGATATGTAGAGATCAATGTGTACTTGGGATACCTAATATATCCAAGCAACATATGATCTATAAATGTGGTGCATGTCAGTTTGGTAAATCACATAGGTTACCCTTTACAAAGAAAGGCTATATGCATGAGGATTATTTGGAACTTGTCCACACATTTGTGTGGGTACCAAGCAAGGACCCCTCAATTTCAGGCTCAAGGTACTATGTGTCATTTATTGATGATTTTAGTATGTGGACTATCTTGTATTTCATGAAACATAAGGATGAAGTTTTTAGTTGTTTGAAAAAGTATCTTGCACTTCTGGAAAATCAAAAAAGAAAAGTTTAAAGAGGATAAGGTCAAATGGAGGAGGTGAGTACTTCTCCAATGAGTTTGATGCATTTTTGTAGGATAGAGGTATCAAGAGAAAGATCACAATTAGATATACTCCTGAGCAAAATGGAGTAACAGAGAGGAAGAACATATTGATTGTGGAAGCAGCTAAATATATCCTAAATCAAAAGAAGTTGCCTAATTATTTGTGGGAAAAGGTTGCTTCTACTTCCACTTATCTTATTGACAAGTTACCCTTTAAGTCCCTTGATGGGATGACCCCTGTATGAGGCATGGAATGGTAGGAGACCATCATTTGAACATTGCGCTATATTTGGTTGTGTTGTTTATGTGCATGTTCCATCTCAAATCAGAGGTAAGTAAGACCCTAAGGCAGAGAAGTGCATCTTCATAGGGTATGATATAAATCAAAAGGGGTACATGTTTTATAATCCATTCAACAAAGAATTTATGGTCAGTAGAGATGTTGTGTTTGATCAGAATGACTCTTGGTTTGAAAGTGAATGAAAGAAGGTCAAATTGCCATATGACTTGGAAGAAGAATTTCCAAACCTCACCAAGGAGAAGCCAAGCACAATCGAAGACATAAAATCTAATGATGAGGACACCATCAACTTAGAGGAGTTTAGAGCATGGAAATTAAAAGGCAAAGTCAAGATGAAGAGACTGGAGGACATGCCTAAATCATCCAACCAAGCCTTAGAGAGATCACAAAGAGAGAGTAAGAATCCAATCAAATATTGGTATGATACTTCATTAGTCACTAAGCATTATATTTATCTTCCTAAGGATTCATCACTTGAAGAACCTTCTTCATATGAAGAAGAAAGAACCAAAGCAGAATGGAAGGAGCCTATGGATGAAGAAATAGAAGCACTCCAAGAGAATGACACTTGGAAGCTAGTACCCAAGAAAGAATCAATGAAGGTAATTGGTTCTACATGGATTTACAAAATCAAAAGGAACTTAGATGGATCCATAAACATGTACAAAGCTAGGCTTATAGCTTAGCGTTTTGCACAAACCCATGGAATGGACTATGAAGAAACCTTTTCACCAGTGGCCAAGATGCCAACCATCAAAGTATTGATAAGTGTATCTACATCTAGAATTTGGAATGTGTATCAATTAGATGTGAAAAAAGTTTCTCTCAATGGGTGGATTTTAGAGGAGGTTTACATGGCCCAACCTCCTGGCTATGAAGATCCAAGCAAGGTTAATCATGTATGCAAATTAAAAAGGCTCTTTATGGTTTGAAGCAGTCACATAGGGCATGGAAACATAGGCTATCAACCTATCTTCAAGACCAAGGATTCATGATGAGCAAGGCAGATTCTTCTCTATTTATCAAGAGGAGTAATTTAGAAAGGATATATTTATGTGTATATGTGGATGACATCATTCTTATAGGTAGTGATGCCAATGGCATCAAACAAATCAAAAACCAGTTGATGCAGGATTTTAAGATCAATGACCTAGAGTTTCTAAAACACTTTCTTGGACTTGAGTTGGTATACACTCACTCTGGAATCTACATCACTCAAAGGAAATATGTGCAAGACATGTTGACGGAAGTTCCACTTGGAGGATACAAAAGTAGCTAGCACTCCTATGGAGGTAACTTTTAAATTGAGTGCTCATGAAGGTGATTTTCTTGATGACATTATAGGTTATCAAAGCATAGTTGCGAATCTAAACTATGCAACATAAACAAGGATTGACATGTGTTATGGAGTAAGTTTTTAGAGCCAATTCATGCATAAACCTAGAGCAACTCACGGGGAAGCTGCTAAAAATTTTTTGAAGTACCTCAAAGGTACTCAAAATCAAGGTCTTGAATTCCCATTCACATCATATTTGGACATAAAGTTGTACTCAGATGCAGATTGGGAAGGATCTAAGGATAGAAGAAGTACTTCTAGCTATTTATCTTTTGCAGGTGATAAACACATCTCATGATCTTCTACGGAGCAACCAACTATTTCTCTATCTTCAATAGGTTGAATAAAAAGGATTAGCAAATGCTACACAAGAAGTTATTTGGTTAGGTTACTCTACTTAGATTTGGGACTTCACACTCATTCACCAATGATCTTTGGTGATAACACTAGTTTTTTGCATCTTGCAGCCAGCCCCGCTTATCATGCAAGAACTAAGCATATAAAAGTGCATTGTCACTATGTTAGAGAGAAACTCTTGAGGAAAGAGATTCAACTACCATATGTATCTATAAATATGCAGTGTGCTAATTTGTTAACCAAAGCACTTGATGGTACTAAACTTTGCTGATTTAAAACCATGATTGGATTATAGGATATTCAAGAAGATTGATGAAGCAATCCAAGCCAAGATGCTTGGCTTGAGAGGAAGTTGTTGGTGCAAATGATCAAGCCTACACATTTGGCTTAGCATGGAAGACAATGTGTGGAGCTAGCACTTGATGATTCATGTGAACTATAGCTTGTAACTACTTGATCATTTACCAATGTAAACGTCCTTGGAGAATCTTGTAAAAGCTTATATCTCGTGGAGTTAGGAAGAAGATTAGCTATGACTCCAAATTGAAGGAATATCTCGAAAAGCAATGGAGTTACTTTTTGATTGAAGCCAAATTCTGAATTGAAATTCAAACTTAGAAGAAACTTATATAAAAAGGTCTTGTAAAATCATGTGGGGAGATGTGCTTGATTCATAGCTCATTCCTTGATCATTAGTAGAGCTTGAGTAGCTCACACCATGGTTCACTCAATTCGTCATCATTGAGCATCATTACAATGCCAATGAGTTTGTACAATCATGTCCTATAATATGTATAACACATTGAACATCTCTGTTTACTTCTCTGCTATGACTACTTAGAATAGTCAACTTCGTCTTGTCATATCTCAGTGAATACTAAACCATGTTACATAATCTTTGGCTTGTTGGAACTAAATTCAAGTTTGCTTTATGTTATCAAAATTTCAAGGCATTTGGTTTAGGAATCTAGGATAAATCATCTTCAAAATGCTCATTAGACATCTACTAATTATTCCCTAAAAAGTGAGGGGTAAGCTCTAATTTGCTAAAGTGATTTTTCATAGCATAGTGGATCATTTTAAATGATTCCACTTGCAATCCTTAACTATCTAAGCTAATGGAATTCCCTCAAAAGGAATTTTTTCAATTGTTGGTGTACTGTGAGCTCTAAATAAAAAAGCCAACAGGTGTATGGACTAAAATAGCAAGTTTTTCAACACTAGCTATTCTTCAACTAGTCTGTTTTGGATTAATTGTTTCAAGCATCAACTCCAAAGTACATAGGTACTTTCTTGGTTTCATTTTCAAGCTAAAAGGGCTTACTTTATAACTATGAAGTGTATCAGGGTTGGTACAAAGAAGGTTTATCAGTATCACTTCACTTCCTTGAGGTATCCATCCATCTGTCACAATAGGTGGTGCATCTAAAATTACTTGGACTTTGTTGGGATCCACCTGTATTCGCCATCTTTATATGATGTGGCACAAGAATTGACCACAAGCAACCAAAAAAATAGACTTATTCAGGTATAAGCATAGATGGTATTCTCTACATTTCGAAAAACAACACCTGAGATGTTGTAATGTGCAGTAGTGTCACCAGAAAATGAGAAATTAACCAAGTATATGCACATAGAACTTGTGAGGTAGGGTGCAAATATCTCTTCCATGCAGTATTTGAACGTGTTGGGTGCATTCTGATAAACTGAACCACATCACAATACATGCATAGACTCCACAATTAGTAATAAAAGGAGTTTTTTGGATATCCACCTCAGCCATTCAAACTTAGTTCTATCCAATGTAGCCATCCAAAAAAGAGTACATCTCACTCCCACCTACATTGTCCATTATACTATCAAAGAAAGGTAAGGGAAAAGGGTCTGACACCATAACAGCATTTAACTTGCAGTAATGAATACATATGTGTAATTGTTTATTCTATTTAGGGAGGATTACTATAGGCAAAATCCACTCTACATGTTCGACAATGATGATAAATCTAACATTCAATAGCCTATCTAATTCCTATTTCACCTGTTGGGCATAATTAAGGTTCATCCGATAGCTCTATTGCTTAATGGGTCTTGCATCATTTTAAAACTACATGATGTTGGTAAATATGAAGGTCAAAGCCCTTCATATCACAATAATCCCAAGCGAATACATCAATAAATTCTTTAAGTAGAGTACAAAAATCCTCCTGGAATGGAAGAGCTAGGCTGGCTTTGATCTTTACTTAAGAAATTTTTAGTTTCATTAGCATCATCCATGAGTGGTTGCACCATGTAGGTCATCAAAGACCAAGTGTGCAGCACCTATTGTAAATGGATTGTTTGCAAAGATAGAAAATCTTGATAAGCATGTAAAAATTCTTCCTCTTCATCATCACACAATCCCTCTAGTGTATGCATGGGTTCTATGACATAAGGCCACGCATGAAGCTCACAAGGTTTCATATCATCAAGGTAAACCACGTACCTTTGATGGCTACATTTAAAAATAAGTTCCTGGGAGGAATAATCTTGTAATACTTTGGCCTATTTAAGCCAAGGTCTGTCAAATAATAAATTGTAATCCAAATTGGATTCGAGCAAGTCCATTACTATGAAGGTCATTGTAAATATTGTGCCCTATAGGGTAATAGGAATGTCCCGGAGTAACTTGGCTGGATGGACTCAAGACTGATCAGCCATATGCACAAAAAAATTAACAGGCTCAATATAGGTCCATCCCAACCTTTTACATATTGCCATAGTGACAATATTCACTCATGAATCGCCATCAATTAATACATATGGGATCTTATGAATTTTGAACCACATAGTGATCAAAGGATAATATGGTCTACCGTAGGTCAACTTTTGAGCTAATTGTAGCTGTTGTCAGAGCCCACATCGAGCTGGATCAATATGCTATTGAAACTCTTGTCGTATTCTTGGTACTAATGTTAAGATTTGCCTCAAAGGAATGGTTATCAGAGCTTTGGATAAAATGTCCCAGGCTCTACTTGGACTCAACAATTCTTTTATTGTTTTTGGTGGGATAATTGACCAAACTTCAA
>CM035414.1:181478101-181645601 GCA_020310875.1 Ceratopteris richardii
TGGATGTACTCATAATATTCTTTCTTTTCAACCACTTTGTTTGGTGTCACATACCATTTCTAAGTTGTAATTACCTATGAATGCAATACTAATTTTTTAATAATACCCATGGATTATCAAAGCTTTCATTCTTCTTTGATCAATATCTTTTATAACCTCTAAAACTTTCACAATCCAAAATTGTGTATAACCACTAAAACTTTCGCAATCCAAAATTGTTTGGTAAACTCATCACCATCAGCAAGGACTGACATAAGTGTTCCAACATTTATTTCTTTCAAATTCCCATGCCGTTATGCTTTAGCCTATTTTTTCATCCTTGGCCCTACATAAATATTCATTTCTAGTGGATGAATAAAGCTTTGATTTTTATCTACATTAACATGTTTTGTCCACCTTCATTGATCTTTGTGTGCTAAAATCCCATGTGAATGGAATATCAAATGTCCAATGTCTTGCAATGTTATTCTTTATAATCTCTTCTTGAAGGTTAAAAAACTCATTCCACCAAGATACAACTTGATCTCCAAAATACTTTTTTCATGTTCAATCTATGTATAGTTTTCAATAAGTACATGCATCCACCTTTTAGTTTGAACAACCACATTTCCACATCTCATATCTCTTTTATCTTAAGGTGTTGTTTGTTATGCACCATAGACAGTCAAATTAGGAACCTGGAATAGAAAAGTCATAAATCTATGTAAGACATTGAACTTGAGGTTTTGAGGTATATCCTTCATAAATCAAGAGAGATAATATTTGAAGGGTAAAAGAAGTATGATATGCCAACCTCTTAGAACATCTACTCAACATTTTATCAATGTGATCATGAGTCTGACCAACTAAAAGAAAATTTACCTTAATCTTCAAAAACATTTATCTATCAACAAGCATGCATAAATATACAAAAACTGTAGAATTTTTATTCTCCTTTGTAGTATTATCAAGCTACAAATACAAAGTTGGTGGCAAAAGACCCTCCCATGATTGCAAAACATTTAGAATCAGAGTGATTGTAAGGTTTGGATCATTAAGAACGTTGGGATATGTGAAGAAAATCTTAGATTTTATGGGTCCATTGTATACCAATGCACCAATCTAATGCATTTGCACAAGGATTTCATCTTCAATATCCTTAGGAATGCGATAAAAATGGGGCAGCCATGTTTTTTTTGTCTATATCATCAATCAACAAACACATGTAATGCTCTAGATTTTTTAGTGCTTTACTTCAATGGTGAACTACCCTCTTTCTTTCTAAAGCTTGACTTTCACGATAGTTCTTGAGAAGACTTTTAAAATTATCATTTTCATGTGGTGTTGTGGCCCCCTTTTCCATATTTTTCAAAGAGGTGCAAATTGAGCATTCACTCATCCTAAATTTATGAGGAATAGTCACATTGTTAGACTCTTCCTTCCATAATCTAGTGAAATGTTGATACATTACATATTTCTCATTTTTACTTTCCATTTCTTCTTTATACACTTGAAATACTTCTTGACATGTAAAGTTATCTAACAAGTGTAACCTTTCAGTTGTACGCATAACTTCACAATGCAAGCTAAAATAGTTCATCATCCAACTCATTGCATGAGGAACAATAGATGCTTTGGTCGCAATTCCACAACATGTAAAAAAAATGAGATCTCAACTGATAATCCCTTGTTCAATCTCATGTACTCTCAAATTCCCCATGTCCATTGCAATTTGAAATGTAGCCATACAACATCTAATCCCTTGACTAAAGTAACATTCAAAAGCAACATGTGTTAGTGACATGTTATCCTCAATCATTTGGTTGTGAGCAGAACGGTATATATCTTGACTCTCGCTATCTAAATTTATGAATTTCTTTGTTAGCTACCTTTTTACAAACATTTCAAACCACAAAAATGTTTCACAATATCCAATGTAACTTGTCTATCTGAAGTAAGGAATTGAAATCTCCTTTGACTTACTTCACGAGGCCTTTGCTTAAAATGCATGAGCATTTTTTGTATACTCTCCCTCCCTTTGTTCACATACTTTGCTCCACACGCCTTGAATTAAAAGAGAGATCAAGAGCTCGATCAAGATCAACATTGATCCTAGGATTATAACTATTGAATATAACTCAAATCACTCAATCAAGAACAAGGAATGATCGACTCATTCTAAGCCATGGAAATCTTTCATTAAAGGATCAACTCAAAACAAAAATTTTAAAGTTTATCAAGCTTAATAGAGACAAGGAAGGCTCAAGAATATAAAAGAGGAAGCTCATCTTCATTGATTGAAGCGAAATATTTAAGCATTTTGTTTATAGTGTATTGGTTGGAAGTCTAATTTCAAGTGGTTATATCTCCCAAATCATGTTTGTCGATAATTATGAAGATGGATTGTGCCCATTATCATGGGTTGCACAAGTAATGGTCATTTATTGACTTTATGATCAACAGTCAAGATTAGGAGGTTTGAGTTGATTACTGATTAATAATTGGACAAGAGTAGAACAATTATTCATGTTACTAATGCCATTTATTAGAACAATTACTCTTTGTGACTCATGACATCATTTATTATTTAAGATATCTTTCTTGCAATAGGCCTACAATGCCTTGGTCGCAACATGGATAGATAACAATGTCATTGTATAGAAACCTCACAAAGGCATTGAGGATCTCTTATTCTCTCTCTCTCTCTCTCTCTCTCTCTCTCTCTCTCTCTCTCTCTCACACACACACACACACACACACACACACACATACTAAAAATCCATCTCGAGGAGAAGTTCTTGCATCATCTCTTGTCCTTCCTCTTTATAGGTGTTGAGTTTAAGTTCTCTCATTTCTATCTTTATGTGTGTATTCTATTGAATACAAGGTGGTGCTATCTATCACAAAACGACCCAAGATGCAACAAATCTCTCCTTCAAATGTGTTTTCTCATAGTTCTTGAATATTCTCATAGCTTTCTTTATTTCATTTTCTCTCTTATAGCATAGATGTTCAAAGAGTTCAATGCTTATCAAAGACCTTATCCATGTGAAACATCACCACCGTTCATGTATGTTGCACTTTGAATGAATGCTAGAATGGATACTCATCATTTATTTGTAGAAACCATGAAATAAGAAGAGTGGTGAGGCCAATGACAATTGTCCTACTGCTTCCCTCACACAATTAGGACAATGAGGATTGTCCTACTACCTTCCAAAAGGAAAGGATGAGAATTCCAGAATAAAGGCTAAACACATGGATTTTGGGGATGTGTCCTCTCGACTAAAAGTATTTTCGAACCCCGTAGACCCTCTTCAGACATTGTATTATAGCATATTTGTGAGGATGTAAATAACGTTTGTAGAGTAGCTCATAGGAAACCCTTTTCCATTCTTATAGCAGGTATCCCATCTAGGTCTAGGATGATTTGATCCACTAATCATGATGCACCATTCAAGAACCCATAGATACATAAGATAGTAATGGGTTTTTCACTCTATCACTATTGTGGAGGATCATTATTTTCCAGAGTAGGGACAAATCAAGCTCTATTTCAACAACATTGAAGTCAAGGTCTCATGCTATAGAGTTCCTTACATGGTATTTTCTTTTACCTTCATTCTCTTTTTCACTTTTTGCTTTGTGTTCACATTTGCACTTTTTACTTACAATAATGTTTGTAGGGTAAAGACAAACATAAATCATATCCCAAGTCATAGGTTTGTTAGTGCAATTGAGCACTTGAGATTGGGTTACTATGATGAATTTAGTAAAAGGAGATTCAGGGAACATTGCAATGAGAACAGAATTTCAAATGTACTACTATTTCCTGCAATTAAAAAGAAGCTTCATCATGTGGCAGGGGACAAGATATTGGCTAATACTTATCAAAAGCCAAAAACCTTATAATAAGGTTGATCTAGTTGTTCTCTAATGCTGATTATTGGGTCTTGGACTTATTTTCTAGCACATGTAATTTTTTTTGCAATGTTTCTCAGCCACATTCTTTTGACATCACCTCTAATTGATCTATTTGTTTTCATGGATGATGGTGGCATGTGCACTGAAAATGTTCAGGCATTGCATAGGTGTAGAGAAAGATGAAGCCCAATTCAGCTTTATTAGAAGGCAAATTAATGGTATAAATGAGTGCCCAGATATGAGGAACAAGAGGTTGGTAAACACATATTGATGACATAGAAAGATCCTATGTGGAGAAAGATGAAGCCCAATTCAGCTTCATTAGAAGGAAAATTAATGGTGTAAATGAGTTCCTGGATAAGAGGAACAAGAGGTTGGTAAAAACATATTCATGACATAGAAAGATTCCATCCTACATTACGGGCACTAGTAATGCCATTTGCAAATGAGCCAGAGACATGGTTGACCTTGAACAACCAATTCGAGATGAAGAAAAGGTTGTTGAGATTGTTCAAGTGCTTGAAGATGATGCAATGCATGAGGCCGAGCAAACATACAATTAGCTTCAATTGTATAAAACCTATCCAACATTGTAAACTTACACTTATCTAATACTTTGTTCGTTGGAATATAATGCTCAAATTACCTTTTTATTTGTGCTTATCTATGTCCACATTCTGCTATGTTCTATTGGATAGATGTGTGGTTTTGTTTATATTCATGAGTGGTTGATGTCGTATTCTTTAAGTGGCCATTGGAAGAGCTTTGTTAATATCAATAGCAGTATGGAAACAAGCTTCTCGTAATTTCTATAAGATCAAATGATGTGGTATTATATATGTTCAGTCTTGAAAAACCCTATTTTATTTTTCCATGTCCAAGTTATGGAACTGGTAAATATGAGTGACATCAATTATCTATCTTTTTAGAGAAAGCAATATATCAAGAGTTTGTATTTCATTTTCTTTATAGGCACTATCTGGCATACTCAGTGGAATGGGAATCTCTAATGGGAGTAATTTAATCATTAGGTAGCCCTTTTTTTCGTGCAAAAACAACATGGCTTATTGCTTGGTTAATGTGATACAAGAAAATGATGTTTATAAAGGCACTTATTCAATAAGAAACAAGGATTTTCTTGTTGGCATAAGAAAGTGAGCCTATTTTGCAACATTTGATGGTTTTCTTCTATTTTTAAAAAGAGAACATGTCTTTGTTCTTGTTTGTTATGACTCACTATTGGAATCACTTTTCCTAGATTATAGGCTTTTACTCACACCTAAGTGTGATTAAAAGTTTGTCTATTGAGGGGGGATTTCAAATTCAAATTCAGTAGTTGTTTCTTGTGGCTGAAGGCTTGCTACATGTAGCTCCAAGTGGCATCCATCTGAAGGTCAAATTGAGACTAAGGTTGAAGCTTGAATTTCAACATATATGAAAGTATGAATGTATGTATGTATGAATGTATGTATGTATGTATGTATGTATGTATGTATGTATGTATGTACGTACGTACGTACGTATGTATGTATGTATGTATGTATGTATGTATGTATGTATGTATGTATGTATGCATGTATGTATGTATGTATGTATGTATCTATGTGTGTATGTATGCATTTATGTATTATGAATTTTTTGGTTATAGTGTCATACAACAAAAACATTTCGTGCAACATATCCCCTAAGTATAGTAAGGAGGGTAGTATGTATGTATATGCATGAGTGCATGTATCTATGTATGTGTGTATGAATGTGTACATGTTCATAAATAAAACCTTGTATACATAAAATCAACAAAGAAAAGAAAAAAATGCATCTATCTATGAAAGTTTGCATACACATGAAGCTTTGTATTTGTAAAACAAGACTTAGAAACTTGGTGTATGAAAGACCAAGAATGAGTGAGAGAGTGAAAAGTGAAGGTAGTGAAGCTGTGTTAACTTTTCAATGCTAAACCAACTCTTCAATTTTAGATTTGGTAAGTCTTGTGTGGTGTTGTAGGTTTAGTTTTTATGATTTTCCCAGTTGCAATATCCATCACTATGGTCATTGCTATAGTAGTAGAATTGTTTTCTTGTCAATATAATCATCAATATATCATTAATATTTCTTATCACAAGATTACATATGCACCAACATAAAAGGAAAAAACGTTTTTATAAACAATTTAGAAAAAGGAATAAACTAAAATCCATTGGAATACCCATTTTTATATCCATCGATAACCACATGATAAGAGATCATATTGATCTCAACTATTATAATGACTCCTATATGGATGGAGCATAAATCCATACGTTTGGACCATCATCAAAGTTTTATCCCATGGATGTACCCATGCCCATCAAGTTTTCTTTTTTATTTTTAGGCCATTAGAAAGCCCTATTTTTATTGTAATGCATTATCCATGAGAAAATGAACTAGAAATTCACTAAGGCTGTGTCAAACTTGGAAAATAGCTAAGAAGTTGTATAATGTTTTATGCGAACAAGAGGTTCCACATAATAATAAAATTATTTCTTATTTGAAGAAAACTAATAGCAAAAATCAATTTCTAGATAGGACACTAGATAGGATATAGAAATGATTGAGGAACTATGTCTTGAAGGAGTACCTAGTAGACTAGAGAGGGTTACCACTTACAATTTGTATGTTGGAATCACATTAGATGCTTCTCAAGTGGTTTCTCTCATTGATCATGGAGAATAATGATCTTTATAAAAGATAAAGAGTGTGTGAGACATTGATCTATGCAGAACATATCATGTGTGTGTGGGAAAAGGGCTACATTTGCAATGGTTCCTATGTAAATGGATATCATTAGTTTCATGTAATGGGTATTAGAGTGGAAGTGGATGATGCCCACATATCACACTAGAATTTATTTTGGGCTATCTATTGTTGGGGAAGTGGATATAAAAGATGGGTAGTAAGTTGTATGCATATCAATAAAGTTCCCTTAGAGAGAAACGTAGTGAGATTCTATCACAATGGTTTTATCTCACTTTTATAGGTAAATACATAGATAAGCTGAGTTTAGATGGTTGAGGAGAGTATCTTAAATTAGTTCTTTGATTTCTGTCAGATAAAAGCATTGTGATTTTGGGAACATGTTGTTAAATATCAAAAAACGACTGGTAGAGAAGAAGGATAGATATATTTAAGAGATATCTATACAAAAATAGATAAATGTATCTACGATCTTTTAGAGTGATCTAAAAATTGAGTTTTGTACCTTATGAATAGGGAACCTACCTCTAGAATCCATGGCTTGAGACCTTATCAATGCTATTATGGTAGGAATTTGACCTCTCTCACTTGAAACTATTTTGATTTTTTTTTTTTGCAATATGTACATGTGACATGTGAATGCAAGCAAAAATTACGATGAAAAGATCATAAGTGTGTGTTTCTAACATACTAAAGCAATCATGAATAAGAAAATTGTTTCAAATTTAATGGAAATGGCTCTAGGATATTAAGGGATGTAGTCTTTCATGATCTAGTCCCTTAGAACAAGAAATATTATTGTTTGAAAGAATATGAAAAAGATAAGAAATATGAATATGAGGAAGGAAAAATTAGAATAGTTTTTAGTGGTTTAAGATCTACCATTCAAGATGGATAGTGGATGAATTCACCATGAGGGGTGAGAGGGGGGATGATTCATCAAGCTATGACGCACACTCAATTACCAAGGGCAAAGAAAACTCAATAGAATCGGGCCAAGAAGTAAATGACCTTGAACAAGATGAAGATCGCATACTGGAAACAAGAGGTGCATCAAAGAGGCTGATCAAATATCTAAGGAGAATGAGATTTATTCTTCCAAAAGGTGGAGGTGGGTCATTTAGCATAAAGTATCCTATTGAGGCTTTTACTTGTGATTCTTACATAAGAACACGCTATGCACATATGAACAAGTTATATTAAGATCATGAATCTAATTCCCATGAAGATGCATGTAGGCATGCATAGTGGAAAGCAGCAAGAGAAGATGAAATCATTGCCCTTGAGGAGAATCAAACATAGAATCAAGTGAATGTGAATGATGGTATTAGCACAATAAGTAATAAAATGATTTATGTCATAAAGAGAAATTTAGAAGGAGTTTTCTCTAGAGACTCCTTTGATGCAAGCTCCAATTATTGAAGAGGTTGATTATTCAACTGGAAAAGTACTCTTTTTTATTGTAGATTATATTCTGATTACTATCCAGGTGCATAATTGGTCAAGAAGATGAAGATGGTAAGAGATATGCCATAAGATTTGGAGCAAAAATATTGCAAGAGTGACAACAAAAATATCTTCAAATCAAAAGAAAACTTTGGGGAGTTTTTTCTACACTAAAAAATGATTGAAACTATTTCATAGGTGCTAATGTAATTGTGGAAACATAGTTTTTACCCCTCCTTGGCATGTTTGTCAATTGTTCGACTCCTCATATTGCTACGTTGAGGTGGATTGCATATATATAATTCATAAATACGGAGTTTGTACATATAATGGGGAAAACGAATTATGGTACCAATATGCTTTCAAGAGAACAATATGATGACACTGAGTGGCAAGAAATTGTAGATTTCTTATCTCTTATGCTTATGAAAGATTTGATGAGGAAAACTATGAAAGAAGTTGGCTAGACATCGGATATTACTTGAGTAAGTTGTGTTCACATACTTCTTGCTCATCAAAATATTTCAAAACTATTAGGAAGTGTGCATTCAACTTTTTTTCTAAAGGATAGTTTGATTTGGAAACTCCTCGTGGGAAAGTTAATTTTTTGCAACGCATAGTTGGAAAGAAATATTTGCAAATAAATATTATGAAAGATTTACATGAGTCTCTATGGGCTAGAACTAGGGGATTTATTGGAACTTATGTGAAGATAAGAAAGGAGCATTTTTGGCGAAGCATGTATGTAGATGTTTCATCATATGTTGCATCATGTAAATACTACCAAATACACTCGTTCATAAGGCAGGAAGATTGTTTGCATCCAACATATCCTCCAAGTATACACTATAAATGGATAGTTGATTTGGTAACAATGCCTTTGGGTGTTAATAACATGCACTACATTGTTCTTGTACATGAACATCTAAGAAATTCATTATGAAGGTAGAGAATTATGAACTAAATCAAACACAAGTGTATGTAAATTTTTTACTTGAGAAAGTATTTTATAGATTTGGATATGTTGAGAAGCACAAGAAGCAAGAGGCTTCTTCCAAAAACATGGAATGCATCTAGCATTAACTACAGCATATAATCCTAAAGCTTCCACCTTCTCTCTCCCATCCGTCCATCAAGAGATTGCCGATGTGTGGAAGGTGGAGTTCGCCTCTGGCTTGGCCCCAGCCAAGTGCTGGAGAAGTGCGGTCGACAAGTCTCGCAAGATCATGATCAGAACTAAGAAGATGCTCGAGACAGTGCGGCGGGCTCGTAGGGAAGCGCTTTACCACAGACTCTGGCGACTCGAGGAGGAAGTAAACAAAGGAAAACACCAAGCCCAGAAAGGTCTCCGAAAAATCAGAGCAGCGTTGAGATACGAGGAAGAAATACAAAGGAAAAACTTGCAAATCTTCTTCAAGGAGTGGTGGGCTGGAAAAGCCGACAAACCCACCAAAGAGATGTGCAGTATCCTTAAAAGGAAACACAACAGAGAGACGATTCCCCTACTGCTAGACCCTCATGGCAATGTATGCAACTCGGAAGAAGATAATGTTGGCATCATCGAAGGGCACTTCACGAGACTCCTGGGAACCTCGAACCCCCTCTCCCACCATAGAAGGGACTGCATGGCTGCCATCTCTAGGATTTCCCCCCGGAGAATACCACCCAACCTCCACTCCCTGCTTCACGCCCCGATCTCTGAATCAGAAATCATTGAGGTCATTGATGCCCTCCCTCTCGGTAAAAGCCCGGGACCCGACGGACTCACTAACGAGTTTTTTAAATCCTTCAAGCTGGTGGTTGCCACCCCTCTTAGGATGGTTTGGCAAGAAGCGCTAAAATTTGGTGCTCTTCCTTCTTGTATAAATAATGGAATTATCAAGCTGATTCACAAGAAGGGGGAAAAAAACAGAATCAAGAACTGGCGGCCAATTACGATGCTCCAAACAGGATACAAGATCGTCGCCAAAGTCATTGCCAACAGACTTGCGTGCCACCTGAGATCTTGGCTTAGTGAGGACCAAAAAGGTTTCATCAAAGGCAGGTCCATCCTGGAAACCATTATGGATATTTGGGAAGGTATTCAATTTGCAAATGAGTCTAATCAAGATGTGGTCTTCCTCAAGATCGACTTTGACAAAGCCTACAATAGGCTAGAATGGGACTATATTCTGCAGTCGCTCCAAGACCTCGGATGTAGTCAGAAATTCACCAAGATGATCGCGACCCTTCTCGGCAACGCAACGACCCAAATTAACGTTAACGGCAAACTTTCGAAGGCGATCCATCTTAAAAGATCTATTAGACAAGGGTGCCCTCTTGCCCCCCTTCTCTTTGCCATCGCCACTGAGGGGCTGAGCAGACTTGTGGCTCATCATGTGGAGGCTGGCAATATCAAAGGCCTCCAGCTACCTCACGACCACAGTCAAATCATCATGAGACTTTTTGCCGACGATATGAACGCGTTCGTTCACAATGATAATACCAGCCTGGAGACTTTCTGGAGGTGTCTTGATACCTTTTGTGAGGCCTCTGGATCCAAAATCAACCACAATAAGACAGCCTTTAGGGCCATTGTGGGACATCAACCTGGCCTTCTCATTGATCATGGCTGTCAAATCATTCCGCAGGGCCAAATCTTTCGGCTGCTTGGAATCCCCTTGGGGTTTGGCGTCTCTATGGAGCAGCGATGGAACTGGGTGCTGGCCAAACTTGAAAACAAGCTCAATTACTGGAGAGGCATGCAAATCAATCTCACTGGACGGGCGATGGTTATCAACACGTTCCTCCTCTCGTCTACCATCTATTTCCTTTCTTGCTGGAGACCGAATGAGCAAGGCCTGTCCAAACTGAATAGCATCTGCAGAAACTTTCTTTGGACGGGTGATCATAACAGAAGGGGGGTGCCTAAAATCAAATGGGCCATCTGCACCAGCCCTAGAGATAGCGGGGGGCTTGGCATCCTAGACATTGGGTGCATGGCTAACAAACTGGCAGCCAAATGGATGATTAAAGCTTGGTGTAATAGGGAGGCCTCGTGGGCCAAGCTGATCTTCAGAAACAAAAATGAGTTGGCCCTCACGGGATCCCCGAACTGGAAGAACCTTGACATCATGACCCTGCTATTCTCCCCGATACCTGTCTTCCCGAAAGGCTCCAATCTCGTATGCTCTCTTTGGAAGGGCTGGAATAAAGTCAAAAGCTTCACAAGAATTAGTGAGGACTGGAAGTGGGCGGCCGGAATCAGACAAAACGACTCTATCTGGTTTCCGATATATGGCATCCGGAGTGTGGAGTCGTGGAACATTCAAAATGCCAAGAAGTTATGGAACAAAGGATTCAAAAAATGGAAACACCTCTGGAAACATGACACCAACAGTTGGATCAACTACGAGGATATCGACCCTCACATAAACATCTCCTACGAAGAATGGAACACCTTGCAAAGCAGATGCCTCGCTTGGGATCGTCACAAAACCCGCCTTCTCATGGGACATGACGCTCCGAACGCGCGTGGTCTCAAATGGCACAATGGAAATAGCCTACTCAAAATCCCGAACATCAAAGAAACGACTGACCTCCAGATCAGCCTCAACAAGAAGTGGTGCCTGTCTTGGACGCGGCTTCGGTGGGACATGAAATTCATGGGTATCTGGCACCCACTTATAGAGATTAAGAAGTCGGTCCTCTTATGGCAAATTCTTCATCGAGGAATTTGGACTAACCATAAGGCAAGCAAAATTTATGGGATCCCTCCGTGGTGCAAACGCTGCCACCGTGCAATCGAAGATGTCCCACACATTTTCCTTACTTGCCCCAACTCCTACAGAATCTGGCAGATGGTGGGACTGAAAATCAGAGTTCAGAAACAGCTTAGCTGGAAACAAGTCCTTTTGGGTGAAGCGATTGGATGCTCTGCGGCTCTCTGGAACGCAATCAGAGGGGAAGTCCTGTGGAAAATTTGGCGGGAGCGGTGTGCTCTCAACTTCGGCGACCCCCCCAGGGAGTGGTCGATTGAAAAATCTCTATTCCTCCTTGGCAAAAGGATTGTCAACAGTAAGAAATCCCCCCCCTTCAGGCACCATCAAGTCCTCCTTTTGATCAACAACAAGCTCAAACCCAAGTGGGTCCCGCATGAGGGCGACGAGAGGGTGATCAACCTTCTTTGTAATGCAACCTAGGAATCAACCAAGCTTCCCCTGCTTTGTGGGATTTGGGGGGTCCCGTGGGCTGTAGTCCCCTTCTATTGTACCTTTGTTTCTTAATTTAATTCAAGTCCGGGAGATTAGGCTATTGCCGAACTTCCTTTATATTAAATGAGAAAATTGAAAGAGGTAAGTCAGCTATTATTGAAGCCTTAGCAAAAGCATGTGATGGCAAGATTTGGAAATGGCCATATTTCCTTCCTTGTGCATTGTGGGCTGATCCTATGATTTATTCATGGACAACAAGATTTATGCATGCAGAGTTAATGTATTGTCAAAAGATTATCTTTCGAATTAAATCATGTACTCTTTTAGGGTTTGTTATACCTTGGCATACTAATCAAAGTCATGAAGAACTATTGTTATGCACGATAAATCAACTTGAGATTGGAAAGGAAAACTCATAGGTATATATTAAGAAATTGAAGGCATCAAGATTGAAGTTCAAAGTATATTCTGATAAGCACCACTGAATGCGAATATTTCGTATTTCGTAAAGTGAATGCGAATGGTACGTATGTTTTAAAGGAGCTCGATAATTCTATGTTTTAGACTCTTTTTGGAGGAAAGCTCATAAAGCTATTCATCCAATGGGAAGGCAACATATATATTCTTGATGGCAATGAATGAACAAGAAACACAGAGAGTGATAAGGAAGAGAGTGATAAGCATGAGATTGATTCATAGATTTCCTTACAACCTTTTAAAACTTTGCACCATATCATTCAAATCTGCACTTAAAAGTATGCATGAAATAATGTGCATACACATATTGACTTTTCCCTTAGTAGCACATCTATTTTCACTTATACTTAACATTAAAACAATTTCGATTCCATTTTTGACTTCATCAACAACAACCATATATCCTCCTTTGCACCATGATTCTTTGAATATTGCACATAAAGTATGCATGGTAGGGTCTCTCTACATGACCTTGCATTAAAGGACGCTTCGATCTTTACCCATGCAAATTGAGTGATAGAAAGGATCTACTAATATTTCACAAGGCTTTTATGTAAGTGAGTGCACATGCCTCGTCAACAAATGCTTAATACTTTATCTTTTGCATTATGTTCTTAACCATGCATAATTCAAAGTATGTATTTGCTAGGGCTACATCATATGGCCTTGCATATGTACCTTTCTTAACTCCCATGCATGAGATGTAATTGAATGTTCATATAAATTTTCAAATATTTTTGAAGCAAAGCAAACAGGTACTTGTTGGCCCATCCAAAGAATGTAGAGGTTTGAAAGAAGATTTACATACAAAATACAAAAGGAATCAAAAGGTTCTCTGTTCTTGCTTCACTATCACTAGATACATGATAACCACGATCGGAAAGACGTTTTCCACAATGAAAACTGAATGGTAAAGTGGTTAAGCCGACTTCTTCAGAATGAAGAGGATCCTAGTGCAAATCCTATCTAGTATACAGAATAAAAAAGAAATCTTTTAGCACAAAAACTAAGGCATGATATTGATTAACAATGACAACTTCACAAAGAAATGGGTGATAGCTTTTCCACATGTTTTTTATTGGTAGCAATTGCTGCTTTTTATAGGTTGGAAAATCTATATATTGAAGCGGTAAAAGCATCACTAAAGCATGAACGACTTAATTACTATAGCATGAACGACTTAATCATGTGACATTCCAACAGATTTTAGTTATCTTTCGTAAGATTTATTAGATTTAATATATGAACATAGCTCTAATTCATTGCTATCTTATAAACACTTCAGTTTTTGTTTGTAATTTTTGACTTTTTTCAAAGAAAGAGGTTATTAATAATAGTATATGTTTCCATATTTGTCTATATCAAGTGAGATAGCTTATTTGAAAGAGCATCAAAGTGTCATCATACCGATGCGATTTCAATACCCATTTATGGCAAATATATGCGTCTTGGTGAAACTCTAAAACATATTTGAAAACACATTTTCATGAGACTTTTTTCATGATTTTGATAAATGCATAGAAATTGAGAACTATAATCTTATATATATATATATATATATATATATATATATATATATATATATATATATATATATATATATATATATATATATATATATATATATATATAGAGAGAGAGAGAGAGAGAGAGAGAGAGAGATACTTTTGAATATGTCTCTCATAGAGGAATAGCGATAATACATCACTTCATGAAGGAATGCATGAATCTCATCACATACGTGTATCAACTCATGGAGAAATACATCTTTTGAACATTTCCTCTAGAGGGTTTAAAAACATTTGCATGCATCAAAAGAGGTGTTTGTTGTAAAAAAAATTATTAAATAATTTTCCATGTTCTTTATTAGGATTGAACTAATTCAAAAATGAATTTTAAAATGATAAAGTTTTGCAAGTGATCTAATCATTCTTCTTGAGCTATCATCTATCCTTTGAGGTTGCTTAAAGTTCCCCATGTGTGCCCATCATCATTTGGAACACCGCTAATTGGAATTGATACATCCAATTGAATGTCTTCAGAAGAGCATATGGAATGATCTCCTTTGCATCTAAAGCAAGCTCCTCTAGGAGCTTGTGGCCATAATTGCCTCATCCAAGATCTAGGGTTCTCATATTAGTAAGTTTTAGGTTAGTGTGGTTAATCCCTATAAAAGATAGGTACATTATCGACATGTGAAGAGTAAAAGTTGTTTGTGTTTGCATCATTCTCTGTGATCAAAGGGGACATTGATATCCAATCCCTATCTTGGTTTTCTTTTGCCACTCCATACTTGACTGATGCTATGTAGGTTGGGATTGGAGGTTGTTGACCTAGTACATGTTGTGGCCTAGGTTGCACTTGATACTACTATTGATACCTATATGGCTATTGGGTAGTTCCATCTGATTGCTTGCTTGTTATATGGACATTATTGTGCCACATGGTTTGTGTATTTCCTCTCTATCATAAAATAGTAAGAGCCTCACATTAAAGCATTATGGGCTTGCATGGGCTTTCATGGGCCATGCATTGGACATGGGATCACCTCCACATGTGGAACAACATTTGAGTGTGTTCATTGTCTCAGTCCATGTTGTAGGGTCTTACAAACATGCATACAGAGAGAGTTATATGAAAACTTAAAACACATAGAAATAAAGTTACACTCTAGACACGATAGAACATAGTATTGGGTGCAATCTCCCCCACGCACTCTATTGGACGCATCTATAGAGTGCCAATTTATAGATTTTTAATTCTATCCAAAATGGATATTACAATGGGGGGGGGGGCACTTTGAAAAGCATACATGAAACTAAAAAGTTTCTCTCTTTTATGGAGAGCCTTATCTTTTATTTTACAAAACTTGAGATCTACAATTATCCTTATCTTATCCACTATTTTTACAACTTTCTAGAAAGAACCCACTACGTGGATATTTGTTTACAAAATATATGTAAAATATAGTTTCTCATATTTGTATCCATATACATCCAAATATGTTCCTGCCCATCCATGCCCTCACAAACCTATATCATACAAAAAACACATGCATGCACATGTTTCATCATATGTTGCATCATGTTAATACTACCAAATACACTCGTTCATAAGGCACGAAGATTGTTTGCATCCAACATATCCTCCAAGTATACTCTATAAATGGATAGTTGATTTGGTAACAATGCCTTTGGGTGTTAATAATATGCACTACATTGTTCTTGTACATGAATATCTAAGAAACTCATGATGAAGGTAGAGCATTATGAACTAAATCAAACACCAATGTATGTAAATTTTTTACTTGAGAAAGTATTTTATAGAGTTGGATATGTTGAGAAGCATAAGAAGCAAGAGGCGTCTTCCAAAAACATGGAATGCATCTAGCATTAACTACAGCGTATAATCCTAAAGAAAAATGCGAAGATTGAAAGAGGTAAGTCACCTATTATTGAAGCTTTAGCAAAAGCATGTGATGGAAAGATTTGAAAATGGCCATATTTCCTTCCTTTTGCATTGTGGGCTGATCCTATGAATTATTCATAGAAAACAAGATTTATGCATGCAGAGTTAATGTATTGTCAAAAGATTATCTTTCCAATTAAATCATGTATTCTTTTAGGGTTGTTATGCACGATACATCAACTTGAGGTTGAAAAGGAAAATTCGTAGGTATATATTAAGAAGTTGAAAAAATCAAGATTGAAGATCAAAGTATATTTTGATAAGCACCACTGACTAACGACAAAGCAACTTGAGGTTGGAGATTGGGTGCTTGTTTATGTGCTCACTTTTGATACATAATATGATGCATGCACAAAGCTTATCAAAGATTTTTTTGGACCTTATATGTTTCAAAGAATGCTAATGGTACGTATGCTTTAAAGGAGCTGGATAATTCTATGTTTTGGACTCTTTTTGCAAGAAAGCCTAGAAAGCTATTCATCCAACAGGAAGGCAAAATATATATTCTTGATGAAAATGAATGAGCAAGAAACACTAAGAGTGATGAGGAAGTTGAGAGTGATTAGCATGAGATTGATTCGTAGATTTCCTTACAACCTTTTAAAATTTTGCAAGAAAGCCTGTAAAGCAAAATATATATTCTTGATGACAATGAATGAACAAGAAACACTGAGAGTGATGAGGAAGTTGAGAGTTTATAAGCATAAGATTTATTCATAGATTTCCTTACAACCTCTTAAATTTTTGCACCATGTTATTCAAATCTGCACTTAAAGTATGCATGAAATAATGTACATCCAAATATTGACTTTTCCCTTGGTAGCACGCCTATTTTCACTTATACATAACATTAAAACAATTTCAATTCCATTTTTTACTTCATCAACAACAACCATATATCCTCCTTTGCATCATGATTCTTTGAATATTGCACATAAAGTATGCATGGTAGGGTCTCTCTATATGACCTTGCATTAAAGGATGCTTCAATCTTTACCCATGCAAATTGAGTGATAGAAAGGATCTACTAATACTTCACGAGACTTTTATGTAAGTGAGTGCACATGCCTCTTCAACAAATGCCTAATACCTTATCTTTTGCATTATGTTTTTAATCATGCATAATTCAAAGTATGCATTTGCTATGGCTACATCATATGGCCTTGCATATGTACCTTTCTTAACTCCCATGCACAAGAAATGTAATTTAATGTTCATATAAATTTTGAAATATTTTTGAAGCAAAGCAAACAGGTACTTGTTGGCCCATCCAAAGGATGTAGAGGTTTGAAAGAACATTTTTATACAAAATACAAAGGGAATCAACAGGTTTTCTATTCTTGCTTCACTATCACTATATACATGATAACCACGATCTGAAAGAAGTTTTCCACAATGAAAAATGAATGGCAAAGTGGTTAAGCCGACTTCTTCACAATGAAGAGGATGCTAGTTCAAATCCTATCTAGTATAGAAAAATAAAAAAGAAATCCTTTAGCACAAAACTCAAGGCATGCTATTGATCAACGATGACAACTTCACAAAGAAATGGGTGATAGCTTTTTCCACATGTTTTCTTTGGTAGCAATTGATGCTTTTTTATAGGTTGGAAAATCTATATATTGAAGAGCTTAAAGCATCACTAAAGCATGAACGACGTAATCAACAGAATACTCATTGAAGGAGAGGAAAGAGAGCATTAGACATTAAAGTAGTAGAAAAATATAGACGAACATAGACATTAAAGTAGTAGACAAATATAGACAAATATTGATAGAGAGAGAGAGAGACTTTTGAATATATCTCTCATAGAGGAATAGCGATAATGCATGAATCTCATCACATACGTGTATCATCTCATTGAGAAATACATCTTTTGAACATTTCCTTTAGAGGGTGTAAGAACATTTCCTTTAGAGGGTTTAAGAACATTTCCATGCTTAAAAAGAGGTTTTTGTTGTAAAAAAAAAAGATTAAATAAATTTCCATGTTCTTTATTAGGATTGAACTAATTCAAAAATTAATTTTAAAATGATAAAGTTTTGGAAGTGATCTAATCATTCTTCTTGAGCTATCATCTATCCATTGAGGTTGCTTAAAGCTCCCCATCTGTGCCATCATTTGGAACACCGCTAATTGGAATTGATCCATCCAGCTGAGTGCCTTAACAAGAAAATATGGAGTCGTGGAACATTCAAAATGCCAAGAGATTATGGAACAAAGGATTCAAAAAATGGAAACACCTCTGGAAACATGACACCAACAGCTGGATCAGCTTCGAGGATATTGACCCTCGCATAAACATATCCTACGAAGAATGGAACACTTTGCAAAGCAGGTGCCTCGCTTGGGATCGTCACAAGACTCGCCTTCTCATGGGACACGACACACCGAACGTGCGTGGTCTCAAATGGCATAATGGAAATAGCCTACTCAAAATCCCGAACATCAAAGAAACGATTGACCTCCAGATCAGCCTCAACAAGAAGTGGTGCCTGTCTTGGACGCGGCTTCGGTGGGACATGAAATTCATGGGTATCTGGCACCCACTTATAGAGATTAAGAAGTCTGTCCTCTTATGGCAAATTCTTCATCGAGGAATCTGGACCAACCACAAGGCAAGCAAACTTTGTGGGATCCCTCCTTGGTGCAAACGCTGCCATCGTGCAATCGAAGATGTCCCACACATCTTCCTTACTTGCCCCAACTCCTACAGAATCTGGCAGACGGTTGGAATGAAAATCAGACTTCAGAAACAGCTTAGCTGGAAACAAGTCCTTTTGGGAGAAGCGATGGGCTGCTCTGCGGCACTCTGGAACGCTATCAGAGGGGAAGTCCTGTGGAAAATCTGGCGGGAGCGGTGTGCTCTCAACTTCGGCGATCCCCCCAAGGAGTGGTCGATCGAGAAATCACTATTCCTCCTTGGCAAAAGGATTGTCAACAGTAAGAAATCCCCCCCCTTCAGGCACCATCAAGTCCTCCTTTTGATCAACAACAAGCTCAAACCCAAGTGGGCCCCGCATGAGGGCGACGAGAGGGTGATCAACCTTCTCTGTAATGCAATCTAGGATTTAATCAAGCTTCCCCTGCTTTGTGGGATTTGGGGGGTCCCGTGGGCACTAGTCCCCTTCTATTGTACCTTGGTTTCTTAATTTAATACAAGTCCGGGAGAGTAGGCTATTGCCGAACTTCCTTTATATTAAAAAAAAAAAGAAAATATGGAATATATGGATCAACCTACATGATCACTCGTAAAGGTGTAGTTTAACAATTGCACATTCCGTCTCTGAAAGGAGCATGATCAAGATAAATTAAACTACATAAAAGAATGTATTCATCCAAAGTATTATCAAGCACATGGATGCGCACTAGTTTCTCGTAAATGGATAGGAGATAGTAATCTAGATGTATCTTTTTCCAATTATGCTAACTTAACTTTGATGGTCCTTGTTTTAAATTAAATTTCTATGTAGTAGCTATATTAGAATATGATGATTTTATTTTATGAAATTAAATTAAAAACAAATAAACGTATGATATACAACCAGAATTGATGCTATTAGAAGGCATGATACTTGATCTTTATAGATTACATCTCCTTACAAGAAGTCCATTGGCATGAAATTTTTCTATAAGTTGAAGCACAATATTAATGGTAGTTTTGATCATTATAATGCTAGGCTTGTAGCAAATTGTTACGCTTATGATAAATTCATTTATCTTAATGAGAACTTTGTCCTACAATTCATGTGAGAAATATAAGTAGCATATATTCACTTTTAGGTGACAACGATTAGAATGCACATTAATTGAAATAAAAACTACATTTTTAAATAGGAAATTGCATGAACCTATATACGCTTTCTTGCCTTGTGGTTTTGAGTAGAAAGAGAATAATAAAGAAGTGCGTATACTAGAAAGAGAATAATAAAGAAGTGCGTATATAATACCTTTTGATTGTCTCCATATGATGTTTATGATGCATTTATGTTTCTGAGATGAGATAATTTATTCATGGCTAGGTGTTACACATTGGTAGGTGTACCTTCTGATACTCATCTTCTGCATGCGTTTCATAATAATGAGCCTACTCCTAATCTGAAAAGGATATATATATAAAAATAAATAAATAAATAAATAAATATATATATATATATATATATATATATATATATATATATATATATATATATATATATATATATATATATATATATATATATATATATATATATATATGAAAGTATTTATGCCCACTTGATACAAAACTCTTGCATTAGTCACACACATTCTAATGGAAAAAGCAGACATCTATTATGACCACTTACATTTTCTTGTCCACATACAAGATAACAACTATTCTTGAATAAGTTTTGCTCCAACATCTTATGGATGATTTGCATGTCAGTCAAAAGTTTTCAAAAACTATCTTTTGTAGTGATTGGATCACAATGGCCATTTGTGAGGATGCTTGAACTAATCACATTGAGGAGAAATATCATTGTTTCGAGAAGGGATTCTCTAAATAAGAGATAGTTTTGGCTGTTCTTTTCCCACACAATATATAGTAGAGCTCTTCATAAAGACCCTAAATTCTAAGAAGTTTTGAGCTTAGTCCACTCCTAAAATTGATCTTAGTCAGCATTGCTTGGCACTTCTTTATACATGAGTGCTAACTAAGATTATGCACTTGTCTCCCACTTCACGAGGTTTCATACCTCTCTTTGTACATATTCCCATAACTCTAATGGGCTACTTAACTACATTGTGCATTCTGATACTAAGCTTTTTCGCCTACCTCACATTCTCCTATGTACATTTCCACACCCTAGTATTAAATTATCCTACATAGTATTAAAGAAGTGTGAAAAAGTGTTACACGTATTAAATATATTAAACGTACGATGTCTTCCTGACTTATCGAAATTGTTACCGAACAAATATTAAACGTAAAACAGTGCCTCACCGTAAACTGTGTTAAACTTCAGTATCCTTACTGAAGTGCGTGACTAGACCGACGTGGGTTCTTGGGAGTGGTAGGGGTCTGTTAGACAGAGGCCCTCTACTAATTTCCCGAATCTTTACACAATAGTAAATAGCCACTAACACATCTTAGCTCAGTTATTAGCCTTTAACAAACAATATCTGATTTCTGGGAATCTATGTATCTAACTTTTACAGACTAAAACCGACTATTGAGACAGAGCGATAGTCCGGATCAATACTAACAACTAATTGGTATTATATTTCGTAAACCAACACACAACTTCTTCATGACAAGCATATATGCCGGATAGTATCCAAACTCACAGTAGGCAGTAAATCAACCAGAAGATCCTATCATTGATAGATTCATTCGTCACAGAATTTATCAGTACTCTTCAGTCAACTTATTCACGCTACTGAAGGTACTAGTTCTTCTCATAATCGGGGTTACCAAAGAATGATACCGAAGGTACTGAATCCGGTATCACAACAGAGCATACGAAAACACACTTCCAGTGATCTATTTGACTATCAATTAACTTATGCAAAGAAATGACTAACAGTACGTAAACCATGGGGACTTATACAACCAAACACAACGCCAATAAGCAGACACACAACCTTTTACTACGATTCGTTACTATGCACCACAGTATCAGGGGGAAAGACGGAATGATCAGAACATTAACAAGATTCAGACTACACAACACTACATTACACAGGCTTCGACAATCACTCTGGCAAGTCCAGAAAATGGGCTCTTGACCACTCTTTTTCCATTACTTTATAAAGAAATTTACAGGATGCGCGTACCAACTTTTCGTGCAAATTTTGAAACACTCCATTACATTCGGCAGTCATTACATATGTCCCACTCCCGCGGCCGATTAACACTGGCACGCGCGATGGACTCAAACCCGCAAGTGGTTTTTTATTAGAAAAATTATTGTTCATCTATGATTCCTTCTAGATACATATTTCTAGCTAATCTAAATATACGGGCTATTTTTTTCTTAAGGGTTTCTAATAATTGTTTAAGGGTATCGGGTTCTAAAATCTGTGCATCTACTCTAACGGAACTAAGTGCGATGGCTTCAGTAAGCAGACTTTCGGCCTGTGTTTGCAAAAAGGCCTCCTGTAAATAAAAATCGTTGGATAATGCCGCGTCTCTGGCTATCTTCATGTCCGTTACTTGTTTCTGTATCTCATTGATTCTGTCTTTCTGGTTTCGTACCTCATTATCCAGTTTTTCAAACTGTTGATTCGGGAATTGTATGGTTTTGTGGTAGGCATCTCGCTCTCTGCTGACATTCGCTAATTCCTTTTGATGTTTAGCTTCCCTAAGTAATTGATGTTTAAGGATAGAATTCACCTCATCCAGTGATTCTTTCGTTCTCTGCAGCTGTTCTTTTGCTTGCTTCGCTTCTTTCTGTTGTTCTTGGTACTTCTGTACGGCGTCCTGCAGCTGGAGTCTGGTGTCTTCCAGTAAGTTGCCTAGCGTGATCCGTGTGTCTTCTGTATCTTTGATTGTTTGTTTTAGCTTTATTATTTCGGTGTCGGCAGCTATCAGTAATTTGTCTTTTTCAGCCAATGTCTTATCTCTTTGGCTTGAGTGTTCTTCCTGTGCTTGGAGTGTAGCCTATAGTTGCTTGATCTGCTCATTGAGTGCATGGTTTTCCGCTCTTGCTGCTTGTAATTCTTCCTTAAGAGGTGTGATATCCGCCTTCATTATTTCCAATTTCCTTTGGAATTCTTCTCATGCATCGTATGTGGCTTGCTTCAGGTGTTGCGGAAGTTGTTGGGATAGATTGATTAAAAGGTGACCCATAGATTCTAGTTCCGAAAAAATTGGAATGGGGTGGGATGGCACAGGAGGGCGAGGTTGCGACGAGGTTCCTATGAGGAGTTGTTGTGAATTTGGAGGTGAATAATTGAGGGAGGATGTAGAGGCTTCAGAAGTTCCGGTGGGGTGACTGGGCTTGATGGGGCTGTGGGGTGGTTCTGGTTGGGAGATGGGGTTAGCAGGCGGTGTTTTGGGGAGGGCAGAGTCAGTAGTTTGTACCTTGTTTGTTTGTTCAGTTTCTGCGTTGTTTGCTTCTGTGGATTCCACTGCCTTCAGTAGATTGTCTAGTGCATCTTGATGAGATTGCTGCTCATTTTCCTATTGCTCTGATTCTTTTTTGGTCGAGATTGATTTTGTTTCTGCTTGATCGTGTTGTTCTTGTTGCTCTATCGATGATTCATTGTGCATTAAAGTTGTTGTATTATGGAAGGTTTCTTCTTCGTTCTTCTCTTTGTCTTTATTGTCCTCGTTATCGTTTCCGGCTGAGCCTTGTGCTTCACTTTTTGAGGAGCTAATTCTAATACGTTTCCGGCGGAACAACTGATTGAGCTCTTCTTCATCTTCTTCTTCCTCATCTTCTAGTAGCTGAACTAACTCTTCGTGCCTTAAGACTGGTCCTCGTGGTGGTGGTTGAGCGGCGAGTATGGTTGGGAAGAGGAAAGAAAGGATGTGGGGAATTCTGGATTGAGGGGTGGTTCCTTTGTTGACTTGTTTCACAATGGCGACACACTCCTTATGGATTCGGTGAAAGAAAAATGAGGTGAAATTAACGGGTTCATGTGCGGCAAGGTCGATGGCGGAATAGAAGGGGCGGGAGATACCGTAGGTGCGTTTTTGGAGGTTAAGGATTGCGACTAAGAACTGCAATGCAGTTCTTTCAGGTTCGGGGCGGCAGAGAATGGCGTATTCGTTTGATGAAAATCGGGGAAAAAGCTCTACCATTCGAGCTACAGGGATGCTAGGGCCATTCTTGCGGCCTTGTGGGGTGGGGCGGAACGCTTCGGCGAAAGCTTGGAAGGTCACTACGGTTCTAGAGGGTAGGGAGGGGAAGATCCATTGGCGTTCGGCCATGGGAGATTGGGCGATGGCTGGGATAATTTGTGCGAAGAAGGGATGGGCTTCCACTGAGTGCCAAGGCAGCTCAGCGAAGTTGGCCAACCCTCGGATACGCAGGTATTCTCCTACCTCGGTAGGGATACCTCCATGGAAAGCTGCAAAATTTGCCAATGCTTCCATTTCGCACGTGAACACGAATACACAGAATACAGCACACGAATACACAGTACACAGAAGACACGAGCACACTCACAAGAACAATAGCGTTTTTTGGCGCAACCGAAGAGCTTAAGTACAGACATTACGGTGGGGGGGGGGGGGGTAGGAAGTGATGGTTATCATTGTGCGGTGTTGGAATGATATTGCTTTTAAATTGGCATGCATACTTGAGTAATTGGTAAGGAGGGCGGCTTATGACAAAACACGGCTATAACAAATGTTGGTGCAAACAAGCCTTCACACTTGGCTTTGATTTGTACCTTGAAGACTCAACATAAGGCTTGGACAATTGGAACCTTGGAAGGCTAAAGATTGAACCCTTGAAGGATATATTCACTTGGAACAATGATCATAGGAACCAATGCTTAATTGGTTATTACTATTTATCTCATGTAAAAGTCTATATGACTTTAATCACTCTTGTAAACTCACCTACTTGAGGAAGTCGTGGAAAAGTAGATGAATGGTTGAGAGAATATCTCATTCACTTTTAGGTACATGATTCATGGAGATTGACATGGATTTGAAATTCAAAATTTACTCAATCTCTATATAAGTCACAAGTCAAAAGTCGCGGGTCAGTTGCTCACTTCCCGAGGCAATTCCAAGCAAATCATTGAGTGTGTGAGAGCTACTCTTTAGCCTACACCTCAGAGTACCATTGTGCATTACATATCTTGCCAATGGGAATGTACATTTGATAGATTCAATACATATACTCATAGTCATTATCTCTGTGTTTTTCTGAGTTAACATCTTCAAGTTTTTCAACTTAAACAGGGCATATCTCAAGATCTACTGAACCAAATTGGATGATTCAAAGCTCATTAGAACCAGCTCAAAGCATTCTACAACACTACAAAATTTCAAGTCATTCTATTCAGCCAATTGGGAGAAATCACAGTCGAAGCAGTCACTGAAGGAATTAAACCAATTGCAAGTGTGCTGGTCACACAGAGCTTAGGACTGAGCAGGTGTCATTACAGGAATAGTAAGTTTTTTGGACTTGTGAAGGTTCAAACTTATCTGTTTTGATTTGATCATTACACACTTGGTTTGTAAAGCACATATATAGTTTCTTGGTGTCAATTGAAAGCTCAAGGAGTCTCCTAACCATATCTGAAGAGAAAAGAGGGCAGGTGTGAAGCAGGATTTGCAGCACCAACTCAACTTCTGTGAGTACCCAGCCATCACATCCAACAGTGGTATTAGAGCAAATAAGGTAATCATGGGTGATGGTTTCCCTTCCTTCATTGACAAATTGGATAGAAACAATTATCAGGCTTGGTCATTGAGAATGAAGACCTATCTACAAGGGAAAAGCTTGTATGGATACATATCAGGAGATGAGGAGTTGCCCTCATTCAAAACCAGAGGCCTACCTACAAAGGATGAACATGAGAGACTCAACCAATGGTGTGCTAAAGATGCTTTGGCAAGGTCATATCTTCTAAACTCTATCTCTGATTTCCTTCTACCTCATGTAAGGAACTGTAAGACTTCCCAAGAGACTTGGGAAACCTTGTCAACATACTTTTCATCAAGCACAAGGGCCAGAAAGAATCAGCTATGGATTGAGTTTACAACTCTTAGGAAGCAATCAAAACAATGTGTCTCAGATTTTGTCACCAAAGTCAAAGACATTGCAGATCAACTTGCAAGTGTTGGAGAAGAAATTGAAGAAGAGCAAATAGTCAGACAAGTGATCAATGGACTAAAGGCAGATGACAAGTGGGAGAGCTTTACCACTGCAATGGACTTGTACATGGACATCCAAGCACCTGATTTAACAACTCTGATTGGACAACTCTTTACACATGAAGCAAAGATCACAAAGAATGGAGAGCAATCAAAAGGTAACAATCCCTCTGCCCTATATACTGATAAGAAGTCTAAAGACAAGGGTAAAAGCAAGAAGGTTGATGAAGAAGGATCCACCTCCCAAGCAAACTATGCAGGGAGAGGTAGATCATCTAGAAGTAGGGGCAGAGGAGGTAAGTCAGGTAGGGGGAGACCCTACAATCAATCTCCATGCAATATTTGTGGCTTGTCTAACCATACTACAGATGAATGCTATAAAAACTACAAGAACCAAAGAGGAAAAGGTCACCAAAGAGGAGGATACTCTCAAGGCAGAGGCAGATTCAATCAATCTCAAGGCTACCATGGCTACAACAATAATTACAACAACAACTACAACAATAGCTACAATCACAATGGCAATTATCAAGGAGGATACATGAACAGAAAGGATTACAACAATTATGCAGAGGATCAAGATGATTCCTTGTTGATTATGAACATGACATCTAAATCAGGTATCAATGATGATCATTTGTTCTATATTGATTCAGGTTGCTCTAACCATGTAGCTGGGAATGTTGCCTTACTCTCTGATTTGGAAGAACCTAAAGGCAAGCACCAAGTGCAGACAGGTGATGACACTAAACATTCAGTGGTTAAAGTAGGTAATGTCAAAACAAGTGATGGTAATCAGAATTTACTAAGCAGAGTATTGTATGTTCCAACAATCACCAAGAATCTGATGAGTGTAGGTCAGATTGTTGAAAAAGGTCTACAGGTCAGGTTCACTCAACATGGTGCATATGTGGAGGATCCAAGACATGGATTCAGAAGGATAGCCAAGGGAGAGAAATCAGGTAGATTATTTACCTTTGAACTTGAAGACACTAAGAATATTGCTTTGTACAACTATAAGGACCAAACCCTATCAGAATTGGAGATGTGGCACAAAAGATTAGGTCACATTGGAGAGAGGACCATAAAACAAATGAGCAGGGATCAATGTGTGCTTGGGATACCTAATGTATCCAAGCAACACATGATATACAAGTGTGGGGCTTGTCAATTTGGTAAGTCACACAGATTGCCATATACCAAAAAGGGTTTTATGCATGAAGACTACTTGGAATTGGTGCATACAGATGTTTGGGGACCAAGCAAGGAGTCATCCATATCTGGATCAAGGTACTATGTATCTTTTATTGATGACTATAGCAGATGGACTGTTTTGTACTTCATGAAACATAAAGATGAAGTATTTAATTGTTTCAAAAAGTATCTTGCATTAGTTGAGAATCAAACAGGTAGACATTTGAAGAGACTAAGGTCAGATGGTGGTGGAGAATACTTCTCCAATGACTTTGAAGAATTCTTGCAGGAAAGAGGCATCAAGAGGGAGATTACCACAAGGTACTCACCTGAACAAAATGGGGTAGCTGAAAGGAGGAATAGACTCATTGTGGAGACAGCTAGGTCTATGCTTAATGAGAAAAAACTACCAAATTATCTTTGGGCAGAGAGTGTATCTACTGCCACATACTTAATCAACAGGTTGCCATCAAAGACACTTGATGGAATGACACCCTATGAGGCTTGGCATGGTAAGAGACCATCTCTGGATCATTGCAAGATCTTTGGGTGTGTTGCATATGTGCATATTCCCTCACAGGTAAGGGGAAAGCTAGACCCTAAGGCTGAAAAGTGTATCTTCATTGGTTATGATTTGAATGAGAAGGGATACAGGTTTTATAACCCCTCAAACAAAGGCTTCAAGGTAAGCAGAGATGTCATCTTTGATGAAAATGATTCATGGTATGAAAATGAATGCAGGAAAGTTAGCCTACCTTATGATATGGAAGAAGACTTTCCAAAACTTATCAGGCAAGAACCAACTCAGAAGGAGGACACAAGCTCAGATGATGAAGACACCATCAACATTGAAGAATTCAAGGCTTGGAAATCCAAAGGGAAGATGAAGATGAAGCAACTTGAAGACAATCCAGAATCCTCAACTCAAGCTATGAGGAGATCTCAAAGAGAAAAGAAGAAACCTATTAGGTATGGGTATGATACTTCACTTGTAACCAAGCACTCTGTATATCTTGCAAAGGATATCTTGAATGAAGAACCAGGTACATTTGAGGAAGCTATTACTAAACCAGAATGGAAGGAAGCAATGGATGAAGAAATGGAGGCTCTCAAGGAGAGTGATACTTGGGACTTGGTACCCAAGAAGGACTCCATGAAAGTGATAGGATCCAGATGGATCTACAAACTCAAGAGGAACTCAGATGGTACAATAAATAGGTATAAAGCTAGGTTGGTAGCCAAGGGTTTTGCACAAACCCAAGGCATTGATTATGAGGAGACATTTTCTCCTGTGGCCAAGATGCCAACTATCAGAATTATGGTGAGTGTAGCTGCATCCAAGAATTGGAACATGTACCAATTGGATGTGAAGAATGCATTCTTGAATGGATGGATATCTGAAGAGGTCTACATGTCACAACCACCTGGCTATGAAGATCACAATAAGGTAAATCATGTTTGCAAATTAAAGAAGGCTCTGTATGGATTGAAGCAGGCACCTAGAGCATGGAATTACAGGTTGACAACTTATCTCTTGGATCAAGGATTTGTGATGAGTAAAGCAGATACTTCATTGTTTATAAAGAAGAACAATTCAGAGGTAATATACTTGTGTGTCTATGTTGATGACATCATTATTACAGGAAATGATGTTCAAGGAATTAGACACATCAAAGGTCAAATGATGAAGGAATTCAAGATCAATGATCTTGGATTATTGAAGTACTTCCTAGGACTTGAATTGGTCTACACAAATTCAGGTATATTCATTACTCAGAAGAAGTACATTCAGGACATGGTCAAGAAGTTTAATTTGCAGGAAGCTAAAGTCTCAAACATACCTATGGAGGTCAACCACAAACTCAGTGCACATGAAGGAGAAGAACTCAAAGATATAACAGGTTACCAAAGTTTGGTAGGTAGTCTTAATTATGCTACCTTAACCAGGATTGATATATCATATGGTGTTAGTGTACTTAGCCAATTTATGCATAAGCCAAGAGTACCACATTTGGAGGCAGCTAAGAAGATAGTAAAGTATCTAAAGGGAACACAAAATCATGGTTTGTACTTTCCATATTCATCAGACATTGATATCAAAGTATACTCAGATGCAGATTGGGCAGGTTGCAAGGATGACAGGAGGAGTACATCTGGTTACATATGCTTTGCAGGTGATAAACCAATTTCTTGGTCATCCAAGAAACAACCCACAGTGGCTCTATCATCCACTGAGGCAGAGTACAGAGGGCTAGCCAATGCCACTCAAGAAGCCATATGGTTGAAGCTACTATATTCAGAATTAGGCCAATACACAAGGCCACCAATCATATTTGGTGATAACACAAGTTCACTTCACCTAGCAGCTAATCCTGTGTATCATGCTAGGACAAAACACATAGAGGTTCATTACCACTATGTGAGGGAGAAATTACTTAGCAAGGAAATCCAATTATCATATGTGTCTACTAATATTCAATGTGCAGATTTGCTTACAAAAGCTCTGGATGGGAGCAAGCTATGCAGGTTTAAATCCATGATTGGATTACAGGATATCATTGAAGACTAAAGATGAAGACACAAGCAAGTGTTTGGCTTGAGGGGGAGCTGTTGGTGCAAACAAGCCTTCACACTTGGCTTTGATTTGTACCTTGAAGACTCAACATAAGGCTTGGACAATTGGAACCTTGGAAGGCTAAAGATTGAACCCTTGAAGGATATATTCACTTGGAACAATGATCATAGGAACCAATGCTTAATTGGTTATTACTATTTATCTCATGTAAAAGTCTATATGACTTTAATCACTCTTGTAAACTCACCTACTTGAGGAAGTCGTGGAAAAGTAGATGAATGGTTGAGAGAATATCTCATTCACTTTTAGGTACATGATTCATGGAGATTGACATGGATTTGAAATTCAAAATTTACTCAATCTCTATATAAGTCACAAGTCAAAAGTCGCGGGTCAGTTGCTCACTTCCCGAGGCAATTCCAAGCAAATCATTGAGTGTGTGAGAGCTACTCTTTAGCCTACACCTCAGAGTACCATTGTGCATTACATATCTTGCCAATGGGAATGTACATTTGATAGATTCAATACATATACTCATAGTCATTATCTCTGTGTTTTTCTGAGTTAACATCTTCAAGTCTTTCAACTTAAACAGGGCATATCTCAAGATCTACTGAACCAAATTGGATGATTCAAAGCTCATTAGAACCAGCTCAAAGCATTCTACAACACTACAAAATTTCAAGTCATTCTATTCAGCCAATTGGGAGAAATCACAGTCGAAGCAGTCACTGAAGGAATTAAACCAATTGCAAGTGTGCTGGTCACACAGAGCTTAGGACTGAGCAGGTGTCATTACAGGAATAGTAAGTTTTTTGGACTTGTGAAGGTTCAAACTTATCTGTTTTGATTTGATCATTACACACTTGGTTTGTAAAGCACATATATAGTTTCTTGGTGTCAATTGAAAGCTCAAGGAGTCTCCTAACCATATCTGAAGAGAAAAGAGGGCAGGTGTGAAGCAGGATTTGCAGCACCAACTCAACTTCTGTGAGTACCCAGCCATCACATCCAACAACAAAGAGAAAAGAAAGAACAGAATGAAAAGTAAAAAACAAAAGCTAACAAAAATACGGTCCACCGCCGAATGAATTAATGCGGACTAGTAGTGCTTTGATACGGCCGTAGCTTCGAGCCGTTGATTGCTTTTGGAAGTGGATTTCCGGTCAACATAGTCAACCGGAAAGTTGCTGGACCGATTTGCTCTAAGATCTTGTAAGGGCCGAACCACCGTAATTTAAATTTGCCTGCGGATCTATTTGACTTTGCATTATAGAAAAGTACAAGCTGTCCTACCGAAAATACTGGAGTCTTCCGGTTTCGATCGTGCGTCCTTGCCTGTCTTAGTTGGACTTCGCGCATGGTTTAAAAACTGAGCCATCGATGCTCATTTAACTCTCTGAGAATGTCCAACGGAATTGACAGTGAGTCTTCCGGTAGAAGTTTCTGAGTGATTGCTATGCGTAAACTTGGTATGACTATCTCCATTGGTGCTATAGCTTCTAATCCATAAGCTAATTTGAAAGGTGTCAATCCTGTTGTTACCTTGTACGTAGTCCGGTATGCCCATAACACTGCAGGTAGCAGTTGATCCCATCTTTCCGGTGATTCCATGATCAATTTGCGAAGGATATTCAGCAGAGATTTGTTTGTACTTTCGGCCAATCCATTGGCTCGAGGATAATAAGGAAAACTAAATTTATGTGTGACCTGGAACGACTGTGTAAGTGCCTTCATTAAATTGTTTACAAAATGAATGCCTTGATCTGAGACAATTTCAAGTGGTAAGCCAAAACATGGAAAGACATCGGTTAGGAGACACTTTGCTACCGTAACTACTGTAGCAGACCGTAAAGCCCAGGCTTCTGCCCATCTGGTTGCATAGTCTGTGCAGGTCAGTATGTAACGGTTGTTACTGTAGACTGTTGGAGGTGTAATTGGACCAATAAAATCTAGACCCCATTTCTCGAAAGGTTCCAATGGTAAGATGGGTTGCAGAGGAAAAAGATGACGTTGCAAAGGCTGGCGAGATCTTTGACAAGTATCACATTGTTTGACAAACTGTGAGATATCTCTGTACATTGTTGGCCACTAGAGACCATTCTGCAGAATTTTCCAGTGAGTTAAGTCTGCTGCAAAATGGCCACCGGAAGGAATTGAGTGAGCCAAAGTAATAACTGAATTAACTTCATGTGGTGGAATACAGCGAAGTAAGATTCCGGTATGATCTACATAATATAATTCTCCAGCAATTAACCGAAATTGACGGCTAAAGACTGCAATTTTTCTGCGTACCGCCATAAAAGTCTGAGATGGAAGGCAACCATCAGTGAGAAAGGTCAAGATCTGATCATAATATGAAAATGGGATAGGTGGGTCTGCAGAATCTTTATTAATTGGTTCTGATACATAAATCGTGGGTGTCGTGTCATCTATACCCAGCGGAGCTTCACTGGAATCTCAGCGGGATAAGAAATCTGCTAAGGCATGTGAATTGTCTGGCCGGTGAATGACTTCGTAATCAAATTCCTGCAAGAGTAAGACCCATCGCGCTAATCAACCACCTAGATGCTACTGCCGAACTAGATAGATAAGTGCAGCGTGATCTACATGAAATGTGAATTTAGGGCCTAGCAAGTAATGTCTGAATTTCTTGACCGAATATACTAGCCCTAGACATTCTCTTTCTGTTACAGAGTAATTCCTTTCAGCAGGGGCTAATCTTCGACTTGCATATACACTGGTCTGAACCATTTATCAATTTGTTGCATCAGCACACTTCCTATTGTTATATCTGAAGCATCGACAAATACATGAAATGGGTGATCCCAGTCCGGCGGTTGTAAGATAGGCACTTGTGTTAATAAATGCTTTAAATGATCAAATGCTATCCGGCATTCGTGGGTCCATTCAAATCGTTGAGGGGTCTTGGTAATTAGCTTGTTCAGGGGTATTGCCAAATGAGCAAGCCACCGTAAGTGTATTCCATGCCACCGTACTTGACCCAAAAAGTGCATGACTTCTTTTGGAGTAGCTGGCACCGGAGCTTCTAATACTGCCGAAATTTTATCTGGATCTACTTGGATACCTTGTGCAGATACAATGTGGCCAAGTAACTTGCCACATGAGACCGCAAACACAGATTTGTTTGGGTTCAAGAAGATTCTATACTCTCTGCATTTTTGAAAGCAGCACCGTAAATGGAATAGGTGTGCTATCATCTTACTGAAAATTGAAAAATCGTTGAGATATACTTGCATAAATGAAGTGAGATAAGGAGAAAATATATCCTGCATACATCTTTGAAATCTGCTTGGTGCGTTTCTTAATCCAAACCACATTACCGTACAAGCAAAGACACCCCAATTGGTAATAAATGCAGTTTTCGGTATATCTTCTTCGGTCATTCTCACTTGGTTGTAGCCAATGTATCCATCTAGGAATGAATACACCTCGTGACCTGCTACTCTATCAAGCATGGTATCCAAAAAGGGGATTGGAAAGGGATCCGGTACGGTTGCTGCATTTAATTTCCGGTAATCTACACAGATTCTCAATTGCTTGTTTTGTAAGACAATAGTTACGCAATATAACACAGGAGCAATAGCAGAGAAGATAACAGATATAGGAGAATCTCAACAATTTTCTACTAGCAGCAAGTACAAAGATGATGGCGTTGTCCACCCGTTAAATGGTGATCTAGACAACTCTAGATAGGGAGATACAAGGTAGAGGTATGCTCGCTCAACTCAATGTCTTAGGTAGTGCAGAAGTCATGTATATATAGGATCATGGGTGGCCTGCCATGGACGGCTATACATGGGCGGTAGAGCGTGGGCGGCCACCGCCCGCGTAATTGCCATACATGGCTTAGACTGGTTGAACCGACCTAACAAATATAAATGATTTCTGACTCCGACAGGGAATATTCCATGGAATATTCCCTTTACCATCGCACCGGGGGCGCTGCCCCCGGACCCCCACCAAGGGGTCCTGGTAACTCCCTTTCCTTATAATATCTTACATGGTCCAATATGACCTTCATCCAACATTCAAGTTGGGATTCCCATCAATTGGGTAATGCACGCTTGGCTTCTCCTCATAAAGGGGGCCTTACAAAATGTGCATACAATCATGAGGGGTAGACATTGATCATACTCTAACACCCCCCCTCAATGTTTACCGATGATAAATCAAGTAGGTCTCGGTCCTATGCCCATCTGTTGAAGATGCTTGTTGAGCTGCTCTCTTCCAAGTGCTTTAGTGAATATGTCAGCACAATTTGCCTCTGTTGGGCAATATTCTAGCTCCACAATTTCATCTTCAATTAGCTCACGAATGTAATGGTACTGTACTTCTATGTGCTTGGTGCGAGCATGAAATACTGGGTTCTTTGCAATAGCCATACAACTTTGATTATCACACTTGAGTACAATTGGCATATTTGATGGAAAGCCTATATCTGCAAGAATTCTCCTTAACCAGACTGCCTCACAAGAAGCAAAACAAGCTGCTTTGTACTCTGCTTCAGTGGAGGAGAGTGCGAGAGTTGGTTGCTTCCTACTTACCCAAGAAAATATTCTTGAACCAAGTGAGAAACAATATCCAGAAACTGATTTTCTAGAATCACAATCTCCAGCCCAATCTGAATCACAATATCCTTGGAGTGTATCACCTGTGGTATACAAAATACCAAAATCCAAGGTTCCTGCAATGTACCTTAGAATTCGCATTCCAGCATTCCAGTGACTCTCCTTAGGTTTGTTGGAAAACCTGCTTAACACTCCAACAGCATAGCAAATGTCTGGTCTAGTGTTGCACAGAAAAATAAGACTTCCAACGAGCTTCCTATACTTCTTAGCATTTACATCAGGCATGTTATCATCCATAGATAGCTTATGATTTACCTCCATAGGTGTGCTAGTTGGTTTGCAGTCCATCATTCCAAATGCCTTGAGAATTTCTTTGGAATATTTTTGTTGTGAGATGAAAATGCCATCCTTCCTTTGCCATACTTCAATTCCCAGACAAAAATGGAGTAGACCTAAGTCTGTCATTTCAAACTCAGTTCCCAAGCTGATCCGAGTTTGATTGATGAGTTCCTGATGATCTCCTGTAATGATCAAATCATCTACATATACAATGACAACAACTAGCTTGCTATCCCTTTTCGTTACATACAAGTTAGCATCAGAAGTACTTCTTTCAAAACCCATATTTTTAAAAAAATGATCAATTCGTTGGTACCAAGCCCGTGGAGCTTGCTTAAGTCCATACAAAGCTTTCTTCAACCTGCAAACTTTATTTTCTGAATTGGGCACCTCAAAACCTGGTGGTTGAGATACATATACCTCCTCCTTGAGGTGACCATTCAAAAATGCAGATTTGACATCCATCTGGAAAATAGGCCAAGACTTTTGTGCAGCTACTGCAAGTACCGTCCGAATAGTTGTCATGCGTGCTGTTGGTGCAAAAGTTTCTTGAACATCAAATCCTTCAATCTGTGAAAAACCCTGTGCAACTAATCGTGCCTTATACTTTTCTAATGTTCCATCAGCTTTATACTTAGCTTTCCAAATCCATTTAGTACCTATTACCTTCTTCTTTGGTGGCAAGTCGACTAGATCCCATGTATCATTTTTGAGTATACTATCATACTCAGACTGCATTGCCGCTCTCCAATCTGGATCATCAATGGCTTCTTCAATGGTGGTAGGTTCCTTTATCGAACCCATGATATCTGCCATTAGAGCCATGTTAACAATGTGTTCTGAGGCTCTTCTTTGCTCCTCTATTCTCTTTGATCTTCGTAATCCATCCGATGATGATTCTGGTGCATCTACATGTGGATTGTGATCATCAAAGAGCTGTTGTGCCCACTTCGGTAGTGGCTTACGCTGTGCAGCTACAATTGGTTGGCTTTTTATTGAGGAAATATCTCCATCAGATGTTTCCTCCTCCTCAACTTTAACCTGTCTTTTGATAGGCACAAGGTGAGATATTTCTCCGTTTGATGAGATAGTAGATTTACCTTTATCTTCTACTAAGTGTGGTCGTTCATCAAACACCACATCTCGGCTGACAAAAAATCTTCCTTGCCTCAGGATCCCATAACCTGTATGCTTTAGACTCTTCACTATATCCTAGGAAGACACACTTTTTGCTTTTTGAATCCAACTTTGATCTTGTTGAATCAGGAATATGTGCATAACAGAAACAACCAAAAATTCTGAAATGCAAAACTGAAGGCTTTTTACCAGAATATGCTTCTTGAGGAGTCATCCCCTTCAGAGCTTTTGTGTAGCTTCGATTGAGGATGTAGACTGCTGTATTGACTGCTTCTGCCCAGAATGAATCAGGCATGTCTTGAGCCTTTAACATACAACGAGCCATTTCAACTACTGTCCTGTTCCTGCGCTCAACAACGCCATTTTGTTGAGGTGTATGAGCTGTGGTAAGTTGCCTTTTCACACCATGCTCCTTACAGTAATTGTTGAATTCTGTTGACAAGAATTCACCTCCTCTATCTGTTCTAAATTTCTTCAGTTTCCTTCCTGATTCACTTTCTACATACTTATGCCACGCTTTAAATTTTTCAAAAGCATCAGCCTTCTCTCGAATGAAATAAACCCACATCTTTCTACTATAATCGCCGACTAACAGCAAGAAGTAGAAAGATCCTCCTAAAGCAGGTGTAGACATTTTACCGCAGAGATCAGCATGTACCAACTCTAGAGGAGCTTGAGATCGATTGCTGGTCTCTCTTGGAAATGCCTTTCGTTGTTGCTTGCCCATCATACAAGCTTCACAAGGTTCCTGCAACTCTGAAAATGCAGGCAAATGAGCAACCATCCCTGTTCGTTGCATCTCCTTCAAAACTGCAAATCCGAGATGCCCAAATCGTTGGTGCCATAACCTGCTTACATCTTTATCTTCTGTAGCAGTTAAAGCACTTAACTCATACAAGTTATCCCGTCGTGTGCCTTTACCTACAACATTACCTGATGAATCCATGATTTCCGCACCACTCTTATTGAAGTGAACTTCGAGTCCACGATCTGTTATTGCAGAAACTGACAACAAATTTCTTTTGAGTGTAGGTACATAGAGAACATCGGATAACTTTTTCTCAACACCTGGAGAAGTGATAAAAGAGATGGTTCCAGTTCCTTCAGCTGGACACTTGGAGTCGTTTCCCACCACTACATTGATGGATTCCCGCAGAGGCACTAGGGAACTATACCAATCCTTTTTACTAGTCATATGGCGAGAAGCTCCACTATCTAAAATCCATGGCTCATCAACACGAGCTTGAGCAGATGAACATACCTCTTCAATAGCTACCCAAAGTTCCAGCTCTGTGTTGTTTGCAGACTCTTTGTTCTTCCATGATGATTTTACAGTCCCATTCCGTTCATCAGCTTGCTTCTTTCTGCAATCCTTGATGGCATGGCCTTTCTTTTCACAATAGAAGCAACTTCCTGTGAACTTTTTCTTCTTTGGCTTCTTCTTTGATCCCTCTGAAGAGCCTTTACCTTTTGCATTTGCTGAGAATGCAGCATCAGTTGTACTTTGTCGATTCTTCAGCCGCATCTCTTCTTCTAAAAGCATGGCACAGAACTCTTCAAATGTAAGAGGAGTTGGCCTTACCTGAGTGTTAAGGGCTGTTACTAATCCATCATACTTTGCTGGAAGAACACGTACAGATCTTCGAGCTAGCTCTTCTGGTGTTATAACAACACCAACTGCAGCCAATTGATCTTGAAGATGCTTTATCCGTTTGATAAAATCTTCAGCCTTTTCAGAATCAGAATGCTTTTCATTTGCCAACTGATTTTCTAAATTCTGTATCCTAGTGTGGTTCTTGGTCTCATATTGTCGAGCCAATATGCCCCAAGCCTCATGTGCTTTAGTAGTATGTTGAACTAAAGTAAGCACAGAATCACTTACACTAGTGACAATCGCACATAATGCATCAGCATTCCGCCTCTTCCAAGCTCGTAGAAGATCTGGATCTGGCTGAATCATCAATCTTGAATTTGCTGGATCTTCAACTGGTATAGGCTCTGGATCCAATCCCATCGGTCCCATGACAGTGTCAAGTAATTCATAGGAGTCCAAAATTGCAGAAATTTTGAACTTCCAGAGTGTATAGTTGGTTCCATCCAGCTTCCCTTCAGTGAATGCAGGTGGACGAATTCGAATAGGTGCAGCATTAACATTAGGTGAAGCACCAAGACTAGTGTTCGACGATGAAGCCATCATGTAATCACTCGAATAATCTACTGATATTCTAGTCTGCTAGTAGGCTAAAATAATGATACTTCTCAAGCTATTCGAACCTTACAGCTCTGATACCATGTAAGACAATAGTTACGCAATATAACACAGGAGCAATAGCAGAGAAGATAACAGATATAGGAGAATCTCAACAATTTTCTACTAGCAGCAAGTACAAAGATGATGGCGTTGTCCACCCGTGCGCTCTCAAGGTAGAGCTTAAATGGTGATCTAGACAACTCTAGATAGGGAGATACAAGGTAGAGGTATGCTCGCTCAACTCAATGTCTTAGGTAGTGCAGAAGTCATGTATATATAGGATCATGGGTGGCCTGCCATGGACGGCTATACATGGGCGGTAGAGCGTGGGCAGCCACCGCCCGCGTAATTGCCATACATGGCTTAGACTGGTTGAACCGACCTAACAAATATAAATGATTTCTGACTCCGACAGGGAATATTCCATGGAATATTCCCTTTACCGTCGCACCGGGGGCGCTGCCCCCGGACCCCCACCAGGGGGTCCTGGTAACTCCCTTTCCTTATAATATCTTACATGGTCCAATATGACCTTCATCCAACATTCAAGTTGGGATTCCCATCAATTGGGTAATGCACGCTTGGCTTCTCCTCATAAAGGGGGCCTTACAAAATGTGCATACAATCATGAGGGGTAGACATTGATCATACTCTAACATGTTTTTCTTTGGCACAATCACAATCGGAGAGATCCATTCAGCATGCTCTACTGGCATGATGAATTTGACTTTTAATAACCTATCAAGTTCTGCCTTTACCTGAGATGCATAATGGGGATTCATCCGGTAGCTGGTTTGCTTTATCGGCCTTGATTCTGGCTTCAGCATAACCTTGTGCTGGTAGATACGGGGGTCCAATCCTTTCATGTCTTTGTAGTCCCATGCAAAGACATCGGTGAATTCTCGGAGTAGCTGGATTAAGCCTACTTGAAATGTTTCCGGTAAGTTTTGCTTTATCTTCACAGGCCACGGGTGATCTTCATCTCCTAAATTGTAAGTGATTAGCTGATCTTCGAGAACATAGAACTGTTGATGTTTCTCTGTGTTGTATGTTGGTTTAAAGAGTTGCTGCAGTTCATCGTCATGTGTCGAAACAGTGTCTTCCTTCTTAGCTTCTTCTGTGATGGGTATTACCGTACAGACTGAAGCATTCCAATTATCTACAACGGTCTGTAGATCAACAGTTCCTAAAGAAATTAAATCAACGTTATTCTTCAAAAACTCTTCTTCTTCATCATCTGATAATCCATCTAGCATATGGACGGGTTCAACAAAATACGGTCTAGCGTGTAGCTCGCAAGGTTGTATAGCATCTAATTTTACCACATATCTTCGATTGGCATCTTTGAACGCAAGCTCTTGTGTAGACCAGTCCTGTATTACCTTCGAATGCTTCAGCCAAGGTCGGCCGAAAAGAAGGTTGTAATCCAAAGTGGATTCCGACAGATCTAGTATGACAAAGGTCATTTTAAAGGTCGTACCTTGCAAAGTGATGGGTATATTTCGCACAAGTCCTACGGGATGGACTCTTGATTGCTCTACCATTGTGACAAAAAATTGAACTGGTTTGATTTCGATCCATCCTAATCTTTTGCATAAGGCCGCAGTCGCAATGTTAACACCAGAGCCTCCATCAATCAATACTTGCGTAATCTTATGATTCTTATACCATACTCTAATCAAGGGGACTGAATGATCGACCATAGAATCAGGTTCCGATTGAACTACTGTTGTTGCCGGAATACAAGAAGGTACCGGACTGAACTCTTGTTGGAACTGTTGTCAAATTCCAGGTACTAATGCCAGTAGTTGGCCTAGAGGCAGAGTGATAGATGCCTTAGATAAGATTTGCCAGGCCTGTTGAGATTGATTGACAGGCTCTACTGATGTTGAAGTTGATGCTTCTGCTGATGCGGAGGTGTCTACGGTTGGTAATGTATCTACTGCTGATGATGTTCCTGCTGCTGACTCCCTTTGTTGCGTTTCTTCCTTCGTTAACGAGGGTTGGGTTACCGGAATAAGCTTTGGAAAGACTGGTGGTTCTGTTGTGGTCCACTGACTAGCTTTGTTGTACATTCTGTGTTGTTCACGTATCCTTGGTTCAAATATTTCTGCTGCCGGTTGCAGTTGTTTACCGGAACGGGTCTGGACTGCAGCAGCCTGTGTCTCCACCGGTGTGATTTTTACCATGTTGGCCATTGGATTTTGACGTTCCTCCTTCCTTTGATCATACTCAGCTGCATCCTTACAAAATCTCCTAATATGTCCAAATTCATCACAAAAATGGCAGCGTGGTGGTGGTAAATTGGGATTTTCCGGTGGTGGTCCGTTCTGCCAGCGATGTGCATTATAGTTGTTGTTCCTCTGTCCTCTGTAATTTTGATATCCTTGCTGCTGGTTGTTTCTCATTTGTGGAGGCACATAGTGGTTGGCTGGCTGCCCTTGTTCCTGGATAATTATGTTGACAGTTGCTGTTCCTTGTACTCTAGCGTTGTATGCGCAATTTTCGGTGGTGTGTCCGACGATGTTGCAGATAGCGCAGAATGTTTGATTAAGTGCGCAATTGGCACTGGTATGTCCTGAATTTTTGCATATGTTGCAGTAAACTTGTCTAGTCATATCTTCTGTAACATTTTTGTTTGCTTTTAACCATTCCAGATCTTCTGTAAATCCGCCAACTTTGTTTTCCAGTTGCAGAGTCATTGCAATTACTGCATCGAGTGTCATAGCTCCGACACATCTTATGATCATGATTTGCTTAAGTTGTGGAACCAAGCCATTGATGAACCACTGAGTGATAACATCATCTGGTAAGTTAGCATGGGCCGGTGGTAGCTACCTTAAGTGTGTTCTGAAGAGAGTAGCATACTCCTGTACGGTTTGATTTGGTTTCTGTCTGTTATTGTGCAGATAATCAAAAATTTCGGCTGGATTCTTTTTTATCCTGAATCGCTACAAAAAAGCATCTCGCACTACTTCGTAGGTGCCGAAATGATTAATATCATATTCTGTAAGCCATCTAGCTGCTTCATTAACAAGTGTAGATTGGAAGACAATGGCTTTGTAGGCCTGATCCGGTGGATGGCTGAGAACTGCGTAGATTATCTCGAAAGTGCGTACGTGAGCATCTGGATCATCTCCTAGAAATCTGCCAAACTTCGTGTATGTCACTCCCGTTGGAGGTGGCCTGGGTTGACATAACTGTTATTGTTGTTGTTGTTGTCTGTTCATCGTGAGTGTATTATACCTTCCTTCTGTATCTCTGGCCTGAATATCTAAACTACCGGAATCTGTATCGTCAGATGGCGCACTTTCCGGTGTGATTATCTTGCTTGATATGCTTCGAATCTCTGTTTCGAACAGCCTTCCTTCCTCCTTGATGTCAAGTGTATGGGAACTTACTTTCATGCGCGGTGATTGGGCTGAGGATTCAGCACAAAATGCTAAATCGTCACCGAAAAACTGTGATTCTCTTACCGAAATTTCACCAGAATGAACCGAAATTATGCCCGAATTCGGCGTTTTTTTGCCTTCGCCAATTTCTTTGACTAGAGTGTTTCTAATCGTAGATGAATCTGAATCTTTTCCCCAGATTGTTAAACTAGATTCCCACTGTGCCTTGGTAGGTTCTGGAATTACTATATCTTCGACAGACTGTGTCGAAATAGTACCGGAATGTACCAGAGGCGTAACAAGTTCCACCGGAATATGACCGGAATTAGTTTTAACGTTCTTAACTTTCTTGACAACTGGGTCAGTCCTAGTTGTACTTCCACCTCCCAAAGTTGGCTTTAGTACTCCAGATTGATGGTTCTTGGGATACGTTTCATTGGATCGAGTAACCGGCATGTATCATCTTTTGTTCTAATCGCGTAGTATTACTAACGGAACAGTCTACAACAATCTGGTTCTGTTGCTACTGCCAATCGAACAATAATCTGATTCTGACAAACAACTGGCAATCTTGATGCCACTTTCCCATAGACGGCGCCAAGTGTTAAAGAAGTGTAACAAAGTGTTACACGTATTAAATATATTAAACGTACGATGTCTTCCTGACTTACCGAAATCGTTACCGAACAAATATTAAACGTAAAACAGTGCCTCACCGTAAACTGTGTTAAACTTCAGTATCCTTACTGAAGTGCATGACTAGACCGACATGGGTTCTTGGGAGTGGTAGGGGTCTGTTAGACAGAGGCCCTGTACTAATTTCCCGAATCTTTACACAACAGTAAATAGCCACTAACACATCTTAGCTCAGTTATTAGCCTTTAACAAACAATATCTGATTTCTGGGAATCTGTGTATCTAACTTTTACAGACTAAAACCGACTATTGAGACAGAGCGATGGTCCGGATCAATACTAACAACTAATTGGTATAATATTTTGTAAACCAACACACAACTTCATGACAAGCATATATGGCGGATAGTATCCAAACTCACAGTAGGCAGTAAATCAACCAGAAGATACTATCATTGATAGATTCATTCGTCGTAAAATTTATCAGTACTCTTCAGTCAACTTATTTAGGCTACTGAACGTACTAGTTCTTCTCATAATCGGGGTTACCAGAGAATGATACCGAAGGTACTGAATCCGGTATCACAACAGAGCATACGGAAACACACTTCCAGTGATCTATTCGACTATCAATTAACTTATGCAAAGAAATGACTGACAGTACATAAACCCTGGGGACTTATACAACCAAACACAACGCCAATAAGCAGACACACAACCTTTTACTACGATTCGTTACTATGCACCACAGTATCAAGGGGCGAGACGGAATGATCAGAACATTAACAAGATTCAGACTACACAACACTACATTACACAGGCTTCGACAATCACTCTGGTAAGTCCAGAAAAACGGGCTCTTGACCACTCTTTTTCCATTGCTTTATAAAGAAATTTACAGGATGCACGTACCAAATTTTCGCGCAAATTTCGAAACACTCCGTTACATTCGGCAGTCATTACATATGTCCCACTCCGGCGGCCGATTAAAAATAGAAACATTTTATGTTAACTAAATTATAAAATATCATTGTTATAACTACAAAGCGGCATCTACCTATTCTATGACATAATTAAATACATATCAATATCTTTGTGCTCTTTTCAAAATTGATCACACTCATTATGCATAATCGTCCTCAAAATTCTCAACGGGCTAAGTTTTATTTCCTTATAAATGTAGGATTTACAAATTCACAATATTAAGAGCACATGTCCCTATGATCATTGTTTGAATAATGATCTTATCCAAACCCACCACTGATAATTTTCTACAATGACATGTGTTTTAAATAGACTACCTTTTAAAATAACATATAAATTAAATAACACTCTTTAATTAAGGAGTGGCAATAAGGAGTCTCTCATCTACCAAGGAGGGGATTTGAACTAGCAACCTCACATTTAGAATTTGTGTTTTATCAGTGCACTACTCGTATATTTAACTTAACTTTCATCTCTCTTACTTTTTAATTCCTAAGAACCACCCTTCCATTTCATTTGAGTTCAAGAATTCTTAATATTATTTTCACATCTTTAGTAAGGGGTTTCTTTTCCTATATAGCCGTGGAGCCTATGCATACCATGGAGGACTTTGGTGAATCACCTCTATCTAGGGTACTACTCCAACAACAATTGGAACTTCTGTGTCACAAACTTCCAAGCACCCAAAGTGAGATCCAAGAATGTGACCATATACTTTAGAAAATAAATTCCAAGGAGGACAACCTTACAAGGATGTTGAATGCCATTGTTATTGCCCAAGTTGATGAGACACAGTCCAAGATTGGCATCAAGAACTTTGAATTTTCATAGTTTGATGGCAGTTAGGATGGTGAACTTGTTTTATTATGCTTCTAATTGCTTATTAGGGAAGGCCCGGATTGGGTGGAATGTTTTAGAATAGTGGACATTTTCCCATGACATGGAAATCCTTTCAAGAGAAAATTAAGGATTCTTTTCTTTCCCCTTAGTTCCATCTACATGTTTGTCATTCATAGACCATATTCACATGGAAGGAGGTTGATATCATTACTACTTACACAGAGTGATTCTTGTTGGTGCAGGACAACCATCAATTGATGATTTTGACAAAAGTTTGAAGTCAAAAGATGAAGCAAATATCAATATTTAAGATTGAAGTTAGTGTATGATCAGAGAATGAAGTCTTGTATATACATGTACACTAAACTTGAATTAACTCACTTATAACTTTGTTATGGTTAAGAGTTTGTGCATATATGCCTTTATATACAAGTAGAAATTCGGGCCATGTAAGAAAGATGATGAAAAGACAAGTTGTAAGAGTCATTAGACACTCTAGAAGTGATGAGAATATAGCTCATCAATCAGATGCAATGTTTTCTTGAATAGAAGAAAATTTGTTCTCGATCTTTTGCTAAGTGCTCCTTTTGTGTTTATTCTTTTTTAAAATTCTTTTGTATAAGTCTAAGTCTATAGTTGACTGACCTCTGTACAAATTTTTAGATCCTAATTGTGATGAGGCTGAGAGAATTGAGAGTAGGAACATTTACCTGTGTAAATGTAAAGAAGAGAAGATTGTAGTAGGTGCAAATTTGATGGTAACATCTTTGTGAGTTCTCCTTCCAGAGTGTAACATTTTGAGCAAGCAAGCACTTATTCTTTAATTTGGAAGGTAAGCTACCTATGGCTAAAAGCATTTGAATAAATGGGGTCTAGTTTGGGAGAACCATGCATTAGAAGTCGTAGGTGTCAAAGTCGACTATAGAGAAGAACAGTTTCAGACATAGGTAGATTGTTTTGATCATATCTCAAGATCTGCTGTATCTATTGAGAAGTTTTAACTTGGAGAATGTGTGAAACCTTTATGTAACACCTTGTATAAAGTTTTATTAGAAACTTTATACAGTTGATCAGCCAATGAATGAGTTATGTGCAGCAAACGTTTCTATGTAGTAACTTTCTTCAAGGCTAGCTAAAATCTTGATAATTTACCATTGATCTTTCAAAATTGGTTAAGGTTTTGGGTTGTTCATGATATGTAGATGCTCTAAAATCAAGGATAACTTGTTATTTTGGAGATTAACACTCTCCATCAGTGGTATTAGAGTAGGAGTCATCAAAATTAAAGAAAGGAGAACCCCGGACTATTGCAGTTATGTAGAAATCAACCTTTGAAGACTCAAAAGTTGAAAGTTTGAATTAAAAGATAGAGAAGGAAGCTTGCAGCTATCAAGAAGATCAAAAGCAACCACATTTGAAGTAAAGGTACATTTATTCCTCACCAAGGCTGAAGAATTTAATAAAGAGGTGAAGAAAAGATGGGAGATTCTCTTCAGATAGAGAAATTGGATAGAGAAAACTATCCTGCTTGGTCTATGAGGATGGAAGCTCATCTTATGAGCAAAGACTTGATAGGATACATTACAGGTGAAGAAGAAAAACCAGAATTTAGAGATTTTAGTGTTTCAACTAGGGATGAACTCTCATATTTGAAGACATGGATGAAGAAGGACGCTCAAGCTAGGAGTATTATCTACATGGGAGTCAATCATTACTTGCTACCTCATATTAGAGGACTTGAAAGTGCAAGTGACATATGGAATGCTTTGGAGGAGCATTTTCAAAATACTACAAAGTCAAGGAAGACATCTTTATGGGAAGAGTTTACCACATTCAAGAAGAAGGCTTCTCAATTCATTTCTGATTATGTAGCAAGGTTGAAGGACATTGCAGATGCATTAGGAGCAGTTGATGAAGATATTGAAGAGGAAAAATTGGTAAGGCAAATTCTCACAAGTTTGAGAGGAGATGAGAAATGGAAGCCATTCATTTTATCTACTGAATTGTCACTAGATCATTTCACTCCTGATTTGAATCAGTTGCTAGGACATATGATAACCTTTGAGTAGGATGTCAAAGGTGATGTTGATAAAAGTATAGTATTCAAAGGACAAGAAGAAGTGTAACAAAGGCAAGCAACAATTGAATGAAGAAGAAGGTACAGCTAGCCAAGCTAACTTCCTAAGAGGAAGAGGTGGTGGCAAAGGAAGAGGAAGAGGTAGAAGCAATAAAGATGGTGCCAAAGCTTGCTGGATTTGTGGTAAGACTAATCATTTAGCTCATGATTGTTGGCATAATAATCAGAATGGTGGAGGATATAATCAGAACTTTAATTCAAGAGGAAGAGGTAATAGAAATCAGAGAGGTAATTTTAGAGGTAGAGGTAGTAGAGGTTTCTTTGGAAGAAATGTAGGTAGAGGCTTTCAAAGTCAATCCTACAATAATACCTACTACAACTATGCTTCAGATAAGAAGGAGGACTCAACCTTAATTATGAATGCAACTTGTGAAAGAAAAAGTGAAGATCAAAGAGTCTTCTACATAGACTCAGGGTGTAGCAATCACCTGAGTGGCAACATTGCTTTGATGACTGATTTGGAGAATAAAGTAAGTACTCATGTGGTTCAAATAGGTGATAAGACAAAGCATTATGTGAAGTCTATTGGATCAATAAAGCCCAAGGATGGAAGCACTCTTCTGAGTAAGGTTTTGTATGTTCCTACAATCCCAAAGAATCTGATAAGTGTAGGGCAAATGATCCTAGTTGAGGAACTTGGGAAAGATGGATGTAAGAAGCCTCAATCATGGGCACTTGGGAAGTGTTGGACCATGGGGAGTTTGGAACTAGCCAAGATGGAAGCCAATGAAGCACAAGTTGAAATCGAAGAAATGCCAATGTTTGATCCAGAATGTGATGAACTATGAACTTCAAGAAGTGGAGAACTCAGAAGGTCATCAAGGCATCAATGGCAACCTACAATGTATAGCTATGATACTTCTTTCTTGACTACTAAAGATTATGCTTACATTGTAAAAGGAGAGGAAGACCCTTCTACATATGAAGAGGCAAAAGATAAGGGAAATTGGGAGAAAGCTATGCAGGAGGCGTATGATGCACTAATGGAGAACAAGACATGGGATTTGGTTCCAAAACCAAATAGTCAGAAGATCATTCGATGCAAATGGGTCTACAAGACAAAGAGGTATGCAGATGGAAGTGTGTCTAGATATAAAGCTAGATTTGTTGTGAAAGGGTATGCTCAAACATATGAGATAGATTATAATGAGACTTATAGTCCTATGGCAAAGATGACAACTATAAGAACTCTCATAGCTATTACTGCATGTAAAGGTTCAAAGATATGTCAATTAGATGTGAAGAATGCTTTTCTAAATGGTTACATTTCAGATGATGTTTAATGGAGCAACCAGAAAGTTTCAAGGATAAAAGGTATCCACAATATGCTCAAGAGAGCTTTGTATGGTTTGAAGCAGGCCCCAAGGGCATCGAATTATAGACTTGTGAAGTTCTTGTAGGAACTTGGTTTCCAAGTGTCTAATGCAGATAGTAGCTTGCTTGTTAGAGCAAGTGATGATGGGTTCAGTTACATGTGCATATATGTTGATGACATAATTCTTATAAGTACAGATGAGAAGGACATACAAGGTCTTAAGAAGCAAATGGAGAAAGAGTTCAAGATTAGTGACTTGGGAGATTTGTCATATTTGTTGGGCATGGAGATGTCACATACCCAACATGGAGTATATGTAACTCAAGAAAGGTATTTGAAGAACTTGCTAATCAAGTTTAAAATGAGAGATTGCAGGGTAGCACTTACTCCAATGGAAGTGAATCACAAATTGAGTAGATATGGAGGAGAAGAATTCAAGGACATGAAGCTATATCAAAACTTTGGTTGGTAGTTTAATCTATGCTCCATTAACGGTTTGATTTGTCATATGTAGTTGGAGTGTCGTCTCAATTCATGGGTTGTCCTAGGAAAAAACATTGGGTTGCAAGACAAAGGGTGTTAAGATACATTAAGGGTACACTCAAAGAAGGTTTGTATTATGGTTTCACATCAGATACAAACATCAAGATATATAGTGATACAGATTGGGCAGGTAATCCTAATGATAGGAGATCAACCTATGGGTACTTATGTTATGTGGGAGATAAGCTAATTTCTTGGTGTTCTAAGAAGCAACATACAATTGATTTGTCATCTACAGAAGCAGAGTATAAAGGTATGGTTGAAGCTGCAAAGGAGGTCATATGGTTGAATACTCTCATGAAGAGTTTTGACATCATTTAGAGTACACCCACTAATGGAGATAATATGAGTTCATGTATCTAACTGCTAACCCTATTTTTCATGCGAGGACTAAACAGATTGAGATTTAGTATCACTTCTTGAGAGATAAAGTGATTGATAAGGAGATTGAAGTCATACATACTTCAACAAAAGATCAGATTGTAGACATGTAACCAAAAGCTTGGATGGACCAAAGCTACAAAGATTCAAAGACATGGCAAGTATAAACAAGATGGAGAAATCACAATTGATGATTGAGGGGGAGCTGTTGGCATAGGAAAACCATCAATTGATGATTTGGACAAAAGTTTGGAGTCAAAATATGAAGAAAAGATCCATATATGAAGCTTGAAATTCGTGTATGATCAGAGAATGAAGTCTTGTATATACATGTACACTAAACTTGAATTAACTCACTTATACCTTTATTATGGTTAGGAGTTTGTACATATATGCCTATATATACAAGTAGAAAGTCTGGGCATGTAAGAGAGATGATCAAAAGACAAGCTATAAGAGTCATTAGACACTTTAGAAGTGACGAGAATATAGCTCATCAATCAGATGTAATGTTTTCCTGAATGGAAGAAAATTGCACTTGATATTTTGCTCAGTGCTCCTTTTGTTTTTATTCTTTTGTGAAATGCTTTTGTACAAGTCTAATTCTATATTTGAGTGACCTCTATACAAATTTTTAGATCCTAATTGTGATTAGGCTCAGAGAATTGAGAGTAGGAACATTTAAATATGTAAATGTGAAGAAGAGAAGATTGTAGCAAGCGCAAATTTGATGGTAATATTTTGGTCAGATCTCCTTTCATAGTGTAACTTTTTGAGCAAGCAACCACGTATTCTTTAAGTTGGAAGATAAGCTACCTATGGCCAAAAGCATTTGAATAAATGGGGTCTACTTTGGGAGAACTATGCATTAGACGTTGTAGGTGTCACAGCCGACTATACAGAAGAATAGTTTCACACATAGGAAGACTTTTTGGATCATATCTCAAGGTTTACTGAATCTTTTGAGAATTTTTAACTTGCAAAACGTGCGCAACCTTTAAGCAACACCTTATATGAAGTTTCATTAGAAACTATACACATTTGATTAATCAATGAATGAGTTATGTGTAGTAGACTTTTCTATGTGATGACTTTCTTCACAGTTAGCTACAATCTTGATAACTTGGCATTGATCTTTCAAAATTGGTTAAGGTTTTGAGTTGTTCTTGATATAGAGGTGCTCTAACATCAAGGATAACTTTTTCGTTTGGATATCAACACTCTCCATCAATTCTAGCAAAGACCTTTACTTGATCACATGCTCGAGGATGTTCTCGAAAATACCTTGAAGAGAAAGTATGAAGACAATTTGAAGATGGGGATCCAAGCCTAGCTTCACACCCTCTAGCCCCTTCTACACATTTGTAATTGTCCCTTAGTATTTCTTGGTTTTGTTTAGTTCTTCCATGTAGCCCTTATCATGGCATCATCTTCATGCAAAAATTGGTACCAAAACTTCTGCATTCATACAAAGCATGTTCCTTGGAGAACATGATCCAAGGAGAGCTTCACCCATGTGCAAAAGATGATGTTAGTAGCCATCCAAGTCTTAGTAGAGAGAGAGAGAGAGTGAGAAAGGATGCCTCTCTCCTAGCCCATGCAGATGTCTAAGAGATAGGAAGCCACCTTCCTTATCTTCTCGACTCTTTTATGGAGGAAAATTTTCCCATGCACATTATCTATAGGAACTGTATGCCCATCTTTCATAAAATGTGGGAAATTTCTTCACTCTTTCCAGACACTTGCCAAAATTTCTCTCTTAGCCACAACCCACCTTTATATAATCGTTCTTGGGTTTTCATATCACTAACATCTTTCCTCTTCATTAGAGAGTGAGAAGGTAGATAACATGTGATTAAGAAAACCAAGAAAAGAGATGACTCTCTAGCTTTTACTCTCATCCATTCATAATTTTCACACATTCTCCATGCCCCCATAAGGATATACATGTAAAGAATTAAAGAAAAGGGTAGGAATCAAAGAAGAGCAAGAGAGGAATCAAGCATGTGGAAAGGAGGTGTTATCACTTATCGAATGTTGAATTTTGAAGTTTAATTTATTGTGTTATTGATATGCTTTGTTTTATTCATATATCAATTGAGGTTCATGAGGGCATGGATGGGCTTGGATTATTCGGATGTGTCTTGACATGAATAAGATTATATTTTCTATATATTTTATAAATAAAGACCCATGTAAGAGGTTCCCTTTAGAAAGTTGTAAAGAATTGGTTCGATAAAGATCACTATAGATCATGAATTTTGTAAATTAAAGATAATGCTCTCCATGAAAGAGAGAAATTTTTTTCTTTCACACCTTTATTTTGAAGCACCAAACTCATGGTAATATCTATTTTTCTTATAATAAAAACACTTATAAATACACATAATCTAAAGACTGCTCAAGTAGAGTGCATACTTTCTATATATACGTTGTGGTCGTGATCCGAAGCAAAGTCTTGTAAATCAAATCACAAGCACCAACTTAAATCGCTATTAAAGATGGCTCTTATGTGTGTCTCGTCCAAGATCGACACTAGCAACTCATCTAATACTGGTGAGCTCTACCCTTGACTATAGGTCTATTGCATGTGTCTAGTATTCTTTTTGATTGCTTCACTAGGCTAAGTACCTGCAAAACCCTTAGTATAAGTATGTATGTATTCACTTATGTGTATTTTAAAGAAGGTGATTATGTGCTAATAAATGTATATGAATGTATACAATATGTGTGTATGGCAAGAGACTACTCTAACGAGGGGACTTTATATGGAAATGAAGTAGTGCCAGTATACGTGGAAGGATGTGCTTGCTTTTTTTCCGTTTTCCTTTTAGTAATGAAGGAGAGCTAGAAAGAGGGGGCACGAGAGAGTTCTCGGTGGATGTTCGAAGGGAGAAAAAGATATACGACATCTGACAGAAGTAGCTACGCGGCAGGGATGGAACAACCGATAGAGAGGCCAATTTTATCCTGAAAAACTGTTGCGCTCGATTGATGTGTGATCCTTGAACACTGACAACGCTGTCTGATGGTCGATTGGAAATTCACATGCTCTGAACAGTGATGATCAACTCTAGGAAATCGAAGGAATAGCACAGTCAACGGACAGATTGGCGCTGCAGTTTCTGAAGGGTTCGCTGAATGAAAGACTTGGAAATATGTGGAGGAATCAATGTCCGTGCCGATCAGAAGTCATGGTTCACAGGTGCTTCCCCACGGAGGCTGCCTTTTCTGAGAAGAACGATGTAGGTTCTTCCACTTATGGGAAGCAAGTCGTGAATTCTAACGTCCCAGTAGAAGGTGCGTATAATGTTGTCTTGTTTTAGTGTGTTATAGTATATTGTGCGGAAACTGTTGTTTCTGGTATCTGCACTTCTTCCCTATGTTTGTTGTTGTACAATGGGTATGGTTCTGCGATGGCATGCAATTGTCTTTACCCGTCTGAGATATGTCGATCCATGTTCTCGGCTGAAACTTATTATAATTGCAGGGGCTGTGAGTGACATTGAATTATCGTAAAGTTGTATCACCTCTGATGGAGCCGACCAAGCATTAGCTTATGTTGGAAATAATAATGATGAAGTTAGGGCTCCACTTTTAAAGCCATGGATCTTTATTTTCCTTTTGTTTTTGGACGCCATAGCTTGAAGTTTTTTGTTTGTTTCTCACTTGCAACGTTCGCTCATGCATTGGTTTTTGACTGTGCTTTAACTGCTGCCCTATTAAAACTGATGGATTCAGTTGACCTTTAAGTATGCTGGAAATAACTATAGTGAAGATGGGATTCTGCTCTTGGCGATTGATCGTTTTATAGATTTCTTGAAAAAGAAATAAAAGCAGATTGCTCTACAAGGTTAATGGATCAGGATCCCTGCAGTTGAGGTTGATCTCCCATTGCAATATTCATGCGCCTTTGTACAAGGATACACTTTTTCTAGTGGTCATATCTCTTTAGGCTATTTTGTATAGAAAAATGGAATTTTTTTTAAGCTGTTGACAATTGTACTTGATTATATATGATATGTTCAAGTTCTACGTGGTTAGTTCACAAAATTTTCTTAAGAAATGACTCTGCGTAGTTTACAAACGAGAACACTGTCATTCTATCAAAATAGTTGTTCAATGTGTATTCCAGTTTTTTTTTTTGTTTGAGACAGATCTATATTCTGTATGACTTGCACAAATATCTTAAAAAATTTAAGGTGCCTATTTCAGCATTGGATTTTGTTTCTTAACGCTGTTGTTTTTTTTCATGACCTTTTGTATTTCACCATCGTAGTGATTTGTTCTGTCTCTTCTCGGGATCAAATGTTTGTCTCATTTATGAGCCTTTTTTTTTCACGTATTCATACCAGTGGAAGTTTTTAGCAGGGATGCCAAAAGTAGTTCTAAGTGATGATGTGGATCATGAATTTGGTATTGCAACTGGTCTAGAACTTAAGGAGCTTGTAGCAGAAAAACAGGGCATAAAGCTCTTTGACTACCTAGATCCTCCTAGTGGACCTTTCGGATTAAAGTTTACAAATTTTAGTCTGCAAATGATGAGGTTCCCTCATTTTAATGAACTGTATGACACACACATGGAAATGATTAGAATTGAAGATACCTCACTCGTCAAAACTTGAACTAAGCTTGTTAAAACCATGTTCTTGTGTGAACCTTAGGAGGAATTAACTTGTGCACTTCCCTCTTTTCAATGAACGTCACGACATACCTGGTGAACCCAACGTGAAAGGAGGGGGTGAGTGAGTTATAGAGCCACAAAGATTAGCATAATCAAAATGGAAGAGATCCTAGCTCAATTCCTACGCTTTCAAGAAGAAGATAGGCGTCAAAAAGCCATCCAATCACTTCATGAACGTCTAGTCAATCGGTGTGGCTTTTTCAATGGAAAGAATGTCTCAAAGTTCTGCAAAGAATATGAATTCGAGGCCAAATATCTAGGTGTCGGACTAAGTCCGATGACGGAAAAAGAACTATGCGAAAACTTTATCTATGTGTCGGATTACGATGTGCGAGACCAAATAATGCGAATAAATCAAACGACATGGTCCCAATACAAAGCGACACTCCTCAAGCAGTTTATGCTAGAGGATCTTGATAAAGTAACTCGTAGATCTTTCCTGAGGTGGGTTCATATGCCCAAAGACCAACCAATTCTTGAGATCAAAGAAGAGTTTGAGCGACAATATGATGATCTTTCTGAGCACGATAAGAGGTGCATAAGTCATGAAAGGGTGTCGTTGTTTCTTCGAACAATCGACGTTAAAGCCAGAGAGGAGTTAATTCCACTTCTACAAGATATAGACTCCGACTCAGGGCTCACAGAGGATTGGACGCTTGTCCATGAAGCTGTGATGAGATATGTGAAGAAACAACAAACAATAGAAAAATTTTTAAACGATTGGCAAGCTGACATTTATGCAAATGAAGAAGATACACAAATTCCATGCATTTTAGAGACTAAAAATAATTTGCAAATCTATAGAATAATAGAAAACCCATTTGGACATAAAGAATATATGCATGGAATACACGTACATGCTTATGAAGGGGATCACTATAAAGAACCTATAAACATAAGTGATGCAATCTCTGAGGATTCAAGGTACCAAGAGCCTGTAGATACTTTGATTACATCTACAAATACTGTATATGCAAAAACCCCAATGATGGGAGGAGCAAAGGAATATACGGAAGCTAAACAAAACAAAATCAAACCAATATCAAACATAGAACAAAACAAAAATAAACAAAACGCACCAAGAAAACAACGTGAGGCTTCCTATAATCTGATAGACTCCTCACTTCTAAGGGATGATAATCAAACAAACAAAGAGACAAGATATGATAATAACCAAGATTTAAAGATATCTACCGGAAGTCAAGGTAATCAGAAAGAGATTGCAAATGAAATAACTCAAAATAATCCAGTGAATCCATGTGATGATCAAGTACAAGATGGTTCCTTAAAAGACAAAATCAAGCAATACTTGAACTATTTGATACCATCTAAGAGTGAAACATCTCTTGAAGCATATGATTCAAATATGAATTATGGCCAAATGATTGATTCGCATAAAGAGAATGTAAGTGAGCAGGATGTCAATCAGAAGGACATGCAAATGATGAATCCTGTAGAGAATGGTATGTATGCCGATGGTGAAAAGCATGATGCTAAGCCTACTGATTGTTTAGATCAAGATCAAGAATGTGAAAAACTCTTGAGTGATGCCACATTAAATGAGTCGTTAGAGGTACAAGAGAGTGATCTGAATTATAGGTGTAAGAATGAGTTGTTGATTGAGCTTCAATATAATGATATGTATGTGAACGATATTGTACTCCATGAAGAAGGACATATGAATGATCATGAGCGCGATGAGGATACTCCACTGATTACTCCTCTTTACATTGATATGTATGTTAAGAATGATCATGTTGAGTTGAGTTCATGTATCAAAGAAATCAAGCATGAAGTGGAAGATACAACGTTTAATGAGATGTATGATAAATATGATGTGTGCATAGCATCAAAGAATATTGAATGTGAAACCGTTGAGTCAAATATTTGCATTGATGAAGCTAGATATAAATGTTACCAGATGGATGAAGTTTCAATTGACTCAAGCGTCTATGATGAGATATTCAGGTATGAAGTATTTGAGCAAGATTCAATGATAAAAGAAATGTATGAGGAGTGTGGCAAAAACACATCCTCTAAAGATAATAAACAAGAAATAATTGAGATAGATAAAGAATCTGATGATGGCATCTTGAATAGGAAAACTGATTTGACATCAAATTACATGTATATCTTTGAAAAGGATCAGGAGAATATAGATGAATGTAGATTTTCCAATGAATCTTACTTGGAGAAGCAAGAATTTAGTGATTTAGATGATCAAGATTTTCTTGATTGTGATGATATTGAGTTTCTTCATGATAATGGGCAAATGAATCTGGGAAAAGAAGAAGATGAGGAGTTCTTGGAGAGATTAGAGATAGAAGCAGATTCTATAATTTGTAGCACTCAAGTAAGGAGGGATTATGATAGACTGAATCACGAAAAAGAACATAATTTGCAGTCAAAGAATGATGAACCTTCCTATTCAGAGTGTAAATCTTATGAATGTATTCAAAACCTTAATTGCAATGAAGAAGAAAGTTTGGATAATCATAATGGAAATGATGAAATCCTTTCAAATGATTTCAACCCTAAAATGGATCAAAACATATGCATGATTGATTTGTTTGATGATGTTCTAAATACTCCAAATTTTAAGAATCTATATACATGTGCTCATGTATCATGTGCATCTTCATATGATGCATTAGAGAGAAATGTGAATAAAGGCAACTATGCTCAAATGATTAAATCATGGATTTTCAAATTCTCCAAGAGCAATGTATGCCGAACAATCTTACAAGAAATGGACAAGAAAATGAAGTGGCTTGTCCACATATCTAACTTGTTTAAGAATGCTACCTTGATTGATGCAGTTCAGAGATGGCTTCTTTTCAAGCACAGTTTCTTTGGTGAGTATGTTTTAAAGAAGGTGAGATTGAAGGAAGAATCTTTTTCAATTAAATTCCATAAAGCTTAAAGGAATGTTTTTGTAAATAGGAATGTATATATCTTATGTTTTTGCTTTGATTTGAAGAAAGACACAGGAATCAAATCAATACATTGAAGATAGCGACTCAGAATGAAACAAGAAGAGGAGATTGGATGCGACCAGCTCAAGCGGCTTTTGACTTCATACTGGTGAGATGTTATCACTTCAGTTTTTTTTTCTCTCTTGTATATGTGTATATAAAAAGACTGCATGATTAAGCATATAATGCATATAGAAACGTTTAAATAAGAAAATTAAGTAGACCAAAGATCTCGTGCCACTAATTAGATTACATGTAATGTATAAGGACCAGGATTATATGAGTAAGATTAGAAGATGGACTAGAACTTTCGAGAACAAGACCTAGGAAGGTGAAGGGAAGACCTAGACTAAGTATCTGTATATAGTAGTGTTTACAAACACTTGATGAGTGAGACACTTCGACTTCTACTCTTGATCTCTCATCTGACCTAATCTTCAGACAGATTATATCTTGAGAAAAGAATTCTTATACCAGCCAGCTATCTATATGTATGTGTATGTGTTGTTGGGTGCTGCGATGAGCTAGTAGGCGGGTGGAACTACCTTGGTCGGGTGATCAGGGCCACGAGCTGACGCTAGTTGTGTCGTATGGCCTAACCTACATGTTGTTACGCGCTCATACGGGTTGATAGGCGGGTGGAGTCACTCTGACCGGGTGGTCAGAGCCACGAGCTGACGTTGATTTCGTATGAGGCTGACATTGTGAATCGTGCGCTATGTCGGGTCGGTAGATGGGTGGGCTAAACCTGGCCGGGTGGTCAGGTCCACGAGTCGCATCCGATTTCGACATAGGCCGAAAAGTGTGGAAAAATAAATAAATAAAAATAAAAGCAAAGATATAAAGGTTGAGCTGGGATAAAGAATTAAAATAAAGAAAAACAGAATAAAAATATGAGAAAAATAAGAAAAGGGTCTGAAGGGGCTTCAGATGATAGAAGATCAATAGGGAAGCCAGAAGCGAGTTTCATAAATTGAGTTAGTGAAGACTGGTATATGCAAATGCTTCGGATAGGCTACTAGATCTGACCGGGTCGAGTTAACGAGAGAGCTAAGAAGTTTTTTATTTACTCATATGATTTCTAGTCTGAGTGCATTAGTGTATTCTGATATGTTGTATGGGATGCTTTTGTCTACCTTCTTTTCTTGATTTATGCCAAGTTTAATGCATATTCAGATTTCATGCATCCAGTTGAAATTTCTTTAAGTGGTGTTTATTTGCCATGACCACTTGATCCTCGCTTGTATTTGATGTTATGTATGCAGGTTGGCACATCCGGAGGATGTACATGTTCAGAGGGGGTGGATGTGGTCGTGATCCGAAGCAAAGTCTTGTAAATCAAATCACAAGCACCAACTTAAATCGCTATTAAAGATGGCTCTTATGTGTGTCTCGTCCAAGATCGACACTAGCAACTCATCTAATACTGGTGAGCTCTACCCTTGACTATAGGTCTATTGCATGTGTCTAGTATTCTTTTTGATTGCTTCACTAGGCTAAGTACCTGCAAAACCCTTAGTATAAGTATGTATGTATTCACTTATGTGTATTTAAAGAAGGTGATTATGTGCTAATAAATGTATATGAATGTATACAATATGTGTGTATGGCAAGAGACTACTCTAACGAGGGGACTTTATATGGAAATGAAGTAGTGCCAGTATACGTGGAAGGATGTCCTTGCTTTTTTTCCGTTTTCCTTTTAGTAATGAAGGAGAGCTAGAAAGAGGAGGCACGAGAGAGTTCTCGGTGGATGTTCGAAGGGAGAAAAAGATATACGACATCTGACAGAAGTAGCTACGCGGCAGGGATGGAACAACCGATAGAGAGGCCAATTTTATCCTGAAAAACTGTTGCGCTCGATTGATGTGTGATCCTTGAACACTGACAACGCTGTCTGATGGTCGATTGGAAATTCACATGCTCTGAACAGTGATGATCAACTCTAGGAAATCGAAGGAATAGCACAGTCAACGGACAGATTGGCGCTGCAGTTTCTGAAGGGTTCGCTGAATGAAAGACTTGGAAATATGTGGAGGAATCAATGTCCGTGCCGATCAGAAGTCATGGTTCACAGGTGCTTCCCCACGGAGGCTGCCTTTTCTGAGAAGAACGATGTAGGTTCTTCCACTTATGGGAAGCAAGTCGTGAATTCTAACGTCCCAGTAGAAGGTGCGTATAATGTTGTCTTGTTTTAGTGTGTTATAGTATATTGTGCGGAAACTGTTGTTTCTGGTATCTGCACTTCTTCCCTATGTTTGTTGTTGTACAATGGGTATGGTTCTGCGATGGCATGCAATTGTCTTTACCCGTCTGAGATATGTCGATCCATGTTCTCGGCTGAAACTTATTATAATTGCAGGGGCTGTGAGTGACATTGAATTATCGTAAAGTTGTATCACCTCTGATGGAGCCGACCAAGCATTAGCTTATGTTGGAAATAATAATGATGAAGTTAGGGCTCCACTTTTAAAGCCATGGATCTTTATTTTCCTTTTGTTTTTGGACGTCATAGCTTGAAGTTTTTCGTTTGTTTCTCACTTGCAACGTTCGCTCATGCATTGGTTTTTGACTGTGCTTTAACTGCTGCCCTATTAAAACTGATGGATTTAGTTGACCTTTAAGTATGCTGGAAATAACTATAGTGAAGATGGGATTCTGCTCTTGGCGATTGATCGTTTTATAGATTTCTTGAAAAAGAAATAAAAGCAGATTGCTCTACAAGGTTAATGGATCAGGATCCCTGCAGTTGAGGTTGATCTCGCATTGCAATATTCATGCGCCTTTGTACAAGGATACACTTTTTCTAGTGGTCATATCTCTTTAGGCTATTTTGTACAGAAAAATGGAATTTTTTTTAAGCTGTTGACAATTGTACTTGATTATATATGATATGTTCAAGTTCTACGTGGTTAGTTCACAAAATTTTCTTAAGAAATGACTCTGCATAGTTTACAAACGAGAACACTGTCGTTCTATCAAAATAGTTGTTCAATGTGTATTCCAGTTTTTTTTTTGTTTGAGACAGATCTATATTCTGTATGACTTGCACAAATATCTTAAAAAATTTAAGGTGCCTATTTCAGCATTGGATTTTGTTTCTTAACGCTGTTGTTTTTTTTCATGACCTTTTGTATTTCACCATCGTAGTGATTTGTTCTGTCTCTTCTCGGGATCAAATGTTTGTCTCATTTATGAGCCTTTTTTTTTTCACGTATTCATACCAGTGGAAGTTTTTAGCAGGGATGCCAAAAGTAGTTCTAAGTGATGATGTGGATCATGAATTTGGTATTGCAACTGGTCTAGAACTTAAGGAGCTTGTAGCAGAAAAACAGGGCATAAAGCTCTTTGACTACCTAGATCCTCCTAGTGGACCTTTCGGATTAAAGTTTACAAATTTTAGTCTGCAAATGATGAGGTTCCCTCATTTTAATGAACTGTATGACACACACATGGAAATGATTAGAATTGAAGATACCTCACTCGTCAAAACTTGAACTAAGCTTGTTAAAACCATGTTCTTGTGTGAACCTTAGGAGGAATTAACTTGTGCACTTCCCTCTTTTCAATGAACGTCACGACAACGTGTACATAAGATCTTGCAATAGTGGGATTAGAGCCTATATGTATCACTCTAGAGGCATTTCAGCACTCTCGGTTTATGCATCCGATCATGATTCCCACTAATTTGATCCTTGTTCCAGTTCTGATTTCGTTTTCATTTTCAAGTTCCCATTTTAGTTTTGATCTATTTCTATTCTAGTTCCCATTTGTTGTCTCAAGTTTAGTTTCACTTCGAGTTCTAGTTCCTAAACTTGAACCTAGAGATTATACCTACGTTTACACCTGCAATTTATCCATATAGTTCACTCCAAGGGATCGACTAAGGCATAGAACAAGATTGACAGTAAGAAGTCTCTCATCTACCAAGAACAAGATTTGAACCTAAAACCTCACATTCACAAGTCATGTTTTACCATTACACTATCCACTTGTGTTCTCATTCTACTCCTTTTTACTATGTTTAAGGTAACTTCTATTGGGTGTGTGTAGAAGTGTGAGAGACACACAAGAAGCACACACACGGAGCACAAATGCAGCAATACACACGGAGAAGATGATGGCTGGAATAGCTCTCTCTATTGACAATGAACTTAACTGAAGTAAGAGCTAAATGATATCCCTAAGTACAAAGTACCATGAGAGTATCAAGTATGTGGTAACATGGGGAAAAAACCTCTAGCCAACACTAGAGTAAAAAGTGCCCATGTATAGGGAAAAGGTTCACATCAAAGCTACTCGAGGAACACATAAGTGTACAAAACCCCCTAGAGTGAATGATGTGAACACATACAGGGAGTGATAGATCAGCCCCCACAAGGTAATAAGCCTAAAGCTTTGTGAAAAGCTTCAAACTTTTCTCGTAGAAGAGCTTGGGTGAATATGTCTGCCACATTATCTTGTGTAGGCACATATGCCAAATGAATATCTCCTGCATGAAGGCGCTCTCTCACATAGTGGTAATGCACCTCAATATGTTTGGTCCATGCATGAAACACTAGGTTTCGTGCAACATCCAAAGGACTCTGACTATCTGTGAGAATCTGCGTAGCAGCATCAATCTCCATGCAAAGATCCATCAATAGGCATCGCAGCCATATACACTCCACTGTAGCAATGAAAATTGCCCTGTACTCAGCTTCACAACTTGATGTCGCCAATGTAGGTTGCTTCTTACTCAACCAAGATATGCATGAGTCTCCAAGGAAAAAGCAATTACCACTAGTGGACACGCGAGTATCATAACAACCAGCCCAATCACTATCTGTAAAAGCATGCAAGCATGGTTGAACATCTCTGCCATAAAAGAGACCTAAGCTCAAAGTGCCTCCGAGATATCTAAACACACGTTTCACTGCTTGGTAATGCTTAGTGCCAGGGCTATGCCTGAATCGACTCAATTGGAAAACTGCATACTGTATATATGGCCTTCTGTTGCATGCATATATAAGACATCCCACAGCTTGCTGAGAAAGAGAAGTGTCAAATGCATCACTGGAATCCTCAACTGAGAAATTAAATCCTGTCTCAACTGGTGTGGAAACTAGCTTGCAATCCTCAAAGTCAAAACGCTGAAGTAGTTTTTTAACATACTTTGCTTGATGCATAACAATTCCCCCCTCAACGGATACAAACTGGATGCCAAGATAGTAGCTCAAAAGACCAAGATAAGTGACATCAAAAGTATGCTGCAAATCAGCCATAAGAATGTCAAGTTTTGCATCACATGAACCAGTCAAGAGTATCCCATCGACATAAAGAACAAGCACTATAAGATTAGCCCCCTTTTAGCATACATAGAGTGTGTTTTCAATTGGACTACATGTGAAGCCAAGAGCAATGAAGTGCTTATGTATTTTGTCATACCATGCACGTGGAGCTTGCTTGAGACCGTACAAGGATTTATGCAAGCGACAAACCATATGCTCTTTCCCTTTCATAGCAAATCCAGGAGGTTGCTTCACATAAACCTCTTCTTGCAAATCACCATTCAAAAAGGTTGTTTTTATGTCCAATTGATGCACTTTCCGACCTCGATGGGCAGCCAATACAACCACGGTAGGAATGGTAGTCATGCATGTAGTAGGTGCAAAAGTTTCTTCATAGTCAATGCCATATTGTTGTGCATATCCTTTGGCAACCAATCTAGCTTTGTAGCTGTCAATGCTTCCATCAGATTTTCTCTTAATCTTATAAACCCACTTTGTACCAATGAAATTCTTTCCTTTGGCAATTCACATAATTCTCAAGTACCATTCCTATGTATGGAATCCATTTTTTATTGCATAGCACTCATCCATTGTGGATCGTCACATGCATCTTCAAAAGAAAGTGGCTCTTCATTACATGTTGTAGCAATAAGAGAATAATCCACAAAATTACTTGATGCATGGCGAGAGCTTGATCTTGTTCTACCAAGTAAAGATGCACTCAATTTGCGATCCTGCAAAGTTTGTTTCAACCACTTTGGCATAGATTGTGCACTCTTGATAGACGTGCGTTCATTATGTAATACATCTTCAACATGTACATCATGTGTGGGCTGAATTTCATGCTTATTTTCAGCCATATTTTGGTGCAAATGTTCAGCCATATGTGGCTGGAAATTTCCAACAGTTTTGACATTTTTTGGATGAACTGTTTCAGCCATGTCTGGCTGGAAATTCTTTGCATTTTCAGCCCTATTTGGTTGGAATTTTTCAGCCCTTTGAGCCTCAGTAAGCTGGTCTACATGGCCAAAGTCAAGTGCACCATTTTGGAGCAAAGGCATGAGTGTATCAAACACATCTTGTGAGCTAACTGTTGGCTGTTCTTTGCATTCAAGTAGAGGGAAAACTGAATTTTCAGCAAATACCACATCTCGACTCACAATAATTGTGTTCGTCAATGGATGGTACGACTGATATCCCTTACTTTCAGCACTATAACCAAAAAATATACATTTCTTTGCCTTCTCATCAAGTTTGTGACGTTGTTGTGATGGCACAAGAGCATATGCCAAACAACCAAACACATGCATATGACTAACCATAGGCTTATGACCATTCCAAGCCTCATAAGGATTGATGAATCTCAATGCTTTTGTAGGGCAGCAATTCAACACATAATTTCCACACATGACCGCTTCCGTCCAAAACTTATTAGGAAGATGCTTTCCTTTAGCCATACATCGTGCCATTTCAAGTAGAGTTCTATTATTATGCTCGGCAACACCATTTTTTTGAGGTGTATATGGCACCATACATTGGTGTGAAATACCTCTTTCATGAAGAAAAGCATTAAACTCATGTGACATGTAGTCGCCACCACGATCCGTGTGTAGAGTCAAAAGATTTTGTGAAGAAAAATTTTCAGCCATAGCTAAAAATGCTTTGAGGCAAGAAAATACCTCATTCTTTGCTTTCATAGGATACACCCATGTATGGCGAGTAGCATCATCAATGAAGGTAACAAAATATACATGCTTCCCAAAAGATGGAGTCTTGACGGGACCACATACATCACTATGAACAAGCTGCAATTTTCTTGTAGTGTGTGTATGACCATCTTTTGGAAAAGAAGCACGATACATTTTTCTAAGAATGCAACCTTCACATGCATGCTTTTCAATGGACTCAAGTGTAGGCAAGCCAATAACCATGTCCTTCTATTGCAAGAAGAGCAAACTATTGAAGTTCACATGACCAAAACGAGCATGCCAAAGCTCCATTTCAGCCATGGAAGAAGTATGAGCAACTAAGGCATTCAAGGCAGCCCTCTTGTATGTATCCATGTGATACAAACCATTACATAATGTACCGGACATCACGATAACATCGCCATTGCTGAAATCATGAACCATAAAGTTATCATCAACAAAGTGTACATGAAGTCCAGCTTTGGCAATCAACGAAACTGAAATTAAGTTTTTCTTGATACGGGCACATACAATGCATTTTTCAAGAGAATCACACCTCCATTTGCAGCTATAAGCTCAATTTCTCCTACTCCAATGATAGGATAAGAGGCATTGTTTGCACACACCGCATGTCCTCCTTAAAGTTCATCTTTCAAAGAGGCAAAAAATCTTTTGCATGATGTTATGTGCTTTGAAGCACCACTATCAAAGAACCAATCCGAATCAGCCTCACTCACAACCATACATTTAATATGTAAAGAAGTATCATAACATCTATGTTTGCCAATTGCTCTTTCAAGTCCTTGATGCATGTCACATACACATCCACTGACTCATTTTCAGACATACATACATCCTCAAGTTGCTTCCTCAAGTATGCAACATGTGCTTCACTACACACGGCATACAAATAAGCAAGAGTGTCCCATGCATGTCTCGATGTAGAACATGACCGAATGTGTGGAACTATATGATGCTTCACTGAAAGTGCATTCAAAGCATGAGCTTGAGCATCTTTTCCATCCCATCTAAGCTGCTCCTATGTAGGTGGAGAAGGATAAACCATTGTACTCGAAGAAGAAGCTCCATCTGTGACAGTAGACTGTGAAGTAGAAGCATTTGCCGGTCTTCGATCTACATCTGCCACTATGTTCCAAAGTTGTTTAGCAACAAGAACATGCTTCATCATGTAAGACCACATTGGATAGTTGGTCCCATCAAGCTTATCTTCAGCTTCAAGCATGCCAAACAAGTCATTGTTGCCCGCCATTTCACAAGGAACAAGAATGTGATAAAAACTTTACTTCGACGAAAGCTAAAATGAGTGCTAAACTTTCAGCTCACAAACCGTCACTCTGATGGCGATTCTGACTGCACAAATGGCTTTGAAATGGAGTTAAAACCCAAGCGCACGTGATGGAAATGTTTCTTGACTGCTGAAATTCATAGTTCTATGCTCTGAAGTCGATTTGCACTGTTAGAAGTGTGTGCGCATTGCGACGCAAAAAACCAAAACTTAAGAAGGAGTTGAACCTGCTATGATACCACTGTTGGGTGTGTGTAGAAGTGTGAGAGACACACAACCAGCACACACAAGGAGCACAAATGTAGCAAGACACACGGAGAAGACGATGGTTGGAATAGCTCTCTCTATTGACGATGAACTTAACTAAAGTAAGAGCTGAATGATATCCCTAACTACAAAGTACCACCACATATGAGAGTATCAAGTATGTGGTAACATGGGGAAAAAACCTCTAGCCAGCACTAGAGTAAAAAGTGCCCATGTATAGGGAAAAGGTTCACATCAAAGCTACTCGAGGAACACATAAGTGTAACAACTTCTATCTCTCTTTCTTTTTCAATTCCTAAGAACCAACCTTCCCTTTTCCATTTCAATTCAAGAATTCATAAAATTGTTTTCACCTTTTTCTATATACCCATGGACCCTATGCATACCATGGAGGACTTTGGTGAATCACCTCTACCTGGGGTACTACTCGAACAACAAGAAAAACTCTTATGGAATGAGCTTCCAAGCATCTAGAATGAGTTTCGATAACATGATGAAATACTTCAAAAGATGTGTTCCGAGGAGGACAACCTTGCGAGGGTGGTGAAGGCCATTGTTATTGCCCAAGATGATCACACACACTGGAAGATGAGCATCAAGAACTTTCAATTTTCACTGTTTGATATTTGTTAGGATGGCTAACTCATTTTATCATGGTTATCCTAGTTTGATGACTTTTATTTAGATGAATCCTAATCTAAAAATGATAAAGAGAAATTTTTTTTTAATTGTTTAGTAGGGGAAGCAAGCTCTAGTGGAATGCTTTATGGCATAGTGGGGATTTTTCCAAGGCATGCAATGCCTTTCTAGAGAAAGTTGAGGAGTCTTTTCTTTCCCTTGAGTTCCCTCTACATGTTCACATGTAGATGGATGGAGGGTGATACCATTACTATTTACACGGAGCAATTCTAGCAAAGACTTTTACTTATTCACATGCTCAAGATTTTTCTTGAAGATACCTTCAAGAGAAAGTGTGAAGATGGTTTGGAGATGTGGATCCAAGCCAAGCTTCACACACTTCAGCCTACAATGCTATATGAAGCTATCTCTTTTGCTCATGATTCAAAGAAGGAGTTTCAATCGATCACGAGCTTGATCCATTAGAAACAATAGCGTCAATGACAACCTTTTGTCAAGTCTAATTCTCCTTGATGATCAAACTTTCGTTTTTATTTTTAGTTGATATATTCTGGTAGTGATGTGTGTGAACATAATTAGGACGAATGGGTCACTTTTTTTTTGTCTTAAGAGGTTTTTTCCCCCACCTTGTATATACGCCTATAACACTAATGGGTGACATACCTTTGTACAATTTCCCTTGGTAATACATTCAATATCATGTTGTGCTACAATCTTTAGCTTCTTCCTTTTGTTGTTTGTGTGATTTTGGAGACTTGAAATCCCAACAATTGGTATCAGAGCAATTCACCGCTTCATTTAGGGCATGGTTGACACCCCTTTCATCATAGTCTCAGAATTGCATGAAAATTGATTAGCTCCTTTCAACCTCTGAACTCATTATCAGTGCAACTATGCAAGCAATTTTTTCCTTTCATACCAAAGATATATACAGATTTTGTTTCATGATTACAAGTGCTTGGAATTTTACTACAGGAATAGTACAACAATATAGAGTGTTTCTGTTCAACACTTTTAGATATAGTCACTTATCTACATTAGGGTATTTAGATCCTAGCTAATGATGAAAACAATGATGTATTCCATATGTCAGCTATTGAGGACAACTTGGATGGTACTTATTACCCCTGATGGGCATATATTATGCATCATCTATTGGTAGCAAAAGTGCTATACAATATTGTGCAGGGTATTGAACACATCTTATTACACCTGCAAATAATGTTATTAAAGGTGATGTAGATGGTGTTAAAGATGATGATCCTCAAATTCCTATTCATGCTACAGTTCATGTTGCACCTAATGCAAAGCAACTTTGTTAGTTTCATAGAGATGCTTAATCACATGCATTGATTGATTTGTTTGTCAAATTCGCCATTATCCCTCAAATTTTTTCTTTCAAGATAGCAAAGGATCCTTGGGATACACTTACAACCTTACACCAAGAAAGAAATGAATCTTGTGTTGCTTACCTCCAAAAATAATTGGAGTGTGGGCATAAGAAGGAAGGAGATTCCATGGATAGTTTTTTGACAAAGATCAAAGAGTTGAAGGAGTAGCAGATTTCTACTAATGAAGACTTGCCGCATAGTTCAATTGTACTAACTATTCTCAATATTCTTTCATATTCATATTAGAGTTTTACTTCTACTCTTCGATTGATGATGAAAGGAAATCCAAACGCCTTAACATTTGAGGAGTTACTCTCTATTTAGTTACAAGAAGGTCACTCGAGGTAGAGCAGGTCAATTATGTGTGTTGCTGATCAAGCTTTCTTGCTCTTTGGAATGGCAAAGGTATATGGAGCTTATCTACTAGTAAGCACAAATTCGCTAATGTTGCATACTTGAACAAGGAAGAAAAAGATGAGAAAAAAGTAGAAAAGCATAAACAATTTTGCAAATATTTTAGGGGAAATGATCATGTCATAAAGAGTCTTCCAAAATTAGTTGCAAAAGAGGCAAAGAAGAAAGAGGTTGGAGTGGCTTCTGTAGAGGCCTATACATCTAAATAGAGTCTACTAATCTTGTTTAAAGTAAATAATGGATGTTTACTACTATTTGCAGCTATGACTAATCTTTTCATGAGTAATCTATGTTTGCAATAGAATCAGATGTTTGGTACTTTGACGGCATGGTCTATATCTAATAGAATCACATGTTTCGTACTTTGATAGTAAGACAACCAAACATATTACCTCATAGTCTAGTTTCTTCAGTTCACTTTTGCCTCCCTAATAATATCTTCTATGATAACAATGCCCCTTATTCTATAATGGGAGTTGGTAAGATCATTCTAATGACTATTGATGGTAGTTCTTTCACATTGTCACATGCTTTGTATGTGGCAATATTCAAGAAAGATTTATCATCAACTTCAACATTAGTAAAATTAGGCTTGGTTGTCGAATTTGTTGATGACATATGTAGAGTTCATGATCCCTCGAATGGGCATGTTATTATTGCTTCTAGCATTTTCTATCATGGAGCATATACGCTCATAGACTATGCAAAACATGTGAATGATTCAGCATGTATATCTTGTAAACATATTTTTGAAGGCTATATTTTGGGAAAATGTAGTGTTCCTCCTTCCCTAAAGATCAATTGAACCTGCTCATAGATTGCAACTTTTTCATAATGATGTATATGGTCTTATGTAGATACATTCTTTTGGGAAATACCTACTTTCATGAGTTTTATTGATCATTTCATGAGGCATGCATGAGTGCATCCATTGAAAGAAAAGTCTGAAGTGTTTAATAATGTGCTTCAAAGAGTTTCTCGTTATTGCTCAAAATATGTCATCATGTAAATTGGTCACCCTCCATTGTGATCGAGGGAGGAATACATGTCTTCTGATTTTAATGCATATCTAGTTGCTTGTGGGATAAAATATCCATTTACCGTGATGTATAAACCTCAACAAAATGGATTACTTAAATAAAGAACATGTCTCCCATGGAGATAGCAAGGTGTATGATCAAAAGCCAAGTTTTACCAACTAGCTTATAGCTTGAGGTTGTTATGTGTGCAACATATGTACTTAAGAGGTATCCCACAAAATTATTGCAATCGATCACTCCATATGAGGCTTGGCATGGTCGCAAGGCATATGTTGCTCATGTGTGTGTCTTTGGTTGTCTAGCATATGCATTAGTGCTTGAACAAAAACATTCAAATTTGGATGATAAAGTAGTGAAATATATTTTTCTTGGGTATAGTTCTAAAAGCAAAGGCTATGGTTTCCACAAAATAAACCCCTTTTGGTTAGTCATAATGTTGTTTTTGTCAAATATGCAATGCATCCATTACTTTAATGTAGAGAGACATTATCGTTAACTCTAAAGATGTGTATGACACTTTGCTGACTCCTTCTATTACTGGACACTCAAGTGCAAGTCCAAACAAAGCAATCTCTCAGCCTTTATAGGTTTCACATGATGATGTAGATCATTCCATTTATAATGCAAACTTACATTATGCACTTTTCGATGAGAGGGCTGACATAGAAAAGACTAAAATTTATGCCTAGATGGTTGGTGTAGACTTTGAGAGATAGCAAATTAGATGCAGCTATGTCATATTGTACTCCTTCAGGCTCTCATAATGCTTCTTTTGCATGGGATTTCTATGCAAAGTTTTCCTCTAGTATTTACAATGACAATCACCCTATTTCCTTTGATGAATCGAAAATTCATAAAATTAGATGGTTCCTATGCAATTAGAATATGATGCTATTACGAAGAATGGTCATTTCTCTTTATGTGATTTTCCTTCATGCAAAAAATCCATTAGCACTAAATAGGTATACAAGCTCAAACTTAAACCTGATTAACTTGAAGCGTAAACTTTATGGAAAGTATAAGGCATTGCTTGTTGCAAAAGTTTATGCTCAAGAGAGAGGCATTTATTTTGATCACACCTCTGCTCCCACATGCCAAATGACCACTATTCATAGCATTTGTGCACTTCTAGCTCATCATGGTTGGAATGTACATCAGTTGGACATTGAGATTGCATCTTTGAATGGTGAATTACATGAAGAAGTATATGTATTTCATCCCAGTATCTTTACAAAAAGGGCATGAAAACAGATTGTGCAAGTTGAAGAAGGCATTATATGGTTTCTAGCAAGCACCACGTGCTTGGAAAGGAAAGATTCATGCCTACTTGATTTTACACGGTTTTGAGAACAGTCCAATTGAGAGCACCTTATATGTTAAGGATTCAGATCATGTACTTTTGATCATTGTTTTATATATTGATGACATGTTGCTCACTAGTCTAAATGAGAAGCACATTGTTGATTTAAAGTCCAATTTGCATTCCTCTTTTGAGATGTTAGATTTGGGCCATTTGCATCAATATTGGGGCATTCGTTTTCTGCAAGTTGAGGGGGGAATTTTTTTTTGTCAAGAGAAAAATATATTCGCACAGTATTGTAGTGTTTTGGCCTTGAACATTACAAACCAATTGCCACTCCTATGGAAAAAAATTTATGGTTGAGTCTCCATGATGCTAGGGATGCATTTGATTTCGTTCTCTATCAACATGTTTTTGGATGCTTGATTTATTCATGCATAACACAACTTGATATTCAATTAATTTCTCTCACATAGATGAGCAAGCCTATGCATTACCCAGGTGTCAAGCATCGGTATGTGGTTAAGTGCATCTTTCACTATTTGAGTAGTACTTGGCTACTTGGGTTTTTTTATCCCAAGGGTGGATCATTATATCTAGATTTACATGTTTTTCTAACTCAGACTCGGCCAATTTTTATGACACTCATGTGTCCACTAGTGGTATTGGATTGATCCTTGATAGCTCATGCACATCTTGTTTGAGGAAGAAACAATCTTATATGGCCACTTCTAGTTGTGAGGCTAAGTATAGGGTAGCTTTCAAAGTGATTGTTGAGTGTGTGTGGCTCAGATGCCGTTTGGTTGATTTTGTAGTTGGTTAGTCTTTTGCCACCACCATCTTCACTAACAGTAAGAGTGCATTGGTAGTTGTGAGGAACTCTGTGTTCCGTGCTCCAATAAATCGCACTAAGATGCATTAACATTATGTCTGGGAGAGGTTCTCTACTGGAGAGATCAACTTGGCATATGTGCCCACACAGGATAATGTTGCAGAACTTTTCACAAAGGCTCTACCTAGGGAGAAGTTTCAAGCTTTTTACAAATCTTGAGGCTTACTTAATTTTGTGTATTGATCTCTTTCCACATAGCTTGGCACTTCCTTATACATGAGTGCTAGCTTGTTGTTCATTGCATCACTCCCAGTGGGGATTGGTAGTCCGTGAACATGCTAAGAAGCACTAGGGCATTTTTTCCCTCTTTAGGAGGTTTTTTCCCCAGCTAATATATACACGTATATCCTTTATGGGTTCTTTGTATGATTTCACTTGGTAATACATTTGGTATTGTGTTTTGCTTCAACATTCTTCTTCTTCTTGTTCCATGTGTTATTTGTGTGCTTCAAAAGACCTTGAATTCCAAGATTTTCTTTTATCATATAATTTATGCTCAAGCATGAGGAAAATTTAGAAATAGGTTTTATTATGTAAGAACACACTTTAGTTACTTTTTCCAAATTAAACAAGAGTAAATAGGACATGTTATTTCTAGTCAGGAATTCCTGTAGATCCAACAAAATTAAAAGTAATTCTAGAATGGACTATACCTCACTCTATTAGTGATAAATATTCCTTTCTTGGGTTGGTAAGCTTTTATAAGAAGTTTGTTAATTTTTTTTCCTATTTAATTATTAAAGAATATGAAATCTTGATTCTTGAGAAAATAATAGATCGCTAAAATTATTAAAAGCATTCTATTCAAGAATGTTAGTGGATACATGTGACCTCATTAATGCCTCATTATGATCACTTAATTTTTTAATATCGTTCACAATCACGATAATTTACCTCCTCCAAGATACATGTCCATGCATTTGTCTTACATGGAACATTCTTATTTTTGAAATTTACAAAAATGGTGGCTAGGATAAGGATCAGTGTAGATCTAGATATCTATAAATAGAAGGTAAGGCTCTCTGTAAATGAGAGCAAATTTTTAATTTCATGGCTACATTTTGAAGTGCCACCCTCATTATAATCGTTATTTTCAATGTAATAAAACACCTATAAATACATGTAATCTGGAGATTCAAAAAACCCCATGGGGTGGATTGCACCAAGTACTACGTACTATCTAGTATATTGTGCAACTCTATATCTATGCGTTTTTAGTTTTCATACTCTATGTATGTGTGTCCATAAGATCCTACAACAAGAAGTTAATAGGAGATCAAGGTGAAAAGAGTAGGCATCAACAACAAAGAAGGAAAAGGGAAGAATAAGATTTTCCTCCATCGTAAATATCTCTAAAGCTCATCTCATAATCTTTCAATGATATAAAAATCATTGGAAAAATAGGCAATTTGAATTCCGTGCACAAGGAAATATTGTTCAATTGCCAATTTCTTAAAATGATAGAGGTGTCATTGGTGAGTTCTTGGAGATCGTTCTGGTATTCTTTGACTTTTAAACCTTTCAACGATGTATTTAGATGATTCCAAGGTAGGCACACAAGCCTCGAGAATACACTACTAGAAGTCAAAATCACTTTTAAAGCTCACTTAGAATTATTCTTCTAGCTAAACATTGTAATTACACAATTGTATGTGTATCTTATTCTTGTATTTGATGAATTCATCTAAAAGAGGCAAATACCACCTACCTCAAACTCCAATGGTGTACTTATTATTTGGAAAAGGAAGTGAGTCCCTTGAGGGGATGGATGTATGAATACTTAAATGTATCATGCAAAATGAAATACTAGATATACTACACATAGATCAGCCATGAACTAGTAGGTTTAATATACACGTTCGAATTTGTTATGGAAAACAGAAAAGTGTATTATTCCTATTGACTGATGAGATAAATGGATGGAAAAGTTATTCAACATATCCACTTATTATAAGATAGTTCATTATTCCTATTGATTGATAAGATAAATGGATGGAAAAGTAAGTCAACATATCCACTTATTATAAGATAGTTCATAATCTCAGGTTATAATATCTATTAATTAGATATTTGAGATTATAGAATGACTCAAGATATACGTGAGAACTTAAGCGTTTCATGAAACTTAAGCATTTGTAGTTGAATGGACAAGAGAAAGTATATTGGACACATGTGTTGAGGTAAATTTTTATTTCAATACCTTAACAATTATAAAAGAAAGGTTGTAAATTTTCCTCACAAATATTGTATATAGTTAAGATTAAGAATATTAGATTATTTGAACTTTTCATGACTTTCAAAAGAGTCCATGATTATCTCGAGAATAATGAGGGATTGTTGCCTCGAAGAAAATCTCCTCCTAATATGAAATATGAGACTATGTAATATCACAAGTAGTAAAGATTTTCGAAAATAGCATTTAAAGAGTCAAATGGTGAGGTATATACTACTTAATTATTTAAGAAACATTTTAAAGGGGGTCCATGATATGCGTTTCATAGACAACATCAATGGGTGCTTACAATTTCAAATGATTGGCAATGTCATTGGCATTAGCTTTATGACTTCATTAGGGAAAAAAATGAACTTTGCATGGGCCTTTTGGATTAAGGAGTGATTAGTGATGGACCAATGAGAGGAGGGTGGTGGACATAGTCTATAGCCTATAAATCACTAGGTTGAAGGGGGATGAGGGGACATGATTCCCCTATGTCAGTTTTTGCCTCTAAAGAGAGAAAGGAATCTCGTAACTTACCTCGGCCCAAAAATTCAAATTTTCAAAAAGTTATAAAACTCATCATAACACCATTTAATGGTCCCCCAACCACTTTTTAGAATCAAAAGTGCTATTTTTGGGTTCTAAATCAAAATCCATGCATGAATTGAAGTGAAAAAAGTGACTTTTTCAAAAATAACTCAAAATGCAACTTTCTCCCTCCAAAACCTCACATTTTCATACCCAGGTCCCAAAAGGTCATCTTTTTCCACTACTTTCTCTCCCTAGCACACCATTGCAGCTCTTGCATCTCCATTTCTTTCTGTGTGCATCATCTTCTTTGAATTCCTACTGTCACTTCCATAGTCTCAACTACAATGGAGAAACCTAAATCTCATAGACGTCCAAAAGATGAGGTTATCGCGATAAAATGTCACAATATCAAGGCTCCAGAAGGATTTTGGTTAGGACAGGAGTTCTGCAAAGGTGCATGGGTGTACATGCAACCCTCTAGTGTTGGTCCTCACCATGTGAGAGATCGTGGAAACTTGGATCTTCATTGGAAAGGGAAGTTATTAGGCTTCAAAAAGCTCAAAAATGGTGAAACTGTTGCCATTGTACAACATGTGTTCACAATGTCAACCATGAAATTGGAAAACTCAAACAAAATGAGATATCTTATCAACTCTAAGTATTACTCATGACTTTTGTCCAAATTTCATAATATACCTAGCTAAGTTGTGTAGTTTTTTGTTGTAGACATATTTCCTTCTACCTTGGTGGAGAGCAACCACTTCATAGTCTTACGGGTACTTTCCAAGCATTGCATGCAGATGTTGGGTCGATCGTCTTTCCACAAGCCCGTCCTGCTCAACTATTACGTGAGAGAGTTTTCTTTTACACACATACATATGTTGTACCCTCTTCATCAAATGATTTTGGCAGGTTAGAGTAGATTCTCTCTTAAAGCTCGAGTGGTCGCAACCTCATGTATGGACATTAACATCTTTGAAGCATAAGATGGTGATGGACATACACAACTCTTTGAAATTTACAAGAGTTTTAATATCTATAGGATTACATTGGTGTGTTCCTGTTCATTGTTTTGTACATTTATTTCAGATGTTCACAATTTTAGAGACTTGAACAATGTTCATGTTAAACGATATCACGTATGAGCAGGTAGAGGGTTTGCTAGGTGAAAATTGGGGACTTGTAGAAGGATGCATCAAAGGGGATAGATACATTTGTAAAATTGGTGCAAGAGGCATAGGATTTCGATACTTGAAACATTGTACTTCATTGTACATTAGATTCTATTATGATCGTTGGATGTGTAAACTTGGCGAATGGATACCATTACAAAGTTTTGAGGGTGTTTTAATTTCATTTGAAATTAAGATAAATCTACCCAACAACGAAATGGAAGTTATTTCAGTAAATCATCATTGGACTCTTGCCAACATGAGAGAACATCTAGTAATCATGGGATTTGAGGATCTGGATGAATCAAAGTTCAGAATACAAGGGCATAAGGTGAGTAGCATATGGTATTTCTTCTTTTGTTTATACAAATTCTTACACTCAAATATGTTCATATAAAGTTTTCGATTTGCAGATTGGTAAGAGGTTGGAGGATAAAATTAAAGTCCTCCTTGAATGGAGTGTGGATGGAACTCAACTTTCATTGTCATAGCTCAAGAACTATTTGAGTGCTACAGTGTACACACAACCTATGTTCCATTTATAATCCTACGTCTGCAACAATGTATTTAACATGCAAGACATGTAGCATGTAAATTTTTTTTATCTCAATATGATGTACAATTTGCCAAATCTTTGGTTTTCCAATGGCAATTTATTATAATTTTAAAGTTCTGAGAATTTATTTTTTCTATTGTGGTGTATCTTATTCTGGTTAATGATTCTGTTCAATCTTTTTTATGAGCAAAAGTTTTTTTTCTGAGAGTTCTGTGCATGATTGTTTTATTTGAAGGTATCAGTTTTAGTTTTAGCCACCACCATGTCGGGTGTTTTTGAAGTAGACACCCCTCGCTTTGTAGTGTGACTTTTCCATTCCTTGGGTACTGAAAATCTCTAATGACCCATATCGATGCATGAAAAAAGCTCCATGTGCAAACAAAATATGCTAAAAATTCTTAAGTACATTGGAAAAAGGTAAGTGCAATGAACACTTGTAGAAGAAGATTACACTTACAATGTAGTGTGTTATATTGCTCTCTCCCCAAGATTGAATGACCACTAATGTTTCTTGAAACATTTGACGTTGAATAGCACTAGACCTAGTCAGACCCATTAAGCCTACCAACTTATCAAAGCTCGACCAAACTTTCTTTCTCTTATTACAAAGATCAACTTGAGAGTCATTGTCTGTTGTGATCATGCATAGGTCTTTCCACAGCTCATAACGTTCATTATTTTGAGTGCTAGTAGCTCAACCAAACTTTCTTTCTCTTATTACAAAGATCAACTTGAGAGTCATTGTCTGTTGTGATCATGCATAGGTCTTTCCACAGCTCATAACGTTCATTATTTTGAGTGCTAGTACCTCTTCTAAAAAAATGCTTGCTTTATTTCCTGTCATTGACACTTGTTGCAAGCTATCTTGAGATTCTCCAACTTTCTTAACAACTAGGGTTACATTTCCACCATGACAACCAATTGAATTAAGAATTTCCTCCAATTTCTTTATAGCTTGAATAGATTTATCAACTGGTTTCATGGCAAATGCGTATTCTATATGGAGCTTCAATAGTCTATCAAAAATTCTCATGAAGGCATGCAAGGTGCAAAAGTGGACATTGACTAAAGGGAATGGATTAATGGGATTCCAATCCTTATCTGATATGTCACGATTAGGTGTACCTAACATGGGACACCTCATTAAAGGTATATCCCATTCAGCAGATGGAGTTGCATCTGTGTCATCAACTAAGTCATCTATGTTGTTTTGTTTTCTCTTTGTTCATTTATAACCTTGTGTGCAATATGGACAAGGATAGAGAGTAGATGCACCTACATGCATTTCATAGTCTTTAAGTCTCCACCTAAGTGTCACTCTACTTCAAAATCACCAAGGCTTTCTACATTGATTTTGGCACTTGAGAAGCTATCACCTCTGTGATCCATGGGGTCCTACTAAAAATCCATGGAAGAACATCATTGGATTCTTTAGGTACTTCAATAGCACCTAACCACCATATATCTTTCTCAGATTGGAAACTATATGTAAAGTGATGGGTAGATTCTTCACTATCATCAATAATAGCATGGGCCATAGCTTCGTTCATGAGTGTCACACGAAGTCTCTCCATACGGCATCCCTTTATGATTTGACATTCATCTAGCTTCAATACAAACTTGAGTTTGGAACCACAATCTACATCAAATAACAAACATTATATTATCAAAAATACTATGAATGTCATTATCAAAACAATGGATATACCTTGAAGTGTGGATTTGTAAAATTTAACCATTTCCTTTTGAAGCCTCCCCAAATTGAAAAATATATTGTTGTACTTTGTGTAGATGAATCCCTTTCTAGATGTGTTTTTCAACTCTTTCTTTGATGTAGATGAATGATAAATGGATGCAGGCATAACATCTTCTATATGCAGGTAATTGCCAAGAGTATTGGCTACATCCTCATTGGTCATCTTCTTCTTCAGAGATACCTTGTAAGGGCATGGAAAAATGCTCTGGAAAATACCTTTGTTTTCTAGAGCCTGCTTCAAAAGATTGTACAATGCAGTGTATGCTCTAGTACTAACACCTGCTTCATCACATACAATCTGTACCTCACTAGGACTAATAATATCTTCTAAGTTGCCTGCAAAATCTTTAATCACTTGGGTTTTGATGTGATTTCCTATTGGTGAATCCAAAATCATAAGCACATGTTTGTTGCTAAGACAAGAATTCATAAACTTCAATTGATCCTCCATTGTTGAGGAAGCACTCGCATCTTCAACAAATGACCTGCACAATAAGAATCTCAATCTAAAAGTCTTTTAACATAAATAAACAAAGGAAATACATACCTAAGTGCGTAAACACGTCGCTTCCGTGCTCCACCACCAGTTGAAAGAGCTTGAAAGGATGACAATGGTTGTTTCCTATATCTCATCCCAAGTGGAGTCTCTTTTAGTTGTGTAAGATTGGCTTTTAACTTTGCAATTGTGCTCTCCTTTTCTTCCACATCTTGTTGGAGTCTATTATTGTGCTCATCCAAAGATTTGATAGCACTTTCTAAAGTGTGTATAGCACTCTCTAAACTATGTATCTTGAAATGGTTGTGATGACATTGTTGCATCCAATAATTTGCTATAGATGCACAATGGTTAGACAATCGCTTGCAATAGCCTAGCAGTCCATCTTCACCGCAACCAAGTAATTGTAGAAATGTAGAGATAGTATGGAATCTAGGATGAACATTAGCCATTGGATCCAAGGGATACAAAGCATCATCGACCCAAAGATCAATATTTTTCTCTCCAGCTGCACATCGTGCATTTTGAGAATCTATGTCATTGCTACCTCTAGTTGTTGGTGCGAATTCTGTAGGAACACGAACATGTACACTCTTTGAAAGAGGAGCACGCGTTGGTGCTGGTGTCATGTTTGTAATACATGTGAGCACCATGATGTTCGAAAACTCCAGCACCGAATGGGAAGAAGCACAGAGATGGCTGGAATGGCTAGTACACTAGCTGTGTGCAAGAAAAAAAGTGTGTTTTGGTATGTGGATAGGTCAAAATGACTTTTTTCACTATGTTAGAGGGAAAATGAGTTTTTTTTCAAAAATTCATGTTTTGGGGTAGCCAAAGTTACGATTTTGATGATGTGGCACTTAACTTTTGGAGGGATTTTGAAAAAGTATGTTTTTTAAGTATTTTTTATAAAAATAAGACTAAAAAAATTAAGTTCTGACATATACAATAAAGTATGGGCCATTTTGAATAAAGAATAGCTGAAAAAGAGACTTTTTTTAGAAAAGTCATTTTTTTATTCATAAAGATGGACGGATTTGATGAGGTGGAAAGTGGTTTTTCTCTCTCTCTCTCTATGTGCAGAAGAGAGAGAAGGTCCTAGCTCAGCCTAAAAAGAAAGCCTACTTCAACCTACCAAAAAGTGCTCTATTAAATGCAATTTCTCCCCTTAACAAAGTACACGATTAAGCTTAATCCCAAAAAATTAGGAATCCTTACAAGGCCATGCATGGTTCACTTTTTTTCCTAATGTAGAGAAGAGATACCAACGAGGAAATATATGAATCAATCAAAGATGAAAAGTGTCGATATATTTAGGTAGTGATGTGTGTGAACACTCTAGGACCGCTGGGGCACTTTTTTCCCTCTTTAGGAGGTTTTTTTCCCCCGGCTTGTATATATGCCTATTGCCCTAATGGGCTACTTATCTTTGTACATTCTCTAGTAATACATCCAATATTGTGTGTTTGTGCTCCAAGCTTCTTCTTCTTCCTTGTGTTGTTCGCGTGCTTCCCCAGATGTCTATCTCCAACAATTGGTATCAGAGCAGGTCGTCACTTCTTCTAGGGAGTCGTCGACACTCCTCCGTTTGCAGTCTCAGATTCGCATGAAATTTGGTGAGCATACTCAAGGTGTTTCCGAGATCAAAACAGCTTCACTGTGTGGTGCCGAAATCGCGATCTGAGCTCATTTCAGCCTTCAAACGCACTATCGTAGCGCTTGTGCAAGCTATTTCATCCTTTTGTGCCAAAGGTATATACCAGTTTCTGTTCCCCAGTTTAAGCGTCTCGAAGTCTGCTAGAGGTCTAGCAGAACTCGTTTGGGCAGTTCCGTTCAACTTTTTGAGATACAATCAATTTTCTACATCAAGGTATTTTAGTCACCGGCCATGGCTGAAAGCAGTGATGTATTCCGTATGTTGGTTATTGAGGATAAGTTGGATGGTACCAACTACCCATTATGGGCTTATATGATGCGACATGCAATGGTTGCAAAAGGACTGTGGAACATTGTGCAGGGTGTTGAAAGACATCCTGTTACACCTGCGACTACAGGTACTACAAATACAGGTGCTGGAGGTGTTGGAGCTGGTGAAGATGGTATCGAAGATGATATTCCACAGATTCCTATTCGTGCTACTGTTTTTGTTGCACCTACTATAGAGCAGATTTGTTGGGATGGCAGAGATGCCCAGGCACATGCATTCATAGCTTTGTCTGTCAAACGTGCCATTATTCCTCACATTCGCTCTTGCAGAACAGCAAAGGATGCTTGGGATACACTTACCACTTTGTACCAGGCTAGGAATGAGGCTCGTGTTGCTTACCTCCGAAAACAGTTGGAGAGTGAGCACATGAATGAAGGTGATTCTATGGACAGTTTTCTAACAAAGATCAAAGACCTGAAGGAACAATTGATTTCTGCTGATGAGGTTATACCAGATAGCTCACTTGTGGAGACCGTTCTGAATGATCTTCCTGATTCATATCAAAGTTTTGCCTCTACTCTTCGGTTGATGATGAAAGGCAATCCGAATGCCTTGTCATTTGAGGAATTAGTCTCTGTTTTGTTGCAGGAAGATCAGTCCAGACAGAACAGGTCCATTATGCATGTTGCAGATCAAGCTTTCCTGGCTAGTCAGAAGGGCAAAGGAAAACGGAGCTCTTCTACTAGTAAGCAGAAATCTGCAAATGCTGCACAATCGAAGAACCAGGGTAAAGATGAGAAGAAATCAGGAAAGCAAAAATTGTTCTGCAAGTACTGTAAAGGAAATGATCATATTATAAAGAACTGTCCAAAACTGGCTGCTAAAGAGGCAAAGAAGAAAGAGGCTGGAATGGTTCTTGTAGAGGCCTCTACACCAAAAACAGAGTCTGCATCTTGTGCAGGAAGAAGAATGGGCGTTTACTACTATCTGTAGTTTTGACCCATCTTCTCATGATCAGTGCATGTTTGCAGTAGACTCAGATGTTTGGTACTTTGACAGTGGGGCGACCAAACATATTACCTCGCGGTGTAGTTTCTTCTCTTCACTCGAGCCTGCCCCTATAGGGAATACTGTCACATGCGCCAATAACTCCTCTTATCCTGTTATGGGAGTTGGTAAGATCATTTTGACTACTGCTGATGGTAGTTCTTTCACTTTGTCAGATGCTTTATTTGTGCTAGGGATCAAAAAGAACCTGTTATCAGTTTCTGCATTAGCCAAGATTGGCTTGGTTGTGAAATTCGTTGATGACAGGTGTACAGTCCATGATCTCTCAAATGGTGATGTGATTATTTCTTTTGGCATCTTATGTCGTGGGCTGTATAAGCTCATAGAGTATGAAAGATCTGTGAATGATTCGGCATGTGCAGTTCATGATTCTCAGGCTATGTCAGATGCAAAGCTTTGGCATGCACGCTTTGGTCATCTGAATTTCGCTAGTTTGCTACGCCTGCAGAAATCTGAAATGGTATCCTCTTTGCCCAAACTTGAGGCTCCTAGAAAACATGTTTGTGAAGGCTGTATTTTGGGCAAAATGCAGCGTTCTTCCTTTCCAAAAGATGGTTCAGTTCGGGCTATGTAGAAATTGCAGCTTGTACATAGTGATGTCTGTGGTCCTATGCAGATACCCTCTTTTGGAAATTACCTTTACTTCGTGACTTTCATTGATGATTTTTCCAGGCATGCATGGGTATATCCACTCAAAGCAAAGTCCAAAGTGTTCATGTGCTTCAAACAGTTTTTGGTTTTGGCTGAAAATCTGTCAACATGTAAAATGGGCACCCTCTGTTCTGATCGAGGGGGGGAATATATGACTTCAGATTTTAATGCATTTCTGGCTGAACGTGGGATAAAACACCAATGTACAGTGCCATATACACCTCAACAGAATGGAGTTGCTGAACGAAAGAATAGGTCACTCATGGAAATGGCGAGGCGCATGGTCAAAAGTCAAGCTTTACCACATAGTTTCTGGCTTGAGGCTGTCATGTGTGCAGCATATGTACTGAACAGGTGTCCCACTAAAGCGTTGCAGTCTATCACTCCATATGAGGCTTGGCATCACCGCAAGCCATCTGTTGCTCATCTGCGTGTTTTTGGTTGTTTGGCATATGCATTAGTGCCTGAACAACATCGTAGAAAATTGCATCATAAGGTAGTAAAATGTATTTTTGTTGGGTTCAGTTCTGAAAGTAAAGGCTATCGTCTGTATCATCCACAGACTAAACGCATTTTGGTTAGCCATGATGTTGTCTTTGTGGAAGATGCTATTCAGCCATTGCTTTCATGTACTAAGGAGACATATGTTAGCTCCAAAGACATGTATGATACTTTGATGCCTCTTTTTATAGGTTGACAGGCTAGTATTGGTCCTAATGAGGCAACTTCTCAGCCTTTGCAGGTTTCATATGATGATGTAGATCATTCCATTTCTGATGCAGATTTACATGATGCACTTGTTGATGAGAGAGCTGATATTGCGCAGGCAAAAACTATGCCAAATGGCTGGTGCAGACTTTGCGTGACAGCAAATTAGATGCACCTTTGTCATATCGTACTCGTTCAGGCTCTCATAGTGCCTCCTTTGCATCAGATTGCTATGCTATGGCTGCATCTAGTCTCTGTGAATGAGAATGAGCCTGTTTCTTTTGATGAAGCACAAAATTCAGAAAATTGGATGGCTGCTATGCAATCTGATTATGATGTGTTGGTGCATTTTGCCCAAGCCTACATGCTTGATATGCTTGATATTATCCTCATTTGTAAGTCACATGAGTAGTCATGTGAACACCTCTTGTAAAAGAGTACATTTTATCTCTTGTAAATGGAAAAAGAAAAAAGGAAAAGGATGGCTTACCTCATCCATGATGTAAAAGCAAATTCGTGGCTCCAACTACCAAAATCACGAATTTTTGAGCTGAGGGAATCTCTCCTAACTTTGGGGATCACTTTTAGGTGGAGCCATTCGAATTCGAATTCAAAACTCCCTCCAAGAATAGCTATAAAAGGAGCAAGAAGGAAGAGGCGATTAGCAAGCCTTGTACGTGACCACTTCATGTCATTTTGTAGAGATTGAAGAGCTTACTCCATAGCTCTATCATTCTACTCCCATTGTGCAAAGATTCATTGCCAATGTGGTTGTAATCATATGTGAATCTATACATTTATTATCATCTACCTCTTTGTTTTGTTCTCTGCTATACTCACTCAGAGCAGTAACTTCAGAAGGTCATATCTCGAGTTTTACTGAACATTTTTCAGTGTTTTAAAGTGCGTTGGATAGCTCTCACTGCCTAGTTTCTACCTATAAATTTTCAAGGTCATTGGATTTATACTTTTGGAGATATCTGCATTTTACTGCTTACTGGTCTATCTCTGCAGAGCCCCGAGAATTGTGGGAATGTTCCAGAACTTGATGAAACTTGTTCTCAGTGCTCAGTCCATCATTTGAAGTGTTTTAACTTGGAATAGGAAGCTTGCTAAGTCTATTTGCTATGCCCAAAAGGAATGTTTCTAATTCCTTCGAGGTTGAGAGCACTGTTCATTTTTTCCAGCAGGTGTATGTCCAAAAATAGCAAGTTTTGGGAGCTAGTCATTTCGCAACTTGTCGGTCTTGACTTAAACTTTTGGGATACATGTTCCAAAGTACTTGGCTGATATTTTGGTGGATTTAGGAAGCTCAAAGGGTCTACTAATCAAATCTGAAGTCTCAGTTGGCTGGTGTGAAGCTGGTTGTAGCGGCACCTACTCATCTTTGGATTGCATCCACCATCTCTCTTCACAGTGGTATCAGAGCATAGTCAAGCAACATGGGAGATGGATTTCCATCAACAATTGACAAATTGGATCGAAACAACTATCGGGCATGGTCTCTAAGGATGGAGGCTTACCTTCAAGGGAGGAATCTATATGGATTCATATCCGGAGATGAAGCAATGCCAACCATGAGGAACAAAGGGCAACCATCACATGAAGAAGTGGAAGGATTTCGAATTGGTGTTCGAAGGATGCACTTGCAAGGTCCTATATTCTAAACTCAATCTCTGATTTTCTTTTACCTCATGTCAAGGGATGCAAGACATCAAGAGAAACCTGGAATGCACTTGCTTCTTTCTTCTCTTCCAACACTCGAGCAAGGAAGAACCAATTGTGGATGGAGTTCACAACAATGAAGAAAAGCCCGAAGCAAAATGTGACTGATTATGTCACAAAGATGAAGGAGATTTCCGACCAACTTGGAAGCATTGGAGAGGTAATTGAAGAGGAGCAAATCATAAGACAAATCATGAATGGAATCAAAGCAGACGACAAGTGGGAGTCATTCACAACAGCCATGGATTTATACATGGATATGCATGTACCCGACCTCAACACACTCATGGGCCAACTCTTCACTCATGAAGCAAAGATTAGCAAAGGTGGTGAGTCCTCAAGAGGTAATCAAACTTCTGCCTTATATTCTGATAAAGCTAAGGTCAAGGACAAGTCAAAGAATAGGAAGAATGAAGATGAAGGAAGCTCTTTCCAAGCAAACTTTGCAGGTAGAGGAAGAGCTAGAGGAAGAGGCAGAGGTGGAAAGCAAGGCAGGGGGAGATTCCAATCATCTCAACCTTGCAACATATGTGGCTTATCTAACCATACTACTGAAGAATGTTTCAGGAATCCAAGGAACTCAAGAGGAAGAGGATTCAATAGAGGTGGCCATGGATCAAATAGAGGTAGGTACAATGGAGGCTACAACAACAACAACTACTACAACAACAATTACAACAACAACAACAACTATCAAAGTGGCCATAGAGGAAGAAGAGATTACAATAACTATGGAGAGGACCAAAGTCAAGAAGATTCATTATTGATTATGAATCTATCAACAAAGAAGGGTAAGGATGATGATCACATATTTTACATTGATTCGGGATGCTCGAACCATGTAGCAGGAAATGTGGCTTTACTTTCTGATTTGGAAGATCCTCATAACAAGCATGAAGTGCAGACAGGAGATGACACAAAGCACTCAGTGGAGAAGATAGGTAATGTGAAGACATCAAATGGGAATATGAACCTCTTAAGCAAAGTCTTGTATGTCCCTACAATTACCAAAAATTTAATAAGTGTTGGACAGATTGTTGAAAAAGGATTGCAGGTTAGATTCAATCGATTTGGAGCATATGTTGAAGACCCAAGGCAAGGCTTTCGAAGGATTGCCAAAGGAGAAAAGACAGGAAGGCTTTTCACTTTTGAAGTGGAAGATACAAAGAACATAGCTTTGTTTAGCTATGGATCTCAAACTCTAACAGAATTGGAGATATGGCACAAAAGGCTTGCTCACATTGGTGAGAGGACACTCAAACAGATTTGCAGGGACCAAAGTGTACTTGGTTTGCCTAATATCACAAGGCAACACATGATTTATAAGTGTGAAGCTTGTCAACTCGGCAAGGCTCATAGACAACCTTTCAATAAGAAAGGATATATGTATCAAAATCCTTTGGATCTAGTGCACACGGATGTGTGGGGTCCAAGTAAGGAGCCATCTATATCAGGCTCAAGATATTATGTGTCTTTCATAGATGATTGTAGCAGGTGGACCATTCTGTTTTTCATGAAGCACAAGGATGAAGTGTTTAATTGCTTTAAGAAGTATATTGCTCTTGTTGAAAATCAAACAGGTAGGACTTTGAAAAGACTCAGATCAGATGGTGGAGGAGAATACTTCTCTTCTGAATTTGATGCCTTCTTGCATGAAAGAGGCATTAAAAGGGAAGTCACTACAAGGTATACACCTGAACTCAATGGTGTAGCAGAGAGGAGGAATAGAGCTATCGTCGAAGCTGCAAGGTCCATGCTCAACGAAAAGGGATTGCCGAACTACCTATGGGCAGAGGCTGTGTCGACAGCCACATATCTCATAAATAGACTTCCATCTAAGTCACTAGATGGAACCACTCCATATGAAGTGTGGAATGGAAGAAGACCTAGTCTAGAGCATTGTAAAATCTTTGGATGCTTAGCCTATGCTCACATTCCTTCTCAAGTAAGAGGGAAATTGGATCCCAAGGCAGAGAAGTGTGTATTCATTGGTTATGATCAAAACCAAAAAGGATATAGATTGTACAATCCAACCAATAAAGGATTTTCTGTGAGTAGAGATGTAATTTTTGATGAAAACAAATCATGGTTTGATGATGACAGGAAAGTGAAGCTGCCATATGACTTGGATTAAGATTTTCCATCACTTCAACCAAAGGAGCCAAAGCAGATTGAAGAAAGTGATTCGGAGATTGACCTAGAAGACTTGGAAAGACTAAAGCTATGGAAGAACAAAGGTAAAGCAAAGATGCAGGATGCTACATATGGACCCGAGAGCTCACATCAACCACTTAGAAGGTCTTCGAGGGAGAAGAAGAAACCAGAGAGGTTTGGTTATGATACTTCTTTGGTCACCAAGCACTCAATCTACATTGCAAAGGATTCAACCAATGAAGAACCTACCACATTCGAAGAAGCACAAAGCAAGAAAGCTTGGAGAGATGCAATGGATGAAGAAATGGAAGCCTTGAAGGAGAATAACACTTGGGAGCTTGTACCTAACAAGCCATCTATGAAGATAATCGGATCTCGATGGATATACAAAATCAAGAGGAATCCAGATGGAAGTATAAATAGACACAAAGCAAGGTTAGTTGCTAAAGGGTTTGCTCAAACCCATGGTATTGATTATGAGGAGACTTTCTCTCCTGTTGCAAAAATGCCTACAATTAGGGTTCTCATAAGTCTTGCTGCATCTAGAAATTGGAATCTTTATCAACTTGATGTAAAGAATGCCTTCTTGAATGGATGGATTTCTGAGGAAGTGTATATGGCACAACCTCCTGGATATGAGGATGCACATCATCCTAACTATGTATGCAAACTAAAGAAAGCTTTGTATGGATTGAAGCAAGCTCCAAGAGCTTGGAATTTCAGATTGGTGACTTATTTGCAGGACCAAGGATTCAAAGCTAGCAAGGCGGATACCTCTTTGTTCATAAAGAGGAATGGATCTGAAGTGATCTATTTATGTGTGTATGTTGATGATATTATTATCACAGGCAATGATCTTGAAGGAATCAAACAGGTAAAGAGTCAAATGAAGGAGGAGTTCAAAATAAGTGACCTCGGACCACTCACTTATTTTCTTGGATTGGAGTTGATCTACACAGATTCAGGTATATACATCACACAAAGGAAGTATGTCCATGACATGCTCGTCAAGTTCAAGATGGAAAATACAAAGTGTGCAAGTACACCTATGGAGCAAAATCATAAGCTTAGTGCTTATGAAGGAGAGCCAATTGAAGACATCACAAACTATCAAAGCTTGGTTGGAAGTTTGAACTATGCAACACTCACAAGGGTGGATATATGCTATAGTGTTAGCATATTGAGTCAGTTTATGCATAAGCCGAGAAGACCACATATGGAAGCGGCCAAGCGAGTCCTCAAGTACCTAAAGGGGACCATGAATGAAGGTTTGTTTTATTCATTTACTTCAGATATTGAGCTAAAGGTCTACTCAGATGCAGATTGGGCCGGATCTAAAGATGATAGAAGAAGCACATCAGGGTATATATCATTTGCAGGTTCAAAAATCATTTCTTGGTCATCGAAGAAGCAACCAACCGTGGCATTATCTTCTACTGAAGCAGAATATAGAGGTTTGGCTAATGCAACTCAAGAAATCATGTGGTTAAAATCTTTGTACACAGATCTTGGACTTCATTCTTCAACACCTCACATTTTTGGTGACAACACAAGCTCACTACATCTAGCAGCTAATCCGGTATACCATGCTAGAACCAAGCATATTGAAGTCCACTACCATTATGTAAGGGAGAAGCTATTGAGCAAGGATATTCAACTATCCTATGTCTCTACAGATATGCAATGTGCAGACATGTTGACGAAAGCTCTTGATGGTACGAAGTTAAGTAGATTCAAGTTGATGATTGGCTTGCAGGAAATCAAGGACAATTGAAGACTTATTTGGAGGCCAAGCATGTTAGGCTTGAGGGGGAGCTGTTGGTGCATTTTGCCCAAGCCTACATGCTTGATATGCTTGATATTATCCTCATTTGTAAGTCACATGAGTAGTCATGTGAACACCTCTTGTAAAAGAGTACATTTTATCTCTTGTAAATGGAAAAAGAAAAAAGGAAAAGGATGGCTTACCTCATCCATGATGTAAAAGCAAATTCGTGGCTCCAACTACCAAAATCACGAATTTTTGAGCTGAGGGAATCTCTCCTAACTTTGGGGATCACTTTTAGGTGGAGCCATTCGAATTCGAATTCAAAACTCCCTCCAAGAATAGCTATAAAAGGAGCAAGAAGGAAGAGGCGATTAGCAAGCCTTGTACGTGACCACTTCATGTCATTTTGTAGAGATTGAAGAGCTTACTCCATAGCTCTATCATTCTACTCCCATTGTGCAAAGATTCATTGCCAATGTGGTTGTAATCATATGTGAATCTATACATTTATTATCATCTACCTCTTTGTTTTGTTCTCTGCTATACTCACTCAGAGCAGTAACTTCAGAAGGTCATATCTCGAGTTTTACTGAACATTTTTCAGTGTTTTAAAGTGCGTTGGATAGCTCTCACTGCCTAGTTTCTACCTATAAATTTTCAAGGTCATTGGATTTATACTTTTGGAGATATCTGCATTTTACTGCTTACTGGTCTATCTCTGCAGAGCCCCGAGAATTGTGGGAATGTTCCAGAACTTGATGAAACTTGTTCTCAGTGCTCAGTCCATCATTTGAAGTGTTTTAACTTGGAATAGGAAGCTTGCTAAGTCTATTTGCTATGCCCAAAAGGAATGTTTCTAATTCCTTCGAGGTTGAGAGCACTGTTCATTTTTTCCAGCAGGTGTATGTCCAAAAATAGCAAGTTTTGGGAGCTAGTCATTTCGCAACTTGTCGGTCTTGACTTAAACTTTTGGGATACATGTTCCAAAGTACTTGGCTGATATTTTGGTGGATTTAGGAAGCTCAAAGGGTCTACTAATCAACTCTGAAGTCTCAGTTGGCTGGTGTGAAGCTGGTTGTAGCGGCACCTACTCATCTTTGGATTGCATCCACCATCTCTCTTCACATGATGCTATAATGAAAAATGGTACATGGTCTTTATATGACTTGCCTCCTGGCAAGAAAGCCATTGGCACTAAGTGGGTATACAAGTTGAAGCGTTAACCTGATGGTACAGTTGACAGGTATAAGGCTAGGCTTGTTGCAAAGGGTTATGCACAAGAAAGAGGCATTGATTTTGATGAGACCTTTGTACCTACATGCCGTATGACTACTGTTCGGAGCATTTGCGCCCACTCTCTCTCTAGGTGGTTATCTTTTGAAATTCCCAAATCACATAAAGATCCTCTTTTTGATTTAGCACATGTTATCTTTTGACCACATGTTTTTATTCACATATGCTTCTCTTCTCTATATAAAGAAGAGCCTCATTTGTAAAAGGAGAGGTTCCTTGGCCATGGCCTTGGCCTCCATTTCGGTAATGGAAGAAGGTGTCATTTGGCTTCCACATTTCTCCTTGTGTGCTAGGCGATGATCCATGTGTGTGGGTTTGGCACTTGGGGTTGGCTTGTGTGTGAGCATTGCCCTCCCTTGTTCCTTTTGACGTTGGCCATGGTGCCATTGTTCATGGATGTGGGTGTGTGTGCGTTGCTTGCACTTCTTGCGACTCCTCTTGGAAGAGCCCCTCACTTCCATGTGAGGCGGTTTGGGTTGGTTACTCCCCATACTTCAACAAAATTTGGCGCCGCTGCCGGGGACGATCGACCTTCAACCGTTGGGTTTTTTCAAGCTTGCCGTGCCTACACTTGGTGGATGCACCTCATGCTTGGATTGAGTTGTGGATCCGTGTGGCCTTCGGTTGGCCTTGGGTACCTCTTCCCTTTTAATTTTTGGAGTAATTTAGATCTTTATTTCTGTTTGTTTCACAAAAACACCCCCTTACCCCCTTCTCCCTTCCTCTCTCTAACACACACACTCACTGAGAGGCAGCACTCTACATCTCTATCATTTCTTGTTTTGAGTGTCTGTCCTGAAAAGGGGGTGGGATCTATCTCTCTATTCCCTCCCTCTCTTCATCATTTTCGGAAAAAAAAAAAAAAAAATAAGGAGTCGAAGTTTTGATAAAAATAATGTCCCTTCAATGTAGGCGAGTTGCTTGCATGGGAGTTAGTGGCCGACGCCTGAAATGGGTTTTAATCCAAGCATTTAGGTGCATTTAGGTTTGGGATCCGTTGGTTCACCTACCACCACTTTGGCGCCACAGTATAGTCGGCTTGCTCATGACAATTCTCCCTCTTTTCCCCTTTACTTTTGGGGTCGGTTCTTCTTGGTCGCCCTCCCTTCATCTGGACTGCTTCAAGCTATGGCGGGGTGAAGTTCCGGTCTGCCTGTTTTGAAGTGATCGATGCTCAGTATTGATTTGCGGGGTCAGCTCTTAACCCTACTGTGCTGAAGGCGTTGAGCTTCCCCTATGCATGCTACGACCATGGAGGGTAGACATCTCAGAGCTCAGTCGTGCCCGTTTGTTTTACGATGTGGAGCATTTGTTCGTGCCTCTCTATTGTTTCCACCTTGCTTGTTCATGCCCGAGTTTTAGGCTTACTCTCCAACCTGGTGCAGGTGTTCCCCGTTTCTCTGCTTTGAGTTAAGCTTTTGTGCACAACGTTGCTTTGTGTTCGGGGTTGTGCTTCTAGCGGCAACCCAATATTGTCTACTCAAGTCGGGGTGTGCTGGATTTCTTCTGCTCCTTCCTTCCTCTATTGTGCATGATCAAGTGTCTCTTATCGTCGGCTTCTGAGAAGCATCTTGGAAGTGATCTGTGCGAGTTCCCCTTCCATTTCCGTGGTTTTGAGTCACACTAAGAGGCATGTGCAGTTGTTGGGCATGGTCGTATGACGCCATTTCGACTGTTGCGTATGCTTCTCCTTGGGCTCCCCAAGTCTTTGCATGGCAGGAATATGCAAGATTTGGGATGACAGTCCGCTCTTTTGCTATCTCAAAGGCTTCTGTTTCCTGTCTGCGTGCTCATCTAAGTGCCCATATTCTTTCGGGTTGTATTTGCTAGGTCTCGACTTTCCTCTGAAGGCCAAGTGTCGCTGCAGATCCCGGTACTCTCCACCTGTTGGTATATTGTCTCCTATTGATGTCAAGATCCCTGCAACGAACTATGATGGTGAAGGATGTCTGGATTTTGGGGACCCGGTGGAGATAGTTGGGGTCTCTATGGCCGAGCCAGGCTCTGGTATCCTTTTGTGGAACTTCTTTTTGCCTTACAGATGCGGCTTAAGGATGAAATCGCGATCTTTATCAAAAAAAATGGAGTTATGTGCTTCTGTTGGTGTGACTCATTGTGATGCTATGCTGTGAGCCATGCTTTTCTCACTCCCACATCTAGCCTCGGTTGTGCCATGCCCCTCAGAACCTCAGAATACCTTGGCTGAAGTGTTCTACCCTACATAACTATCAATGGGTTATGCTATTATCTCTGTCGCACATAGATGATCCAGATTATCTCCTTAAGTTGTGCCCCTTCTGTTAAAACAAGATGGAACTCAGATCGGAAGTTTAGAAATATATTTCCATATCTCCAGTTTTCATTAAAAAAGAGAAAAGTTGCACCTTTTTATGTATCGATGAGCAGGTTGGTTTATATGTTTTCTTGGGAGGGAGGTTGAAATGTGTTCAAGTCTTTCACTTTACATTTTGCATAACAAACACCTGACTCATATCATCGCACATAAGCTTGTAGAACGCTATTTTGTATGTTTAGTTACAGATGGGTGCCCCATTGCATTCTTGCTCGCTTTCTGGTTTTATTGGAAGGATTTGAGGTCTCCAGGATTCGGTAAACTGTTGGGATGAGGGATTGACACTCATGAGATCCCCCTGGTATGTATTTGAATCAATGTATTATACAGCCAAGGTCTCTTGCAAATATTGTTTGGGTACATAGGTCTGGGTCATTTCATACGTGGAGTACTGATACCTTTTTATACTTGATAGTAAAGTTTCCCAAACCTTGTGTACTGCATCAGCTCCTTCATCATGAGGGATATCATTTTAGACTTCAAAGCAAACACAATTTTTTATTACTTTACCTCTTAAAGAAAAGAAACTCGTATACATAATGCTCCGATGGATACAGTGAGCTTTTTGAAATTTGATGCTTCGAGGACGTGGTAGGTACTCGGGTATCCTTGAACTTTTTGCTATAAGAATGGTACATGGTACCCTGCCCACATGTTGAGGTGTCTATTCTTGAAGAGTTATTATGACCATTGTAGCTGCATAAGACTATCAGTGGCGGGTCAATACTAATTTTGGCCTATATTGTGTGATTGCCCCATGAGGAGTAGCGTCCAAAAGGAATGAGGAAGGTTATCGTTGTCACATCTATGCACAATACGTTAAAGAATTTTCTTGGCATAGGCTACAATGATAGGTGGACATTGGATTGACTCACTTGACCACTCACAACACTCCATTGCTAATATGTTTACTCTTTTTAAGCTCTCCAGGCTGAGGTGCCTCTGTTTCTTGCTTCATAAGATGTATTCAGAGGAATTTCTTGTAGACCATCTCGTTCTAGGTGATGGTGCCCTTCGGGGTTGATGATGCTCGGAGGACTAGCTATGAAGGAAATGATCCAAGAAGGCAACTGGCTCTCCCCGATAAGACTTGGAGGGATGACTGACCTTGGCTCATCTATACATGGTGGCTTTTCATGCATCCTATTTCGGCAAGATTGAGGGCTAACCAGGTCTGCCGCACTTTGAGGAGTGACTACCTATGAAGACGGTACATGTACAACCCCCTCCTATCATAAAAAAAAAAATGTTGAAGTGTCTTTTCTGATACAGAGGTTGAGACAAGGAAGTCAATTTTGGAAGTCCTTAATATCACCACCCATTATACTGTTTATCTGCTAATTCTTGGACAATGTTTCTGAGGGGCATTCAGTGACGCAACTGGATGATGATGATCTAAATGCTCACTTGTTCCAATGGGCATACCATGAAACTTGCATGTACCAGCTCACACATGTGTTCTATTTTAGAGAATTTAAAGCACCTTTGCAATCTTAGTGCAACATCTATCAAGCTTGCATCTATTGAAGGTTGAATCGCAATCATACTTATGGTCTAGTTTTGCAAATGTGTGACATGAGAAGTATATCTTGGTAAAGGTTCACTTAATGGAATGGAAGTTGAACTTGGCCTACATGTTTAATTGACTTAGAAAGTTAATCTATATTCTGTGATGCTCTTAAAAATTTTTTGATCTCAGGTTATCGACTTGCCCTCATCACCAGTGTGTTGTAAGTTACATTTCTACAATGGCACTGCTATACTTCTTGACATTCCATCGCATGTAAAAATTTGATCTATGATGCAAGTTTATGTCCTTCCAGTGCCTGAAGGGATTCGATGTGCCGAACAAGAGGAGGAAGAAGGACATGCAATGAGAGAGAAGAGAGGAACGACGCGCGGATATGCGTGGGAGCCTCGAAACCCACATTATAATCTCCCTTCGAGGCAATGCTCTATAACTGATGTATATATATGAATATGGGGGTAAGGTCACATGACCCTTACATCCCCAACAATCTCCCACTTAAGGGTCAATGTGACCATAAGTGGTAACACATATACAAAGAATGATGTAGGACTATACAATAATGTACAGGAAGAGTCCGGATCTCTACCCATACCAGATCAGCCTACACCAACCGCCTCGAACAAGGTGTATCCATGCACCTCAAACTGCTCTAGACTCATATCAATAAGAGTCGAGCTCATATCTAACTGATGCAAGAACTGATGAAGTTCCTGCAAAGCTCCCACTCGCTCTATGCCTATGTCAATCATCGAACGACTGACAACTCCAAGTGCAAATGCTCCAATAGCAACTGCAATGTCTGGTCTCGAGCATAACAACTCGTACATCAGACTCCCGAATGCTGACGAAACATGTGCTATCCTGGCTAACCTAAGCATGTCAGCCATGCCTCTATCCAAGGCATCCAAAGCACCATCGTCAAGACCAACATGTCCTGACATATCTATGTCAACATCTGGCATGAGCGAATCCAAGAATGACTGCATAACTGCTGACTCCTCAGCATCTAAATCAGCCATGCTCACAACCAAGGATGTATCTAGCTGTGCATCATGAGAGCTAATATGCTCTACCATACACTGTATACCATGAGAGCTATCGTGCTCTACCAAACCAAGTGTATCATCATGCTCCACATGAGCTAACTGCACAACATCAACACCAAGATCAAACTGATGATCAAACTCTAACTGAGTATCATCACAATGCTCTACATGAGCATCCACATCATGCTCTAAAGCATCCAACTGATCATCCAAAGTGTGCTCTGTAAGAGCATCCATATGATCAGAACAATCATGCTCTCCATAAGCGTCATGAGCATCCAAAGCATGCTCTACATATGCATCCATCTGAGCATCTGAATCATGCCATACATGTGCATCAAGAATGTCCATAGACCTATCTATAGATCGACAAAATGAGACATGACGAGTCTCATATCGCACATAAGGCTGAACTCCCACTGAGACGAGACTGTCTCTCACATGAAGTACCTGCAGTGGATACCTGTGCCCAATCCTAGCACCTCTGACAAGCGTAAGCTGTCCCAACTGCAACTGAAAATGATGCTCACCAAGGAATGCATAACATCTGCTCTCCTGTAACTGGCTAACTGAAATCAAGCTCATAGGGAATGAAGGCACATAACGTACATGTCTGAGTATAAGTGATGCTCCACTAGGTAGCATAAGGCATACATCTCCTGCACCCTCAATGTCATATGTCATACCATCAGGTAAGTGCACACATCCACGACTCTCACCTGAGAATCGACAAAACCACTCACGATGTGGAGTAACATGAAAACTGGCAAATGCATCAAGCAACCAAGCCATATGTGTGCTATCTAATGAGCAAGAGGAATCATGAGATGAACCATAGGAGAAAGTGATATCTCCATCACTAGCATAATCAACTGCCATAGAATCTCCTGAAACCACTACCTGATCTGCATCACGTGCATATCTCTGACATCGTCGTCGCATCCGCCTGAAGCAACATCGTCGAATATGGCCCTCATGACCACAGTGCCAACATCGAAGTCGTCGATGTGATCTATGTCTCCCATGAGTCAATGGACTCGCATACATATCATGTAGTCTCTGCCATAATGCACTACTCGTCTCCTCATACATAATAGACTCATATATAGAATCCACAAGCTGTAATCGGATAGTGGAGCTAGCCAATGCATCCATATCCATCCATACGTGGTCGGGCATGTCACGAGGCCTCTGTGCATCTCTATGCACATACATGTGTAACCCTGCACGAACCAATGTATACCACATCTGAGCTTTCCATCTCGGAAAGTCAGTGCCATCAAATCGAGAAGACACCATGCTGGCAATCCAATAGACTAGCAATATAACAAGAGACTAGAAACAATACTCTATCCTGAATAGGATCACACCTGCATATCCATATGCATAAGTCATATCACAAATGTCTCGATGGAGAAGGAACTATGTGAACCACCTGTCACATAACCATGCATCTAGCATGCATATAAAACCATGAGCATAAGCCTGCTCACCAAGTCTCCAAAGTGACCAAATAGATGTGGAAGAATCCTGGGAAAAATTCGACAGAGTATCCCCTGTAAACTGAGCAATCAAACAAGATAACCAATCACCAAAGAACAATGAATAATCTGTCACCACCTGTCACTGATGTAATCAAGGATAATGGAAAATACATATGCCCATAAACTAATGGCAATACATGCCAATACAATGGCAATACAACTCCCACTCAAGAATAAATCCTGCAAGATGGTCCAACCTGTCACGAACAACATGTAACCAAGTCCAAGTGAATGGAGATAAATAATGATCCAAAGCTATCGCACAAGCTTCAAGATCCACTAGAGCTCCTTTCTAGCATAAAAGCCGATAAAATTTCGGCAGCATCTCCTCTGTAAAATGGACTCTAGAACCAAAATAACCATGTGGGAATCACCATCCACATATGCCAAGAATCACAATAGCAAATACATATCAATCAATGAACAAATGCTAATAACGGTGATAAACAAACGTGTAACTGAGGCTCCAATCTGGATCATGTACCTGCAAAGAAAACAAAAGATACAAGTACCAAACAAGATCCAAAATCAACTCTCATAAAAGTATGTGCAACCGGCAAGTAAATCCATAACCAAGTGGCATAATCAAGATATAGACCACAATGCCACTATACATCCATGATCAAACTCATGATGACATAAACCTCAAAAAGAGTATAGCACAATGTCATCTTACATGCCAAACACGTGACAAGATCATGCTCTACTCTCATATGGAGGAGCTACCACAATGATCATACATGTACAATGTCTTGAAGCTCTGAAAATAAGAGCTTGCACACCATAAATTCTCTCTCGAAGAAGTTCCAAAGCAAATTCAACCTCCAAGTGCAATTAGGGTTGTTTGGGCAAAACTGTACTGCTCTGTGTTTTACTGTTTCAGAGGTGATAACCTCTGAATCTGAACTTTTGGTCTTCAGCAAACTTGAAGATCTGCTTCTTGGCTACGTAACGACATAAAGAACACCTCAATCGGAGGTGCGTAGCTCAAGATATGCTCAAAATAAACACCTGCTGTCAATTTCACTTTCACTTGCAACAGTACTGCTCTGTATTTTGCAATTTCGGTGACCTTGCATTGGGAATCTGAATCTGAGTTCTTCTACAAAGTTGTAGCTAACTTTTCAAGCTACGAGCAGCAAGTTGAATCATCACATTCCGAGCTGTAGAACTCAAGTTATGACAAAAAAACCGACCTGCTGTCCTACTCAATGTAGATTCGCCTTCTACAATTCTCTGCGTTTTTCGAACTTTCGGCACTTCAGAAGTCCGAACCAGGTTTTGCGCCCTTCTGTGAAATTGTAGCTCTTTGTGTTAGCTACGCACAGAACTTTAAAACGCGTCAATCCAAGCTTCGTAGCTCGAGTTATGACCGAAATACTGAACAGCTGTCAAGAGATGCCGACCTGCACTTCTACCTCTTCTCACCTAAGCTTCCATTGAAGCTTCTTGCACACCAGCCTTCAACATGCTCTGATACCAATGAAGGGATTCGATGTGCCGAACAAGAGGAGGAAGAAGGACATGCAATGAGAGAGAAGAGAGGAACGACGCGCGGATATGCGTGGGAGCTTCGAAACCCACATTATAATCTCCCTTCGAGGCAATGCTCTATAACTGATGTATATATATGAATATGGGGGTAAGGTTACATGACCCTTACATCCCCAACAGTGCCTACCCTGTCTGTTCGAATACAACTAGGATTCTGACGAAAAAAAAAAAAAAAAAACAAAAACAAAAACTCATTTTAATTTGCAAAGCTTGGTACCGATTTCTCTAAAATGTACTATTGTTTGACAATGCTTGCTAAAGTTATCAATTAATTCTGTCCTCTACAGTTGTCGTTTCTGGTAAAATAGTAATGATTATTTGCAAGGGGAAGTTGACCAAAACATTACATGGAAGAAATTCTAAAATTTACACAATCACTTGCATTTTATGAATAGTTGAGGTTCTCTTTTAAGGACAGGACTGTCTTTTGCTTTACACAATCTGCCTACTCAATTTTATCTAAAGAATGTCGGGAGCATGTCTTAATGCTGGAAACATTGCGTGGATCTAACTCATAAAGTTGCACTATTGTCTATTGATTTTATGAGCACAGAACACTCATGTTAAATTGCAAGCTTGATTGACTAGAAGCTTAGTATAAATGATGGCAGGACCATAGGCTACATTCATCTCATGCTTTACATTGCAAAATGTCCCACTCTCACTTGAAAGTAACAGAGTATGGAATCATTGAGACATAAGGGACAGACACTCATGGTCTTGATAAGGGCTCCTTGTTTTGGGACTATGGCTTTTCTTTTCTTTGCAGGAGCAAGACGGTTTTTCATGCAGACTTCTCTCTAATAGAGCAAGTCTTGTGGCAATGGATGCCCCCTGAAGTGGAAACTAAAAATGGAATTAACATTTTTTGGTTGCTTCTTTTCAAAAATCAGTCTACTTGTTGTGTATGTTTAATTTTCAGGTATTGGAGCTTTGAGTGAAGGCACATTGGAAGGAGGCTAGGTTGACTGCCCCCCAAGGGAATTGTGTCCCTCAGCTCTAAAGATTGAAGATTTGCAGCTTGAAGTAAAGACTGAAGACTTGCAGCGTGAAGCTTGGCAGACTGAAGAATTGCAGATTTTGAAGACTTGAAGATTTTCAGACTTGAAAGACTCTACCTTGGGTCAGTGCAGCTATGTATGCTCTTCTCTTAGCTTTGTCGAGGACGACAAAGTCTAGGAGGGGGAGAAGTGTTGCTCTAAGGGTTGCCCATAATTTTTCTCATGCTATGGCATCCTTTAGTCCTCATGAGAATACCTTCTTTTTGTAAATTAGGAGATGTCCATATGAACACTCTCCTAAATCCACTTTTTGATAATTCCCCTAAGTCTAAGGTATGTAAGCCTTCTCCATAAAGTAGCCTTTAGCAAATATACAAAAAATCCCACGTAGGAACTCTCCACGCGCCCACTCTCTCTCTAGGTGGTTATCTTTTGAAATTCCCAAATCACATAAAGATCCTCTTTTTGATTTAGCACATGTGGTCTTTTGACCACATGTTTTTATTCACATATGCTTCTCTTCTCTATATAAAGAAGAGCCTCATTTGTAAAAGGAGAGGTTCCTTGGCCATGGCCTTGGCCTCCATTTTGGTAATGGAAGAAGGTGTCATTTGGCTTCCACATTTCTCCTTGTGTGCTAGGCGATGATCCATGTGTGTGGGTTTGGCACTTGGGGTTGGCTTGTGTGTGAGCATTGCCCTCCCTTGTTCCTTTTGACGTTGGCCATGGTGCCATTGTTCATGGACGTGGGTGTGTGTGCGTTGCTTGCACTTCTTGCGACTCCTCTTGGAAGAGCCCCTCACTTCCATGTGAGGCGGTTTGGGTTGGTTACTCCCCATACTTCAACAGCATTATATGGTTTAAAGCAAGCACCACGTGTTTGGTATGAGAAGATACATGCCTATCTAATTGCTTTTATGAGAACATTCCAACTGAAAGCACCTTATATGTTAAACGTGTTAATGATGTGCTTCTGATCATTGTTGTCTATGTTGATGACATGCTGCTCACTAGTCCTATTGAGAACATATTGCTGATTTTGTGTCAAACGTTCATGGTGGAATGGCTTTGTGTCAAACGAAATATATTGACACATTATTGCAGTGTTTTGGCCTTGAAGATTGTAAGCCTATTGCCACTCCTATGGAGACAGGTTTACGATTGAGTCTTCATGATGTTGGAGATGCATTTGATGTTGTTCTCTATCAGCGGGCTGTTGGATGCTTGATTTACTTATGCATTACTCGGCCAGATATTCAGTTTGTTGTCTCACAGATGAGCAGGTTTATGCATTGCCCAGGAGTCACGCATTGGAAAGCGGTTAAGCGCATCTTTCGCTACTTGAGTGGTACTAGGCTACTTGGGTTGTTTTATCCCAAGGGGGGATCACTACCGCCAGATTTGCATGCTTTTTCTGACTCAGATTGGGCTGGTTGCTATGACACTCGTATGTCCACGAGTGGTTTTTGCTTCATGCTTGGTACCTCATGTATATCTTGGTTGAGCAAGAAGCAGCCTATTGTGGCCACTTCCAATTGTGAGGCTGAGTATAGGGCAACTTTCACAACGACTATTGAGTGTGTGTGGCTCAGACGCCTTATGGCTGATTTGGGTGTTGGCCAGTCTTCTGCCGCCACCATCTTCACTGATAGTCAGAGCGCATTGGCAGTTGCGATGAACCCTGTGTTCCATGCTCGCACTAAGCACATTGAGGTGCATTATCACTATGTCAAGGAGAGGTTCTCTGCTAGGGAGATCAGCTTGGCATATGTGCCCACGCAGGAGAACATTGCAGACCTTTTCACGAAGGCTCTGCCTAGGGAGAAGTTTGAAGCTTTCCGCAAAGCTTTGGGCTTACTTCCTTTTGTGGAGTGATTTCCACATAGCTTGGCACTTCCTTATACATGAGTGCCAGCTCCTTGTTCACCGCATCACTCCCAGGGGGGATTTGTTGATATATTTAGGTAGTGATGTGTGTGAACACTCTAGCACCGTCGGGGCACTTTTTTCCCTCTTTAGGAGGTTTTTTTCCCCAGGCTTGTATATATGCCTATTGCCCTAATGGGCTACTTATCTTTGTACATTCTCTAGTAATACATTCAGTATTGTGTGTTTGTGCTCCAAGCTTCTTCTTCTTCCTTGTGTTGTTCGCGTGCTTCTGCAGACGTCTATCTCCAACAAAAAGTATATCAAGGAACTACCAATACAAGATACAAAATGGGATCTAAGGAATTACAAGAGCATATACCAACATCATGAGTACCTAGATTTGCTATTGCTACTCATCACCAACTACTATAGGTTCATAAAGGAAATCCAATGACCAATTTATCATTTGAACCAAGTTCATTGGTTCCTAGAGTAAAGGGAATTATTCAAGGTCCATAACTATAAGAATACATTTTAGTTGTATTTTATTGGAGTTTCATTTCGGATTTGGAATTCATAGGTTGTTTGGTAAGGATGTAATTCATAGTTCAAAAGAAGGATCCATCAATATGGGTGTGGATATAACTTCCCATTTAGAAATTTCCCTCTATGGCCATGGAGAAAAGGGCTCACCATCCATGGATAGGATTTTTCATTAAGCTTGAAAGAGTAGATATTTGCTTAGGACATGAGAAGATTTGTTCTTCCAATACTAAGATGATTAAGGGAGGAATTATTCCTCTAATCCTAACTACCTCTATTATTGTTTCATGGATATAATGATCTTCCATAAGGAATGAATATACAATTATTCATTCACAATCTCCTTTAAACAAGAAAGAAAGTGGCTTCCACTTATATTGATATTTTAGATGATTACTTTAGTGGAAGAATTTCTAGTCTACCAGTAGACATAACTCATAATAAGGATTTGTCCCTAGAGGAAATATCTCGAAGAGCTCTCCTAGAGGAGTATTTTAGACTGATATTTTATCTTTGTGATTACCTAAGTAGAAGTGATACTCTCCTATTATAGGGAATAAGGACATTAGTTAGTCATAATTGTTACATTGAGACTTACTTAAGGAATTCTAGATGAGAAGCTATTACATCTATTTCGAGTGACTATCATTAACTATATGAAAAAGATTTAGTTTGTTTGTATTCGAGAGAATGTAGAACCAAATTATAATCCAACCCATGGAAGCATTAATCTCTCCCCTTTTTTTGAGGTCTTTCTTTTGAACCCCCATGAATAAGAATATGGCATATCTGTCCTCAGTATGATGGTGTGTCCATTGTTTTTCGTTGACCACTATGTCCATAGTTGCTAATATTTATGCCCAACCATGAGGCTCAAATTCTTCATCTTGCTATATGATTGGTGCATATGCTAGGTCTTGTACTGGTCTAGTGTTTTGGATACTTATGTTTCTCTAGCTTCTAATATTTTTTCTTCTACTATTGCTTTCCATATTGATAAGTGCATGTTTTCATGCATTCAACATGGATTAGAAGATTTCATTGAGTGTATAGACAAAAAATCTTATTGTGGCTTGTGCATTGAATTCCATTGTAGGGGTTGGACATCTCTATAAGCTATCAGTTACATTGAGTTCCATCATTGCGATTAAGTTTTGTAAGTATAAGGAGTTGGTACCCCAATACTCCACTACTTGCAATTTTCTCATGAAGGGTTTATCTAATACTATTTTGTACAAGTGGCTCTTACCAAACTTGCATATAGAAAATCAATGTTCAAACACTAAACCACAAAGAGAAGTGGATCTATGATTTAACACAAGCATTGATTTTGTGCCTTAATAAGCACTAACCTTGACTCTTCACCTTGGAAATTAGTTCAATGTCCTCAAATCTGATCCAATGCCTTCTACATGGTTCTAGAGGTGCTTTAACATGTGGAATCCTTTATTGGAAAATATCTTGGCTCTCTAGATATTCTCACCCACATATTACCTAAAGTAGAAAACCAAATAGAATTTTTCTTTCTAATGCCAACAACCCATGTCCAATCCTCTTGAATGAACATAAGAGTTTCATCTTCTTCAAATGTTTCCACACAGAGAGAATATGATTCACGCCTTTCAAAACAATTAGAAATGATGAGACAAGGGCATGATAAGATCAATCTCTCTCCATCAGGGGATCGTGCAAGAGACAATACATTTTCATTTTGAAGATGAGTTTGGCCCAAGAACTACCATCATTGCACCACCCGTAGAACATCTACTTGGCCACAGCATGTTTGGCCAAGGTGACCACATCCAAAATGTCCATACCATTAGTGGAGCTAATAGGGAGTTGAAAACTACTTTGCTCTATGGTGTCCAAAATTTGATGTGATCTCATTTTTGCCTTTGAATGCACTATTGCAGTGACTATGGAAGAATTTTTTTCCTTTATTCCCAAAAATATATCCTACTTTTAATCTGCCAATAGAAGGATCTCTAAGTCTACTACAAGTCTAATGGAGCTCAACTAGGTATTTCTACTTAATTTTTTGTGATATAGTCAATTTTTTTCATTAGGATATTTAGTCACTTGCAATGGTTGAAAGTAATTATATATTTCATAGGTTTCTTATTGAGGATAAGCTAGATTGTTCTCATTACCCATTGTGGGAATACATGATGCGGCATTTATTGGTAGCAAAATGATTGTGGAAAATTTTTTAGGGTGTTCAAAAATCTCCTCCTACACATGAAAATATAGTGATTGAAGGTGATGTTTATACTGTTGAAAATGATGAACTTGAATTTCCTAGTCATGATGCCACTGATCTTGTTTCAGCTATCAAAGAGAACCTTTATTGGGATGTTATATATCGAGAAGCACATGCATTGATAGCTCACATTCACTCTTCAAAAATAACAACGGTCCTTGGGATACTATTTCAACACTATATCAGGAAAGAAATGAGGTGCGTGTTACTCATCTTTGAAAACAATTGGAGACTGACCATATGAATGAAGGATAATTAATGGACATCTTATTAACAAAGATTAAGGATTTGAAATATCAATTGACTTTTTGTGATGAAATCTTGCTAGATAATTCACTTCTGCAAACACTCCTTAATGTTCTTCCGGATATCTATTAGATTTTTGCTTCTCCTCTTTGGTTGATGATGGAAGGTGGTCCAAATGCCTAAACCTTTGAAGATTTAGTTTTCTCTTTCCTGAAAGAAGGTCATTGTAATAAAGTGATAAGTAGGAGATGATTCAACCATCTCCTACTGTCAAGGGTGTGGTTCAATCATCTCTAATGTAAGGATTTGAACTCACAACCTCTTGGTTAGGAATGTGATGGGCTAACCACATGCCCCAAAAGCCATGGTTGAGAATTACTTCCTAATCCTCTCTCGTAGGGTGTAGTTCAACAATCTCCTACTGTCAACGGTGTGGTTCAATCATCTCCTACCTATCACTTTATTACATTCTTCTCCCCTTGGACAATCATTGTCCTCAATGATCTACTCTTGTATCCCTCTAGCCTCTATGATCAGCCCCTTGAACTCCCTAGGTGCCCTTGAATTGATGTCCTCAACCTCACAAAGTTTCTTGAACCTTGTTCGCAACCTTGGTCTATTGAACCCTTGCTCTCAACCTTGGTGTCTTGAACCTTCTTGTTCACAACCTTGGTGTCTTGAGCCCTTGTTCTCAACCTCAGTATTGAACCTTGTTCTCATCCATGTTTGGTATCTTGAACACTCAATCAAGTGCCACCCAAGGTTTCCCAAGGATTTCACACTTCCAAGCTAGCTCATTGGAAATTTCATTCCGAGAGCTTTCCAATGGTATCTTACATGCATCAATCCGACCTACGGATTAAGAGAAACGCCTCAATCATTGCTGAACTAACTTGTGAAAGCGACGTTCGCTACTTTGTACCCTTTCACATAGAGGATGCCCAAGCTCCTTTTTTAGAGGTCATTAGTTCAATCCACCTTTCCCAAGCCTACTTCCTAGGCTCTCATACCAATGTAAGGAATTGAACTCACAAGCTCTTGGTTAGGAATGTGATGGGCTAACCACTTGCCCCAAAATGCATGGTTGAGGATTAACTCCTAATCCTCTCTCTTAAGGTGTAGTTCAACCATCTCCTATCTGTCAAGAATATGGTTCAACCATCTCCAACCTATCACTTTATTACAATCATTCTATGTAGAACATATCAATCATGAATGATGTATAACAATCTTTCTTAGCTAGTTAGAAAAGAAAATGTAAAGGAAGCTCATCTACACGTAAGCAAAATCTACAAATGCTACACAATCAAAGACGGAAGAAAACGATGACATGAAAATAGAAAATCTAAAATAGTTTTTCAAGTCTTCTAGGGAAAATTATCATATCATTATGAGTTGTCCTAAAGTTGCAGCTAAAGAGCAAAAGAAGAAAGAGGCTAGAATGGTTGTTGTAGAGGTCTCTACTATGAAAACAAAGACTCCTCATGTTGTCCATATTGAAGAATGGGAATTTACTACTAGTAGCTATGATGAATCTTTTCATGAGAAATTTACATTTTCCATGGACTCAAATGATTGGTACTTTGATCATGGTGCAACAGAACACATTACCTCATATGACATACCAAAAAGATCACTATATAATATAGATCCACCCCTGCCCTACAAATTGTGTGAATTTTTTCCTTCCTTAAAAGCTTTCACTGCCTTCGAAGACCTTCATTTTTTCCAAAATAAACCTCACATTCATTTATGTTTCCTTAATGGAGTGACCACAACACCAACTTCTAAAATAAGAGTCGTTGTTCCCATGATAATGACATTCCAAAGACTTAGAAGATCTTGACTCTTCATGTGCATTCTTGCAACTATTATAAAAAAGATCTCCCATGACTTGAAGGGATTTTTTTTCTTGGACTTCTTTAATTCCTTGAGCTACGATTTGGTTGATTTGCTATCATTAAAAATACTATTTTTGTCCTTAGTAAGCTTATGCTCTAGGGAGTTAAACTTCCTATTAGGTGATGATGCTGCATCATTTGCTTGTGTACTTCTATTACTTCTTCCCTAATTTTCGAATCTCTTCCATCCCACTTCTCCAACTGTGGAACTTTATTTTGAACTCTGTTGTGGAGCAGTAAAGATGATGATCACTTTTGCTCAGCACTAAAGGAGATGAGCTCTATTGTTAAGCACTACTAAGTACTCCTTGCGATTGAGCTTTGTTTCAACGTCTATGGGCAAGGCATGATGAGCTAGGTTCACAAGATGAGAGAGTGAAAGAAACTTGCGATGGAGAGAGAGAGGGAGAGAGAGAGAGATAGAGGGAGAGAGAGGTGGAGAGAGAGGGAGAGATAGAGTTTTCCATGGCAGAGCAAACACAAACCCCTTGGGTTTTTCATGGGGCAACAAATAGGGGAACTATGGGTGATGGAGGGAGGGAGGGAGGGAGAGAGAGGGAGGCACGGAGAGATAGAGAGGAGTGGATTGTTTCGATGCATGTCAACACAATTGCATTTTTTAAGTTCAAATCTTAATGAAATAATTTTGAAGTTTCAATATTTAATGAAATGGATTTTAAGTTTTCTCAAGTGAGTGGAAATGTTTTTGTTTTAAATTTTAAGGTAATTAATTTTAATGCTTTTAAAATTTCAATCATTTTAATAAATTTACTCTTGATCAATGGTTTTGAAAGTTTTAACTTTTTTAATACTCTATGGTGGTGTAATCCAAGTGTAATGTGGTGTAATATAGTCTAATCCAAGTGCAATGTGATGTAACATAGTGTAATGTGGTGTAATGATGGTGTAATTGTGGTGTAATTGTGGTGTAATATAATGTAATGTTGGTGTAATTGGGTGTAATTGTGGTCTGGTGTAATGTGTTGTTATCCAATGTAATGTAATGTAATTCAGTTTAACCATGTTTTGTGTTGTGTAATGAGGAGTAATCTGGTGTGATTTGGTCAATCAGGTGTAATCATGCTTAGTGTGTTGTAATGTTGTGAAAATCATTGTAATGTGGTGTAATTTAGTCTAATCATGTTTAGTGTGGTGTAATGGCGATTACACAAGGGATACAAATAATTACATCAAGAATGGTCATGTGCAAGATTCTTCTTGAGAGCGTCTCTCATAGAAATATGCATAAATGGAGGACTTGGTCTCAAATCAACATAATCTAGGAGTCAATTTCGGCATTTGCACATGTTTGGATGTGTTTTTACACTTATAATTTCCAAATTCTTGGTTGTGGGGAAGGTATGAGGGGAGAGGTGCATGAGGGTGGAATGGTTGGAGACGTTAAATGGAGGAATGGAGAACCTATATGAAGGAATGAGATGAACTAGAGCAATTAGTCATCCATTCACTAGATCTAGAATTCTATGAAGATAAAATGAAGCTATGAACTATTATTACAACATAGTAAGAAGCTCACAAGGTTTTGGACTTCTTGGTGGACGAAATAAATTCCCTTTACCATGCAATCAGTCACTTATCTAAGAGCATAAAAACGAAGACATTCATCCTTCACCATGCATCCCAATTCGTGGTACTCCAAATTCTTGGCCTTCCCATGCAAGAGTATCACAAAAATGTTTTATGCACTTCCATGCCTTCCCCAAGAGTGGAGGATCTTGCAAGAGGCACCCTACAAGAGCTAGTTGCCATGTGCGCAAGTCAACATCATCGACAAGATTCTAGTCCTCAATTTTTTTTTGTTGTTGAGGAATTTTAGATTACCTAAGTATCTATACATGCACTCCTTGTTGTCCACATTTCATTCTTCCTTGAATTGGTTCTCAATATGTTTTTTGGTATTGTCTAGTTCTTGATTACGAAAGGATCTGTACATACGCTCCTTGTCTTCATGTTGTCTTCTTCTTTGAATGGGTCTACTTTTGCAAGATGATATGAACTCAAAAAAAAACTACAAAGTAGCTCATTCCTCTTTCGGTCCAACCCTACCTGTAAACATTTGTAGATGATGGTGGTTCGGGGAAGTGAGCACTTTTTAAGATGAATCAGAAATGATAATTACTAACAATGTTCTTGTAACAAACAATGACTATCAAAATGGATCATACCCTCACTCACAATAAAGAGAAGCCTTTTGAGAGGTACACTTAGAGCGTGAGAAGTATACGCAGAAAGGAAAGAGTTTTATTGAGTACATCAACTAGCTAGAGTACAAACAAGAATGGAAGGCACCAAGAGATTCCCTATGAAGCTAGTGTGAGCACAAAACCACATGAGTAGGAACTCCTTACCATGTTTGCACAAATGCACCTCTCCTTCCAAGCACAAGTGTGTAAAGTAGAACCTTTGAGGGATTACTCAAATTGGTAGATGACCACAGATGATACAGATATGTGTGATTAAGCACTATTGGAATGCCAATACTTTTTAGTGTTCTTGACTAGTTTAGTGTTCCTTGGTAGAACAGTCTTTTGTTTTTAACCATTGATGTGGAATTCTCATATGAATAGACTTAGATTCCCAAGGGCCTAGGAAATGAGGCAACTCCTGCAAGGAATTGGATTTGAAGTCTAATCTTTCACTTGATTGCACATCTTCTTGCTCCCCATAAATAGAGGGAATGTCTTGAGGGAATTGATCATGAAAATCATCCACTTCTTGAGTTGGAGGAGGCTACTCTCTCTCCTATGCCCATTTCTCTTCTTGGATTTCTCTCAACAACTCTTGGGATTATTGGTTTATAGAGGAAGGAATTCCATCATCTGTATAATTAGAAATGAAAGCTTCTTGTGGTGGTAAACTTACCCTTTCACTTCCACTATTTTGAGCCTCTAGTGTAGCTATAGTTTTAGATCTAGCTACCAACTGCTCTAATCTATCCAAAAGTCCTTCGAAATGAAGTTGTGGCTTTACTAAATTTGTTTCATTGAAAAGAGGACCAGCATGGTATTAATTTGAGTTGAGGCATTCTCCACAAGCATAGAGATTATGTTGATGAATTTAGGCCCATACCCTATATCTTTAAGGGATTGTAAAATAAAATCCGACTACATGCAATCCTATGCTTTGTCAAAATCAATCTTGATGTAGAGGATATTTTGGGAGGATTCCTTAGCAAACTCCAGACCTTCCCTTACATCAATAATTCCATACAAGATGGATCTTCCCTTTATGAATCCCTTTTGGTCCTCTCTCATCCATGAGTGAAGATGGAAGGTAATGTGATTAGCAAGAACCTTATCTAAGATCTTATAGTGAGTTTGCAACATAGTGATAAGCGACTAGTTTTTTATCCTTTATTTTCTATCTTTTTTGTGAATAAGCTTAATCATCCCTTCATTGAGGAATTTAGGGAAAGTGTCAAAGTGTAAGGCCTCCTACAAGCAATAAGTAGGGTTTTAACTAATCCATTCCTAAAAATCTTGAAGAACTCATTCGTGAGATCATCTGGACCTGGGCTTTATGACTAGGGAGAGCATCCATAACTTCTAAAATCTTTATGATGGTGATTAGGGTGTCAATAAAATGCATGCTTTTTTTCTTTTTTATCTAATTCTTGAGATGATAACCACGTACTCCCGCATCACAGAAGTGAGCCGCATGGACACCCCCATGAGTTGAGTGAAGTGGTTGGTTATTAATTCAATATTCTCTTCCAGAGAAGTGCACTCCCTCTCGTTGTTGGCCACCATGAAAGGGTCCTCTTCCTTGATTTGTTTCATCTTTAGGAGCTTACACATCTCTTTCATCAGTGTTTCTGCTTTCCCCCTCCACCAATCTTTAAAATAAATCTGCATGTTCGTTCTTTGAATTTCCTCTTCGTATCTTAATTTGCTTCTAATTTTTGGGAGTCTCGATTGGAGGCTAGGATTACCATTATTGACTTCCATCTCAAACCTCTAGGGTCGATGGTAAACATTTTCCCTTCTCAGCCACCGAATGTTAAGAATTTCTTTTTGGGTCCTCACAAGAAGAACTTGGGACCTCTTCATCATTGCCTTCGAGCACTTACCCAAGGAGGGATAATGTCTAAAGGAATCACTACAAGAAGATAAGATCACCTATTGAACGAAGGTAAGGGAGAAGACTAAGGGGACAAAATGAAACCGAGGGTCCTTTGTGTGCCTAAGATAAGGTTTGAAAGTGAGAATCATTGGGTAGTGGTTAGATAAAACTAGGTCCACAGACTATGAAAGGTATGGAGGACCCTCTTTGTCAATGCTTTTTTGCATGGCATAGCTTCTATCTAGTCTAGATTTCTGCAATTTTTTGTCAAGAAGGAATCATGACTAAGAGAAATTGTGAGTATATTCTTTGACTTCCACCACACCGTGGTCAAGCTTAACCTAGTCCCAAGCATCTTTCTCAATACCTTCCATAACGCATCCCCTTTGGTCCCACCCATAATGGATGACCTCCAGTGGCAAAGAGTCTAAAGAGTGCCAAGTATCCAATCTTTGTGAGTCAAGCTTAGGAGCATAAACCAAAGCAAGGTTGAGCAAAAGGGGACTCTTACAAACGTGTTTACATAGAGGGAAAGTACATAAACCAAAGCAATGTTGAGCAAAAGGGGACCCTTACAAACGTGTTTACATAGAGGGAAAGTACATGAATTAAGGCTTCAATGAGTAATTGCACATTGAAGGAATAAGAAGTCAATTCAGAGAGATCTAGAAACCCTAATAAATGTGGTGCCATAAAAAAAAATAGACAACTAGTAGAAGTAGTGAAATGTATGTCTAATGCAATTTTTGTGCCACTATAGAGGTTACATTACAGATTGATAGCCTCCATTACGTACTCATCAAATTACACTAGAGGAAGTATGGGGTGCAAGGAAGCCTGACATATCCCACCCCAAGATATATGGATGTGTAGGTTATACACATGCCCAAAGAAGTGGAAAAGAAGTAGATGATAGGGAAGAGAGGTGTATCTTTCTAGGATAGTCCAAAGTAAAAACAAGATATAGGTGTTATAATCCCATACTTAAGAATCTTATGGATTCAAAAGATTTTGACTTTATTGCGTTAAATTCTCGATATGCACCTCATACGGAATTACATGACAAGAGATGACGCTGTGTCCAGATGACGCTCTGTCCATCGCGAGGCTGATGATGATGCTCTATCCATCGCGAAGCTGAAGACGCTCTGTCCATCGCAAAGCTGTCGATCGTGGAGCAAGATGCCCTGTCCATCCCATCTTGTTTCTTGCTCTTTCCATCACAAAGCTCATTGTGTGTTGTTCTTTTAGTCCCTGTCCATCGCAGCTTTCTCAATTGCCTGCGGAGAGTCAAGGTCCATCGTCTGTCTCTGCGTGATCAAGAAGCTCACCGTCGCCATCTCTGACCAAGTGACTGTCGCGGTTGACCATCGAGGAGGTTGTTTGTCCATCGTGCGTATCCAAGATCGGTGTCCATTGCGACTGTCACGACACTCTATGGCTCTCCCTGTCGATCGTCCAAGTTCTCGAGTAGTTCCCTGTCCATTGCGTGTTCTTTTTCGCGATTGATCGAGGGACTCTCCCTCGTTGGATACCCATTGCCTGGTTTTAGGAGACGTTGGTGGAACTTAACTAAGGCTTATCAAAGAAAAAGCAAAAGAAGACATTCGGAAATTGCTTTTCAAATGCAAGCTTTGCTGTCCACGAGCAAAACGTGAAAAAAGATCTAGGAAAAATTATCCCTTATTTTCCAATGTGACAATCGCTGAAGTGAGGGGGCTTCAAAATTTAAGAAAAAGAAGGTTTTTTGGCTCGTGCCTCGTGGTCTTCCTGGAAGTTTTTCCCTTGTGCACACTTCGGGGGTCTTGTCTTGGCTTCGATGGTCCCCTCTCTCGTGATAAGCAACTTGGCCTAGACCCAGGAGGTGATTGGTAAACTAGCCCCTATTTTGGAGGGGGGATCTTGCATTGCTCATGGGGCCCCCAAGGGCGAAACCATATGTCAGATAGCCCTCCAAACAACTTGTATTGCAATCTAGAAAAGGAGATTAATGAGCTTGGTTAGCCAAGTAGGAACGAGTTTGAGGTGGATACCAGAGAGAAAGCCCTAGAGATCCCTAACAACAAAGAAACCAATCAAGAGGCTACACTACAAGCAAAGAAGATGAGTTTACCACTAGCAACGAAGACAACATGGATAGTGAAAGGTCCATCATTGTATCAATGGTTCCAAAAGCGGTTTCTTGTTCATTCCAACAGGGGGCCTCCCGCAAAGCAAAACAACCTATTGAGATACCCTCGAAAAGCCCCCACAAGAACAAATTGCTAAGTCAAGATCCCCTCCCTATGAAAAAGAAAGACGAATCCAAGAAGAGAAAGGATAAGGCCCCCTCCTACAAAGAGGGTAACTTACGAGAATGATCATCATCTCATTAAATGCAAGGGGTCTGACCGACCCCTCAAGAGCAATCATAACTGGTCAATGACTTTGTGGCATTAGCCTGAACCCCAAATTTATGTGTATTCAAGAGACTAAAATTGATGGAGTAGACCTCCAAAAACGTCTTAGACATGTCTCACCGACCCATGTTTGGATCTCGATGTCACACCCCAAGGGGTCCAGTTGGACGACAATTGGTATAAATCAATTCTCGTTGAAAACCTTAAGAACTACATTGAAGACTAGAGCCATAGATGGATTGTCGTTTCCTTTGGTGCCCTTTTTTGATTTACTTTAGTTTCTATGTACGCCCCTAACGGGGAGCTAGAGAGATTGAACACCTGGGCCTCCTTGGACTTCCTCCCCCACAACATGCTGATTTGGAGTGACTTCAATATGGTGGAGGACCTTGCGGACAGATGGAACGGCAAGGGCAGGATCATCGGCAGTCGAGAGAAAGAAACTTGGGACAAATCAAACTGCACTTGGATCTAGTCAAAATCAAAGACTCAAATGGCTTTTCATGGTCAAATCTCCAAGTGGGTGAGGACTTGAGGAAAACCAAACTCGATAGAAGCTACATTGCTCAAAGCATTATCAATCAGTGGACCTTCCTTCCCTCTCGCAATGCACCGACCTTGCCATCTCGGATCATTAATTGATCATTATCTCATTCCAACCTCTATCCAAAACCTATAAGGCTCCTTGGTTTCATGCCTGACAAACTTTCGTCTCTCTCCCCTCTGCGCTTCAAGAAATTGTCATTCTGTGGAGGGAGGCATTTGTGTCCTACTCGTCCCCAACCAAGAGCTGAAGATGAGCGGTCAACAAGTCGCCATAGATCATGATTAGAACCAGGAAGATGCTCCAAACTGCTTGGCATGGGTGTAGAGAAGCCCTATATCATAGACACGGGAGACTCGAAGAGGAAGTGAACAAAGGAAAAGCTCAATCCGAGAAGGTATACGAAGAATCAGAGTGCTTCTGAGATACGAGGAAGAAATTCAAAGGAAAAGTCTACAAATATTCTTTAAGGAGTGGTGTTCTGGCAAAGCCGACAAGCCCACCAAAGATATGTGTAGCACCCTTAAAAGGAAACAAAATAGGAAATCGATCCCCCTATTGCTAGACTCAAATGGTGCCACTTGCAATACGGAAGAAGAAAATATCACATTCATTGAAGAACATTTTACGAGACTCCTAGGGATTTCTACTCCCCTCTCCCCTCATAGACGTTGTCGTCGGGTTCGCTAAAGGAGGGTAAAGGATGGTGTAGATACATTTTCCCTTGAGGGACCGATATTATGGGAAACATGACAATACCAAAAAATAAGGAAAGGTTCTAAAACTCGAAAGATAGTTTGTAGAAGATTAGATGTTTCTTTTATTTGAGCATGTAGTTTCGATAGTTTAGTATCTCAAATTTCACAAGAAAGTTTAAATGCCTGGCATAACGTTTGCGGACTTAATTCTTGACTAGGTTTCTAACACTTTCCCTAAGGTCTCTTTAATTTGATTAGAGGTTAGAATTCCTTCACCGAGCAGCCCAATATCGCTCATTCTTTAGCTCATTTATTTTACTTTTTCGATCTTTGTTCATGTATTTCGAATAGGAATTTGTGAAGTTCTTAATTCAATCGGTTACATATGTAAACCTTATGATGATTGCTTATACGTTATGGTAGCATCATTACACCTGTTTGAATCTGCAAAGCACAAGTTCATAATCTGTAGCAGACATACATTAGAGCCACAACATCATATTGTAAGACCCTTCAAACTTGTTGTTGAACTACAAATGTAATTCCACTCTCGTCTTTCAATAATGTTTCCTACAGTTATTAGGAAATTGATGTTCCTAGATCATAGTCAATTAACATCTCACAACAGTGAGGTGAAATTTGAACGGCTTCTAGTAGGAAACAATCCGTGCTCGAGTTACTTAAATCCTAACGATTGAAAGCAAAACTACCATCTTCTCATTCTGTTCTCGTGTTTTAAGAACGCAGAGAAATCCACTATTGGAAAGATTGAAGCGCATATTATAAAACCAATAAGTACCATATGCGCTAACTGAACAACATAAGTTGAGTATGATTTACCATCGGTAGAAACGTCCATCTTGAACAGACTTTGGAATCAGCTCCTTAGTTTTGAGTTCCGAAGTTGTGGCACATCGAAAAAAAACCATGCATTTGTTCTTTCATTTTAAGAAACACATGTGCTTCAATCATCACAGTCCATTAAACATTGCTCTTCTAACAGCATCCGATCACCGTTGGGTATTGGTTAAATTTATTAAGATTGATGGCATCAGACATTCGCTAAAGGTTACTACATACTTTTACTTTGCTCTAGACTCTGAGTTGATAGTGTGGAAAACAACATGCAGATAAACTTAATTTAAAAGTGCAAAATTTCAGTTAGCAATCGCTCTTGATTTCTAAAAGAAACGATGAGCTGTACAAAACATTTAGGATGGAAAGAATTGAAGATCTACCTGTTTTAATGTTAACTTAGCCATTCTAACGTTTGTTAACAGACATATGAAGAAACAGAAGACAACAGTAGAGATTTCTAAACCTATAAATAGAAAAGGTATTAAGAAAAAAACTTTTAATTGAACCAAACTTTAAGAGATCAAATTACTGATGTGTATGCAAACCACAGAGAATGAATTTGCGAGCATAAAATTAATAAAGCGATGAAGGTAAATGTCCGCGGTGAGGGTTTATGCTCTTATACTTCCCAGTAGTAAAGTGGAGCTAATTTTTCTTATGCTCATTAAACTGACATTTCAAATGATTAAGAAGAGACAGTAGTTCCTTACAAATTGGTTTCCGTTGCACGCATACTAAGTAGCAATATTCAAGGACGATGGTCTCCTTTTCTCCTCCGTACATCTCTTAGCACCTTCTTCGGTTGTGAAAATCACCACTGCAGAAATTGTAATGGTATGATCGCTAGACCATTAAGTACTGAATCCATCACCAGCAACCCGGAATCCACAGGTGCGCAGCCAAACGTGTTTCTCCTTTTCTTTTCCCTTCATACTTCTAACACCAAACATCCCTCTTTTCTCTGCTCTGATGCTTCGCTTTTCCGAGAGAAATTCTTCAGCTGCTGAGAGTCTCTAATACAGTAATTCTCATCACAAACACAATGAGGTTGTTAACTATATCTGCCACACAATATATTCCTCTCCTCTACATCAATATCAGCGTTGCCAAATCAGCATAAATCATTCTTTTGTCATCAGCGCCACTTTGTTATCTATTTTCAGTTCCCCTTTGTAACAGTGTAAAGATCTGCAGCTCCACCTAACCTGACTTGTAGCCGAGAGCTCACCACTTCTGCAATCCTGATATCATGCCCTCTCTCCTCAGAATCCCATGAATAACATGCCAACACCCCTCTCATGACCGAGGTCCCTCCTTTTCATGTCGGCTCTCCCTTCTGTACAGTAGTGCTCTACTCATTCTCGTTTGAGTCGTTTCCCTTCTTTCACGCATCAGAAGAGACATCAGATGAAGTGCAAGAATCCATGTGCAATCGGCTCGCTGTCTTTCTTCTCGTGCAGGTTGTCCCTCTCTCTGCACACCACAACGACTCTTCCTCGCTGATCAAGAATTCAGCCCCTCCACGTCCTTTCCCCGAATCCGAGAGAGACCTTCCTTCCGTGAAATTGCCCCCCGATCATATTGGGCTTTCCATGATAAATTTGCACAGCAGCCACATGCGTTGATGACTGTGCACGTTGTGTGTCAGATCATGCAGACAAATTGACTCCCACGTGTCTTTAGAACCTTCTTCCCCTCGTCATTTTTCTTCCAAGCCTTCTCCGATGTCCAAAGCAGCTCTCAGATAAATTTGATTATAATATTTTGAATAACAAAACTCCAAATGGAGTCCATGGTTTTAGTCAATTTATCGTCTTTTCATTCAAATTGATTTGATTTCCCGAAATGGTTCTCAAGCTTGAGTGTCAATTCTTGACCACATCCACCCCCTCTGAACCTGTGCATCCTCTGGATGCACCAACCTGCATACATAACATCAAACACAAGCAAGGATCAAGTAGTCATAGCATATAAACAAGACTTAAAGAAATTTTTAACTTGATGTGTGAAATCTGAAAACACATTGAACTTGGCATACATTAAGAGAAGAAGGTAGATAAAAGTATTCCATACAACATATCAAAATACACTAATGCACTTAAACTAGAAATCATATGAGTAAATCGAAAACTTCTTAGCTCTCTCGTTAACTCGACCCGGTCAGATCTAGTAGCCTATCCGAAGCATTTGCATATACCAGTCTTCACTAACTCGATTTATGAAACTCGCTTCTGGCTTCCCTATTGATCTTCTATCATCTGAAACCCCTTCAGACCCTTTTCTTATTTTTCTCATATTTTTATTCTGTTTTTCTTTATTTTAATTCTTTATCCAACTCAACCTTTACATCTTTGCTTTTATTTTTTTATTTATTTATTTTTCCACACCTTTCGGCCTATGTCGAAATCGGATGCGGCTCGTGGACCTGACCACCCGGCCAGGTTTAGCCCACCCATCTACCGACCCGACATAGCGCACGATTCACAATGTCAGCCTCATACGAAATCAATGTCAGCTCGTGGCTCTGACCACTCGGTCAGAGTGACTCCACCCGCCTATCAACACGTATGAGCGCGTAACAACATGTAGGTTAGGCCATACGACACAACTAGCATCAGCTCGTGGCCCTGATCACCCGACCAAGGTAGTTCCACCCGCCTACTAGCTCATCGCAGCACCCAACAACACATACACATACATATAGATAGTTGGCTGGTATAAGAATTCTTTTCTTAAGATATAATCTGTCTGAAGATTAGGTCAGATGAGAGATCAAGAGTAGAAGTCGAAGTGTCTCACTCATCAAGTGTTTGTAAACACTACTATATACAGATACTTAGTCTAGGTCTTCCCTTCTCCTTCCTAGGTCTTGCTCTCGAAAGTTCTAGTCCATCTTCTAACCTTACTCATATAATCCTGGTCCTTATACATTACATGTAATCTAATTAGTGGCACGAGATCTTTGGTCTACTTAATTTTCTTATTTATACGTTTCTATATGCATTATATGCTTAATCATGCAGTCTTTTTATATACACATATACAAGAGAGAAGAAAAAACTGAAGTGATAACATCTCACCAGTATGAAGTCAGAAGCCGCTTGAGCTTATCACATCCAATCTCCTCTTCTTGTTTCATTCTGAGTCGCTATCTTCAATGTATTGATTTGATTCCTGTGTCTTTCTTCAAATCAAAGCAAAAACATAAGATATATACATTCCTATTTACAAAAACATTCCTTTAAGCTTTATGGAATTTTATTGAAAAAGATTCTTCCTTCAATCTCACCTTCTTTAAAACATACTCACCACAGAAACTGTGCTTGAAAAGAAGCCATCTCTGAACTGCATCAATCAAGGTAGCATTCTTAAACAAGTTAGATATGTGTACAAGCCACTTCACTTTCTTGTCCATCTCTTGGTGGCATGTTTGGCATACACAACTCTTGAAAAATTCAAAAATCGATGATTCAATCATTTGAGCATAGTTGCCTTTATTCACAACTCCCTCCAATGCATCATATGAAGATGCACACGATAAATGAGCACATGTATATAGATTCTTAAAATTTGGAGTATTTAGAACATCATCAAACAAATCAATCATGCATATGTTTTGATCCATTTTAGGGTTGAAATCATTTGAAAGGATTTCATCATTTCCATTATGATTATCCAAACTTTCTTCTTCATTGCAATTAAGGTTTTGAATACATTCATAAGATTTACACTCTGAATAGGAAGGTTCATCATTCTTTGACTGCAAATTATGTTCATTTTCGTGATTCAGTCTATCATAATCCCTCCTTACTTGAGTGCTACAAATTATAGAATCTGCTTCTATCTCTAATCTCTCCAAGAACTCCTCATCTTCGTCTTTTTCCAGATTCATTTTCCCATTGTCATGAAGAGACTCAATATCACTGAATCCAAGAAAGTCTTGATCTTCAATGTCACTAAAGACTTGCTTATCAAGATCAAACTCATCATAATTTTTACACCTTATAGGACAATGCATGTAGATTGACGGAAACTTAATTTCTTTATTCAAGATCCCATCATAGAATTCTTCATATCTCTCAACCATTTCTTGCTCATCCTCTTCAGAGGATGTATTTTTGCCACACTCATCAAACATTTCTTCAGTCATGGAATCTTGCTCAAAATGATCATTTATATGTCCCTCTTCATGGAATACAACATCGTTCACATACATATCATTATATTGTAGCTCAATCAGCAACTCATTCTTACTCCTGTGATTAGGATCACTCTCTTGTACCTCTAACAACTCATTTAATGCGGCGTCACTCAAGATTATTTCACAATCTTGATCTTGATCTAAACGATCAGTAGGCTTTGCATCATGCTTTTCGCCATCGGTATACATACTGTTCTCTACAGGATTCATCATTTGCATGTCCTTCTGGTTGACATCCTGCTCACTTACATTCTCTTTATGCGAATCAATCATTTGGCCATAATTCATATTTGAATCATATGCTTCAAGAGATATTTCACTCTTAGATGGTATCAAATAGTTCCTCGAGCATTGCTTGGTTTCGTCATTTAAGAAATCATCTTGTGCTTGATACTCACATGAATTCACTGGATTATTTTGAGTTATTTCATTTGCAATCTCTTTCTGATCACCTTGACTTCCCGTAGATATCTTTAAATAATCTTGGTTATTATCATATCTTGCCTCTTTGTTTGTTGGATTATCATCCCTTAGAAGTGAGGAGTCTATCAGATTATAGGAAGCCTCACGTTGTTTTCTTGGTGCGTTTTGTTTATTTTTGTTTTGTTCTATGTTTGATATTGGTTTGATTTTGTTTTGTTTAGCTTCCGTATATTCCTTTGCTCCTCCCATCATTGGGGTTTTTGCATATACAGTATTTGTAGATGTAATCAAAGTATCTACAGGCTCTTGGTACCTTGAATCCTCAGAGGTTGCATCACTTATGTTTATAGGTTCTTTATAGTGATCCCCTTCATAAGCATGTACGTGTATTCCATGCATATATTCTTTATGTCCAACTGGGTTTTCTATTATTCTATAGATTTGCAAATTATTTTTAGTCTCTAAAATGCATGGAATTTGTGTATCTTCTTCATTTGCATAAATGTCAGCTTGCCAATCGTTTAAAAATTTTTCTATTGTTTGTTGTTTCTTCACATATCTCATCACAGCTTCATGGACAAGCGTCCAATCCTCTGTGAGCCCTGAGTCGGAGTCTGTATCTTGTAGAAGTGGAATTAACTCCTCTCTGGCTTTAACGTCAATTGTTCGAAGAAACAACGACACCCTTTCATGACTTATGCACCTCTTATCGTGCTCAGAAAGATCATCATATTGTCGCTCAAACTCTTCTTTGATCTCGAGAATCGGCTTGTCTTTGGGTATATGAACCCACCTCAGGAAAGATCTACGAGTTACTTTATCAAGGTCTTCTAGTATAAACTGCCTAAGGAGTGTCGCTTTGTATCGAGACCATGTCGTTTGATTTATTTGCATTATCTGGTCTCGCACGTCGTAATCCGACACATATATAAAGTTTTCGCATAGTTCTTTTTCTGTCATCGGACTTAATCCGACACCTAGATATTTGGCCTCGAGTTCATATTCTTTGTAGAACTTTGAGACATTCTTTCCATTGAAAAAGCCACATCGATTGACTAGACGTTCATGAAGTGATTGGATGGCTTTTTGACGCCTATCTTCTTCTTGAAATCGTAGGAATTGAGCTAGGATTTCTTCCATTTTGATTATGCTAATCTTTGTCGCTCTATAACTCACTCACCCCCTCCTTTCACGTCGGGTTCACCAGGTATGTCGTCGGGTTCGCTAAAGGAGGGTAAAGGATGGTGCAGATACATTTTCCCTTGAGGGACCGATATTATGGGAAACGTGACAATACCAAAAAATAAGGAAAGGTTCTAAAACTCGAAAGATAGTTTGTAGAAGATTAGATGTTTCTTTTATTTGAGCATGTAGTTTCGATAGTTTAGTATCTCAAATTTCACAAGAAAGTTTAAATGCCTGGCATAACGTTTGCGGACTTAATTCTTGACTAGGTTTCTAACACTTTCCCTAAGGTCTCTTTAATTTGATTAGAGGTTAGAATTCCTTCACGGAGCAGCCCAATATCGCTCATTCTTTAGCTCATTTATTTTACTTTTTCGATCTTTGTTCATGTATTTCGAATAGGAATTTGTGAAGTTCTTAATTCAATCGGTTACATATGCAAACCTTATGACGATTGCTTATACGTTATGGTAGCATCATTACACCTGTTTGAATCTGCAAAGCACAAGTTCATAATCTGTAGCAGACATACATTGGAGCCACAACATCATATTGTAAGACCCTTCAAACTTGTTGTTGAACTACAAATGTAATTCCACTCTCGTCTTTCAATAATGTTTCCTACAGTTATTAGGAAATTGATGTTCCTAGATCATAGTCAATTAACATCTCACAACAGTGAGGTGAAATTTGAACGGCTTCTAGTAGGAAACAATCCGTGCTCGAGTTACTTAAATCCTAACGATTGAAAGCAAAACTACCATCTTCTCATTCTGTTCTCGTGTTTTAAGAACGCAGAGAAATCCACTATTGGAAAGATTGAAGCGCATATTATAAAACCAATAAGTACCATATGCGCTAACTGAACAACATAAGTTGAGTATGATTTACCATCGGTAGAAACGTCCATCTTGAACAGACTTTGGAATCAGCTCCTTAGTTTTGAGTTCCGAAGTTGTGGCACATCGAAAAAAAACCATGCATTTGTTCTTTCATTTTAAGAAACACATGTGCTTCAATCATCGCAGTCCATTAAACATTGCTCTTCTAACAGCATCCGATCACCGTTGGGTATTGGTTAAATTTATTAAGATTGATGGCATCAGACATTCGCTAAAGGTTACTACATACTTTTACTTTGCTCTAGACTCTGAGTTGATAGTGTGGAAAACAACATGCAGATAAACTTAATTTAAAAGTGCAAAATTTCAGTTAGCAATCGCTCTTGATTTCTAAAAAAAACGATGAGCTGTACAAAACATTTAGGATGGAAAGAATTGAAGATCTACCTGTTTTAATGTTAACTTAGCCATTCTAACGTTTGTTAACCAGACATATGAAGAAACAGAAGACAACAGTAGAGATTTCTAAACCTATAAATAGAAAAGGTATTAAGAAAAAAACTTTTAATTGAACTAAACTTTAAGAGATCAAATTACTGATGTGTATGCAAACCACAGAGAATGAATTTGCGAGCATAAAATTAATAAAGCGATGAAGGTAAATGTCCGCAGTGAGGGTTTATGCTCTTATACTTCCCAGTAGTAAAGTGGAGCTAATTTTTCTTATGCTCATTAAACTGACATTTCAAATGATTAAGAAGAGACAGTAGTTCCTTACAAATTGGTTTCCGTTGCACGCATACTAAGTAGCAATATTCAAGCACGATGGTCTCCTTTTCTCCTCCGTACATCTCTTAGCACCTTCTTCGGTTGTGAAAATCACCACTGCAGAAATTGTAATGGTATGATCGCTAGACCATTAAGTATTGAATCCATCACCAGCAACCCGGAATCCACAGGTGCGCAGCCAAACGTGTTTCTCCTTTTCTTTTCCCTTCATACTTCTAACACCAAACATCCCTCTTTTCTCTGCTCTGATGCTTCGCTTTTCCGAGAGAAATTCTTCAGCTGCTGAGAGTCTCTAATACAGTAATTCTCATCACAAACACAATGAGGTTGTTAACTATATCTGCTACACAATATATTCCTCTCCTCTACATCAATATCAGCGTTGCCAAATCAGCATAAATCATTCTTTTGTCATCAGCGCCACTTTGTTATCTATTTTCAGTTCCCCTTTGTAATAGTGTAAAGATCTGCAGCTCCACCTAACCTGACTTGTAGCCGAGAGCTCACCACTTCTGCAATCCTGATATCATGCCCTCTCTCCTCAGAATCCCATGAATAACATGCCAACACCCCTCTCATGACTGAGGTCCCTCCTTTTCATGTCGGCTCTCCCTTCTGTACAGTAGTGCTCTACTCATTCTCGTTTGAGTCGTTTCCCTTCTTTCACGCATCAGAAGAGACATCAGATGAAGTGCAAGAATCCATGTGCAATCGGCTCGCTGTCTTTCTTCTCGTGCAGGTTGTCCCTCTCTCTGCACACCACAACGACTCTTCCTCGCTGATCACGAATTCAGCCCCTCCACGTCCTTTCCCCGAATCCGAGAGAGACCTTCCTTCCGTGAAATTGCCCCCCGATCATATTGGGCTTTCCATGATAAATTTGCACAGCAGCCACATGCGTTGATGACTATGCACGTTGTGTGTCAGATCATGCAGACAAATTGACTCCCACGTGTCTTTAGAACCTTCTTCCCCTCGTCATTTTTCTTCCAAGCCTTCTCCGATGTCCAAAGCAGCTCTCAGATAAATTTGATTATATTTTGAATAACGAAACTCCAAATGGAGTCCATGGTTTTAGTCAATTTATCGTCTTTTCATTCAAATTGATTTGATTTCCCGAAATGGTTCTCAAGCTTGAGTGTCAATTCTTGACCACATCCACCCCCTCTGAACCTGTGCATCCTCTGGATGCACCAACCTGCATACATAACATCAAACACAAGCAAGGATCAAGTAGTCATAGCATATAAACAAGACTTAAAGAAATTTTTAACTTGATGTGTGAAATCTGAAAACACATTGAACTTGGCATACATTAAGAGAAGAAGGTAGATAAAAGTATTCCATACAACATATCAGAATACACTAATGCACTTAAACTAGAAATCATATGAGTAAATCGAAAACTTCTTAGCTCTCTCGTTAACTCGACCCGGTCAGATCTAGTAGCCTATCCGAAGCATTTGCATATACCAGTCTTCACTAACTCGATTTATGAAACTCGCTTCTGGCTTCCCTATTGATCTTCTATCATCTGAAACCCCTTCAGACCCTTTTCTTATTTTTCTCATATTTTTATTCTGTTTTTCTTTATTTTAATTCTTTATCCAACTCAACCTTTACATCTTTGCTTTTATTTTTTTATTTATTTATTTTTCCACACCTTTCGGCCTATGTCGAAATCGGATGCGACTCGTGGACCTGACCACCCGGCCAGGTTTAGCCCACCCATCTACCGACCCGACATAGCGCACGATTCACAATGTCAGCCTCATACGAAATCAACGTCAGCTCGTGGCTCTGACCACTCGGTCATAGTGACTCCACCCGCCTATCAACCCGTATGAGCGCGTAACAACATGTAGGTTAGGCCATACGACACAACTAGCGTCAGCTCGTGGCCCTGATCACCCGACCAAGGTAGTTCCACCCGCCTACTAGCTCATCGCAGCACCCAACAACACATACACATACATATAGATAGTTGGCTGGTATAAGAATTCTTTTCTTAAGATATAATCTGTCTGAAGATTAGGTCAGATGAGAGATCAAGAGTAGAAGTCGAAGTGTCTCACTCATCAAGTGTTTGTAAACACTACTATATACAGATACTTAGTCTAGGTCTTCCCTTCTCCTTCCTAGGTCTTGCTCTCGAAAGTTCTAGTCCATCTTCTAACCTTACTCATATAATCCTAGTCCTTATACATTACATGTAATCTAATTAGTGGCACGAGATCTTTGGTCTACTTAATTTTCTTATTTATACGTTTCTATATGCATTATATGCTTAATCATGCAGTCTTTTTATATACACATATACAAGAGAGAAGAAAAAATTGAAGTGATAACATCTCACCAGTATGAAGTCAGAAGCCGCTTGAGCTTATCACATCCAATCTCCTCTTCTTGTTTCATTCTGAGTCGCTATCTTCAATGTATTGATTTGATTCCTGTGTCTTTCTTCAAATCAAAGCAAAAACATAAGATATATACATTCCTATTTACAAAAACATTCCTTTAAGCTTTATGGAATTTTATTGAAAAAGATTCTTCCTTCAATCTCACCTTCTTTAAAACATACTCACCACAGAAACTGTGCTTGAAAAGAAGCCATCTCTGAACTGCATCAATCAAGGTAGCATTCTTAAACAAGTTAGATATGTGTACAAGCCACTTCACTTTCTTGTCCATCTCTTGGTGGCATGTTTGGCATACACAACTCTTGAAAAATTCAAAAATCGATGATTCAATCATTTGAGCATAGTTGCCTTTATTCACAACTCCCTCCAATGCATCATATGAAGATGCACACGATAAATGAGCACATGTATATAGATTCTTAAAATTTGGAGTATTTAGAACATCATCAAACAAATCAATCATGCATATGTTTTGATCCATTTTAGGGTTGAAATCATTTGAAAGGATTTCATCATTTCCATTATGATTATCCAAACTTTCTTCTTCATTGCAATTAAGGTTTTGAATACATTCATAAGATTTACACTCTGAATAGGAAGGTTCATCATTCTTTGACTGCAAATTATGTTCATTTTCGTGATTCAGTCTATCATAATCCCTCCTTACTTGAGTGCTACAAATTATAGAATCTGCTTCTATCTCTAATCTCTCCAAGAACTCCTCATCTTCGTCTTTTTCCAGATTCATTTTCCCATTGTCATGAAGAGACTCAATATCACTGAATCCAAGAAAGTCTTGATCTTCAATGTCACTAAAGACTTGCTTATCAAGATCAAACTCATCATAATTTTTACACCTTATAGGACAATGCATGTAGATTGACGGAAACTTAATTTCTTTATTCAAGATCCCATCATAGAATTCTTCATATCTCTCAACCATTTCTTGCTCATCCTCTTCAGAGGATGTATTTTTGCCACACTCATCAAACATTTCTTTAGTCATGGAATCTTGCTCAAAATGATCATTTATATGTCCCTCTTCATGGAGTACAACATCGTTCACATACATATCATTATATTGTAGCTCAATCAGCAACTCATTCTTACTCCTGTGATTAGGATCACTCTCTTGTACCTCTAACAACTCATTTAATGCGGCGTCACTCAAGATTATTTCACAATCTTGATCTTGATCTAAACGATCAGTAGGCTTTGCATCATGCTTTTCGTCATCGGTATACATACTGTTCTCTACAGGATTCATCATTTGCATGTCCTTCTGATTGACATCCTGCTCACTTACATTCTCTTTATGCGAATCAATCATTTGGCCATAATTCATATTTGAATCATATGCTTCAAGAGATATTTCACTCTTAGATGGTATCAAATAGTTCCTCGAGCATTGCTTGGTTTCGTCATTTAAGAAATCATCTTGTGCTTGATACTCACATGGATTCACTGGATTATTTTGAGTTATTTCATTTGCAATCTCTTTCTGATCACCTTGACTTCCCGTAGATATCTTTAAATAATCTTGGTTATTATCATATCTTGCCTCTTTGTTTGTTGGATTATCATCCCTTAGAAGTGAGGAGTCTATCAGATTATAGGAAGCCTCACGTTGTTTTCTTGGTGCGTTTTGTTTATTTTTGTTTTGTTCTATGTTTGATATTGGTTTGATTTTGTTTTGTTTAGCTTCGGTATATTCCTTTGCTCCTCCCATCATTGGGGTTTTTGCATATACAGTATATGTAGATGTAATCAAAGTATCTACAGGCTCTTGGTACCTTGAATCCTCAGAGGTTGCATCACTTATGTTTATAGGTTCTTTATAGTGATCCCCTTCATAAGCATGTACGTGTATTCCATGCATATATTCTTTATGTCCAACTGGGTTTTCTATTATTCTATAGAGTTGCAAATTATTTTTAGTCTCTAAAATGTTGGAATTTGTGTATCTTCTTCATTTGCATAAATGTCAGCTTGCCAATCGTTTAAAAATTTTTCTATTGTTTGTTGTTTCTTCACATATCTCATCACAGCTTCATGGACAAGCGTCCAATCCTCTGTGAGCCCTGAGTCGGAGTCTGTATCTTGTAGAAGTGGAATTAACTCCTCTCTGGCTTTAACGTCGATTGTTCGAAGAAACAACGACACCCTTTCATGACTTATGCACCTCTTATCGTGCTCAGAAAGATCATCATATTGTCGCTCAAACTCTTCTTTGATCTCGAGAATCGGCTGGTCTTTGGGTATATGAACCCACCTCAGGAAAGATCTATGAGTTACTTTATCAAGGTCTTCTAGTATAAACTGCCTAAGGAGTGTCGCTTTGTATCGAGACCATGTCGTTTGATTTATTTGCATTATCTGGTCTCGCACGTCGTAATCCGACACATATATAAAGTTTTCGCATAGTTCTTTTTCCGTCATCGGACTTAATCCGACACCTAGATATTTGGCCTCGAGTTCATATTCTTTGCAGAACTTTGAGACATTCTTTCCATTGAAAAAGCCACATCGATTGACTAGACGTTCATGAAGTGATTGGATGGCTTTTTGACGCCTATCTTCTTCTTGAAATCATAAGAATTGAGCTAGGATTTCTTCCATTTTGATTATGCTAATCTTTGTCGCTCTATAACTCACTCACCCCCTCCTTTCACGTCGGGTTCACCAGGTATGTCGTCACGTTCGCTAAAGGAGGGTAAAGGATGGTGCAGATACATTTTCCCTTGAGGGACCGATATTATGGGAAACGTGACAATACCAAAAAATAAGGAAAGGTTCTAAAACTCGAAAGATAGTTTGTAGAAGATTAGATGTTTCTTTTATTTGAGCATGTAGTTTTGATAGTTTAGTATCTCAAATTTCACAAGAAAGTTTAAATGCCTCGCATAACGTTTGCGGACTTAATTCTTGACTAGGTTTCTAACACTTTCCCTAAGGTCTCTTTAATTTGATTAGAGGTTAGAATTCCTTCACCGAGCAGCCCAATATCGCTCATTCTTTAGCTCATTTATTTTACTTTTTCGATCTTTGTTCTTGTATTTCGAATAGGAATTTGTGAAGTTCTTAATTCAATCGGTTACATATGCAAACCTTATGACGATTGCTTATACGTTATGGTAGCATCATTACACCTGTTTGAATCTGCAAAGCACAAGTTCATAATCTGTAGCAGACATACATTGGAGCCACAACATCATATTGTAAGACCCTTCAAACTTGTTGTTGAACTACAAATGTAATTCCACTCTCATCTTTCAATAATGTTTCCTACAGTTATTAGGAAATTGATGTTCCTAGATCATAGTCAATTAACATCTCACAACAGTGAGGTGAAATTTGAACGGCTTCTAGTAGGAAACAATCCGTGCTCGAGTTACTTAAATCCTAACGATTGAAAGCAAAACTACCATCTTCTCATTCTGTTCTCGTGTTTTAAGAACGCAGAGAAATCCACTATTGGAAAGATTGAAGCGCATATTATAAAACCAATAAGTACCATATGCGCTAACTGAACAACATAAGTTGAGTATGATTTACCATCGGTAGAAACGTCCATCTTGAACAGACTTTGGAATCAGCTCCTTAGTTTTGAGTTCCGAAGTTGTGGCACATCGAAAAAAAACCATGCATTTGTTCTTTCATTTTAAGAAACACATGTGCTTCAATCATCGCAGTCCATTAAACATTGCTCTTCTAACAGCATCCGATCACCGTTGGGTATTGGTTAAATTTATTAAGATTGATGGCATCAGACATTCGCTAAAGGTTACTACATACTTTTACTTTGCTCTAGACTCTGAGTTGATAGTGTGGAAAACAACATGCAGATAAACTTAATTTAAAAGTGCAAAATTTCAGTTAGCAATCGCTCTTGATTTCTAAAAAAAACGATGAGCTGTACAAAACATTCAGGATGGAAAGAATTGAAGACCTACCTGTTTTAATGTTAACTTAGCCATTCTAACGTTTGTTAACCAGACATATGAAGAAACAGAAGACAACAGTAGAGATTTCTAAACCTATAAATAGAAAAGGTATTAAGAAAAAAACTTTTAATTGAACCAAACTTTAAGAGATCAAATTACTGATGTGTATGCAAACCACAGAGAATGAATTTGCGAGCATAAAATTAATAAAGCGATGAAGGTAAATGTCCGCTGTGAGGGTTTATGCTCTTATACTTCCCAGTAGTAAAGTGGAGCTAATTTTTCTTATGCTCATTAAACTGACATTTCAAATGATTAAGAAGAGACAGTAGTTCCTTACAAATTGGTTTCCGTTGCACGCATACTAAGTAGCAATATTCAAGGACGATGGTCTCCTTTTCTCCTCCGTACATCTCTTAGCACCTTCTTCGGTTGTGAAAATCACCACTGCAGAAATTGTAATTGTATGATCGCTAGACCATTAAGTACTGAATCCATCACGAGCAACCCGGAATCCATAGGTGCGCAGCCAAACGTGTTTCTCCTTTTCTTTTCCCTTCATACTTCTAACACCAAACATCCCTCTTTTCTCTGCTCTGATGCTTCGCTTTTCCGAGAGAAATTCTTCAGCTGCTGAGAGTCTCTAATACAGTAATTCTCATCACAAACACAATGAGGTTGTTAACTATATCTGCCACACAATATATTCCTCTCCTCTACATCAATATCAGCGTTGCCAAATCAGCATAAATCATTCTTTTGTCATCAGCGCCACTTTGTTATCTATTTTCAGTTCCCCTTTGTAACAGTGTAAAGATCTGCAGCTCCACCTAACCTGACTTGTAGCCGAGAGCTCACCACTTCTGCAATCCTGATATCATGCCCTCTCTCCTCAGAATCCCATGAATAACATGCCAACACCCCTCTCATGACCGAGGTCCCTCCTTTTCATGTCGGCTCTCCCTTCTGTACAGTAGTGCTCTACTCATTCTCGTTTGAGTCGTTTCCCTTCTTTCACGCATCAGAAGAGACATCAGATGAAGTGCAAGAATCCATGTGCAATCGGCTCGCTGTCTTTCTTCTCGTGTAGGTTGTCCCTCTCTCTGCACACCACAACGACTCTTCCTCGCTGATCACGAATTCAGCCCCTCCACGTCCTTTCCTCGAATCCGAGAGAGACCTTCCTTCCGTGAAATTGCCCCCCGATCATATTGGGCTTTCCATGATAAATTTGCACAGCAGCCACATGCGTTGATGACTGTGCACGTTGTGTGTCAGATCATGCAGACAAATTGACTCCCACGTGTCTTTAGAACCTTCTTCCCCTCGTCATTTTTCTTCCAAGCCTTCTCCGATGTCCAAAGCAGCTCTCAGATAAATTTGATTATATTTTGAATAACGAAACTCCAAATGGAGTCCATGGTTTTAGTCAATTTATCGTCTTTTCATTCAAATTGATTTGATTTCCCGAAATGGTTCTCAAGCTTGAGTGTCAATTCTTGACCACAACCTGACTGCATGGCGGTCATCTCTAAGGTATCCTCCCATAGAATCCCACAAAATCTTCCATCCTTCCTTGATGCCCCTTTCTCAGAAGAAGAAATCATTGCACTCATTGATGCCCTTCCTAGTGGGAAAATCCTACGGCCCGATGGGCTCACTCATGAGTTCTTTAAGTCCTTCAAGTTGGTTTTGGCCACCCCTCTTCGCTTGTTCTGGCAAGAGGCGCTCGAGTTCGACGTGCTTCTGACTTGACTCAACAACGGCATCATCAAATTAATCCACAAAAAAGGGGAAAAGAACAAAATTGAGAACTGGCAGCCAATTATGATGCTTCAAATGGGTTATAAGATCATTGTTAAAGTCATAGCGAACATAATTTCCGACCATCTGAGAGCTTGGTTAAGCGAGGACCAAAAGGGTTTCATCAAAGGCACTTCTATTTTGCAAGCCATAATTGATATTTGGGAAGGTCTCGACTTCACGGATGAGTCAAGACAAGATGTGGTTTTCCTCAATATCGACTTTGACAAAGCTTAAGATAGACTAGAATGGGACTATATATTGCAATCACTTAAAGATCTCGGTTGTAGCAAAAAATTCACCACGATGATCTCGACACTTTTGGGAAACGCAACTCAAATTAACGTCAATGGCCAACTTTTGAAGGTAATCAAATTAAAACGATCGATTAGACAAGGTTTCCCATTGGCTCCCCTTCTCTTTGCCATTGCCACGGAAGGGCTTATTCAATTGGTGGAAAAACATGTGGAAGTTGCCAATATCAAAGGCCTCTTGTTGCCCATAATCAGGGCCAGATCACCATGAGACTTTTGGTGATGATATGAACATGCTTTTCCACAATGACTATTCGAGTCTGGAGATGTTTTGGAGGTGCCTAGACACTTTCTGCAAATCCTCTAGACCCAATATCAACCACTCAAAGACCGTTTTCAGAGCTATTGTTGGGATCCAACCTAACCTTCTCTTTGAACATGGCTACCAAAACATTCCCCCGGGTCAAGTCTTCCGGCTTCTTGGGATTCCCTTGGGTTTTGGTATCTCGATGGAGCAGCAATGGAGATGGGTCCTAGCCAGACTCGAAAGCAAGCTAAACTAATGGGGAGGTATGCAAATCATTCTAGCGGGTCACAAAATGGTTATTAACACGTTCCTCATCTCGTTGTCCATTTACTTCCTCTCTTGTTGGAGACCAAAAGAGCTAGAGCTATCCAAATCAGAAAGTATTTGCAAAAATTTCCTTTGGACAGAAGACCACAATAAGGGGGGGGGGTCCCTAAAATCAAATGGTCCATCTGCACAAGCCAAAGGGATAGTGGGTGTTGGTGCAAGGCAATCAACAATTGAAGTTTTGATGAAGCTTTGAAGTTAAGGATTGAACAAAAAGGTCAAGATGTGAAGCATGAAGAAAGTACATGTTCAGAGAATGAAGATGTGTATACATATGTACATTAACTTAGAGTTAGCTCACTTATACTTTTGTATGTTTATGAGCTTGTATATATTTGCCAATATATACAAGGAAAAATGTTGGGGAAAATATGAGAGAGTGTGAGAGAACAAGAATTGAAGAGAATTAGAAGTCATTAGACACTTATGAAGTGACTAAGATAGCTCTCTCATCCAGATGTAAAACTTTTCAGTAATGAAGAAAAATTGCACCCGATTTTTCTGTGTGTTCTCCTTCTGTGCCTAATCAATTCAAGAATCCTTTTGTAGGTATCTAATTCCATAGTTGATGAGTCTATGTTTACAGTTTGAGAGCCTAATTGTTAACAAGGTGTGAGAATTATGAGTAGGAACATTCATCTGTGAGGAAGTGTTGAGTGTCTTTTGAAACAAGCGCAATCCCGATGGTCAAAGAAATGGTCAGTTCTCAGTGCATAGTGTAACATTTTCCACAAATGAGGAGTCAAAATCTAATTTGAGAGGTAAGCCATCTATTACTAAAAGCATTTGCATAAACGGGCTCTAGTTCGGGAGAACCAAGCTTTAGAAATTATAGGTGTCAAAGTTGACTGTTAAGAACTATAGTTTTAGACATAAGTGACTTGTTGAGGTCATTTCTCAAGATCTAGTGAGTCTTTTGGAATGATTTAACTTGGAGGAGGTGCACAAACTGTAGATGACACCTTGTCCAAAGTTTTATCAAAAAATTTACACATTTGATAAGTCAATAAATGAGTTATTTGCAGCAGACTTTTTGTGTAGACATCTTCTTCACAGTTTGTTCAAGATTTTGGTAGTTGAGTATTGATCCTCCAAATTGATGATTGATATAGAGGTGCTCTAACTTCAAGGATAACTTGTTCTTTTGGAGATTAACGCTCTCCATCAATGGTATCAGAGCAGGAAGCATCAAAATTGAAGAAAGAAGGACCCTGACTGCTGCAGTTATAAAGAATTCAACATTTGAAGATACAAAAGGTAAAAGGTTGAAAGTAAAGCTTGAGAAGTAGGTCAAAAGATATCAAGGAAGACAAAAGGAACTTCATTCGAAGCAAAGGTACACTTATTTCTTATAAAGGTTGAAGAATTTAACATACAGGTGAAGAAAGGATGGGAGATTCTCTTCAAATAGAGAAATTGGATAGAGAGAACTATCCAGCATGGTCAATGAGGATGGAAGCTCATCTTATGAGCAAAGAGTTGATAGGTTATATCACAAGTGAAGAGCAAAAGCCTCAGTTCAGAGATCCTAGTGTTCGAACTAGGGATGAATTGTCAGATTTGAAGACTTGGATGAAGAGAGATGCTCAAGATAGGAGCATTATGTATATGGGAGTTAATGACTACTTGCTACATCACATTAGAGGTCTTGAAAGTGCAAGTGATATATGGAATGCTTTGGAGGAGCATTTCCAAAACACCACAAAGTCAAGGAAGGCACACTTGTGGGCAGAGTTTACCACATTCAAGAAGAAGGCCTCTCAATCCGTTCCAGATTATGTAACAAGGATGAAGGACATTGTAGATGCATTAGGAGCAGTTGATGAAGATATTGAGGAGGATAAATTGGTAAGGCAAATCCTCACAAGTTTGAGAGGTGATGACAAATGGAAACCATTTATTTTGTCTACTGAATTATCACTAGATCATTTTAATCTTGACTTAAATCAGTTGCTAGGACACATGCTAACCTTTGAGCAGGATGTCAAAGGAGAAAGTGATAAGAGTGGAGGTCAAGCAATGTATTCAAAGGATAAAAAGAAGAATATCAAAGGGAAGCAACTAGCAAATGAAGATGAAGGTACAACTAGCCAAGCTAACTTCCTAAGAGGAAGGTGGAAAAGGTAGAGGAAGAGGTAGAAGTAATAAAGATGGAGTCAAAACGTGCTAGATTTGTGGTAAAACAAATCACTTAGCTCATGATTGTTGGCATAATACTCAAAATACTGGTGGATATACGCATAACTTTAATTCAAGAGGAAGAGGTGGCAGAAATCAAAGAGGTAATTTCAGAGGTAGAGGCAGTAGAGGTTATTTTGGAAGAAATGTAGGTAGAGGATTCCAAAGCCAACAATACAACAATACCTATTACAATTATGCTTCAGATCAGAAGGAGGATTCAACATTGATTATGAATGCAACTTGTGAAAGGCAAAGCGAAGACCAAAGAGTTTTCTACATTGACTCAGGGTGTAGCAATCATCTGAGTGGCAACATAGCATTGATGACTGACTTGGAAAATAAGGTAACTAATCATGTAGTTCAAACAGGTGATAATACAAAGCACAATGTGAAGTCAATTGGATCAGTGAAGGCCAAGGATGGAAGTACTCTCTTGAGTAAAGATTTGTAAATTGTTCCTACAATTCCAAAGAATCTGATAAGTGTAGGACAAATTGTTGAAAAAGGTTATGAAGTTAGGTTCACTAATGAAGGAGTTTTTGTGGAAGACCCTAGCAATGGGTATAAACAAATTGTTTCAGGGAAGAAAGAAGGAAGATTGTTCACATTGAAGATTCAAGGTAATTATGGTCATGCCTTGTTCACCTATGGAGGACATAAGATCTCTGAGTTAGATTTTTGGCACAAAAGGCTTGGACATTTTAATGAAAGAGGTATTAAAGATATGATTAACAATGGTTCAATGCTTGGATTGCCTAATGTTGCAGGTCAACATATGACATACGGATGTGAGGCATGTCAATTAGGTAAGGCTCATAAGCAATCTTATTCCAAGCATGGTTTTATGTATTCAGAGAAGCTTGAGTTGGTACACACAGAAGTGTGGGGACCATCAAAGGATTTCCGTATCAATGGTTCAAGGTATTATGTGATTTATGTTGATGATGCTACCAGATGGATCACTATCTATGTGATCAAAGATAAATCAGAGGTATTCAATACATTCAAGCATTATCATGTGTATGCAGAAAGAATCACAAGTCAAAAGTTGAAGAGAATAAGGTCAGATGGAGGAGGAGAGTATTTCTCTAATGAGTTTAGTGATTACTTGTGGAATGCAGGTATAAAAAGGGAGGTTACTTGCAGGTACTCTCCTCAACAAAATGGTGTAGCGGAAAGGAGGAATAGAACTCTTGTTGAGTTTGCAAGATCCATGATGAAGGAAAAAATTGTCCCAATTATTTGTGGGCTGAGGCTGTAAATACAGCTACATATTTGGTCAATAGATTACCATGTAAAGCTTTGCAGGGTATGACACCATATGATGCATGGTGGGGTAAGATACCTACTCTAGATCATTGCAAAGTATTTGGATGTTTGGCATATGCATATGTGCCATCTCAATTGAGGCACAAATTGGAACCTAAAGTTGAAAAATATGTGTTCATTGGATATGATGATAAGTAGATGGGATATAGTTTGTGGAGTCCATCTACAAAACAATTCCTTGTGTCAAAAGATGTTACATTCGATGAGCAAGGTACTTGGTATGCAGGTACAATCAATATTTATGCAGGTGATGAAGAAGTTGTGAATCAAAAGAAAGGTAAATCAAAGGTTCAAATATTTGATGAAGAGGAGAACAATGAAGTACAGGTTGAAGTTGAAGAAGTGCCAAGGTTTGATCCAGAATGTGATGAACCAGAAACACAAGAAGTGGAGAACTCAGAAGGTCATCAAGACACAAATGGCAACCTACAAGGTATAGCTATGACACTTCTTTTTTGGCTATCAAAGATTATGATTATATGATAAAGGCAGATGAAGACCCTTCTACATATGAAGAGGCAAAAGGTAAGGAAAATTGGGAGAAAGCTATGCAGGAAGAGTATGATGCATTGATGGAGAATGAGACATGGGATTTGGTTCCTAAACCAAATAGTCAGAAGATCATTGGATGCAATTGGGTTTACAAGACAAAGAGGATCGCAGATGGAAGTGTGTCTAGGTATAAAGCTAGACTTGTTGTGAAAGGGTTTGCTCAGACATATGGTATAGATTATGATGAGACCTATAGTCCTGTGGCAAAGATGACAACCATCAAGACACTCATAGCCATTGTTGCATGTAAAGGTTGGAAATTATGTCAATTAGATGTGAAGAATGCTTTTCTAAATGGTTATATTTCAGATGATGTTTTCATGGAGCAACCACAAGGATTTAGAGATGAAAGGTATCCAGATCATGTATTTAAGCTCAAGGGAGTTTTGTATGGTTTGAAGCAGGCCCCAAGGGCATGGAATTATAGACTTTTGAAGTTCTTGAAGGAACTTGGTTTTCAAGTATCTAAAGCAGATAGTAGCTTGCTTGTTAAAGTAAGTGATGATGGGTTCATTTATATGTGCATATATGCTCATGATATAATTCTTACAGGTACAGATGAGAAAGGAATTCAAAGCCTAAAGAAGCAAATGGAGAAAGAGTTCAAGATTAGTGACTTGGGAGACTTGTCATATTTCTTGGGCATGGAGATCTCATACACTCAACATGGAGTATATGTAACTCAAGAAAGGTATTTGAAAAACTTGTTAATCAAGTTTAAAATGGATGATTGCAGGATAGCACCTACTCCAATAGAAGTGAATCACAAATTGAGCAGATATGGAGGAGAAGAATTCAAGGACATGAAACTATATCAAAGTTTGGTTGGTAGTGTGATCTATGCTACATTAACTAGGTCTCACTTGTCATATGCAATAGGAGTGTTGTCTCAATTTATGCATTGTCCTAGAAAAGAACATTGGGTTGCAGGAAAAAAGGTGTTGAGGTACATTAAAGGTACACTCAAAGAAGGTTTGTATTATGGTTTTACATCAGATACAAACATCAAGATATATAGTGATACATATTGGGCAGGTAATCTTGATGATAGGAGATCAGCTTATGGATACTTTTGTTATGTGGAAGATAAGTTAATTTCATGGTGTTCAAAGAAGCAACACACACTTGCTTTATCATCCACAAACATATGTACCTTAACTTAGAGTTAGCTCACTTATACTTTTGAATGGTTATGAGCTTGTACTTGCCTATATATACAAGGAAAAATGTCGGGGCAAATATGAGAGAGTGTGAGAGAACAAGAATTGAAGAGAATTAAAAGTCATTAGACACTTATGAAGTGAGTAAGATAGCTCTCTCATCCAGATGTAAAACTTTTTCATAATGAAGAAAAATTGCACCCGATTTTTCTGTGTTCTCCTTGTGTGCTTGATCAATTCAAGAATCCTTTTGTAGGTGTCTAATTCCATAGTTGATGAGTCTATGGTTAGAGTTTGAGAGCCTTATTATAAACAGGCTATGAGAATAATGAGTAGGAACATTCATATGTGAGGAATTGTTGAGTGTCTTCTGAAACAGGCGCAATCTTGATGGTCAAAGAAATGGTGAGTTCTCAGTGCAAAGTGTAAAGTTTTGCACAAATGAGGAGTCAAAATCTAAGTTGAGAGGTAATCCATCTATGGCTAAAAGAATTTGCATAAATGCGGGTTCTACTTTGGTAGAACCAAGCTTTAGAAGTTATAGGTATCAAAGTCGATTGTTAAGAACTATAATTTTAGACATAAGTGACTTGTTGAGGTCATTTCTCAAGATCTACTGAGTCTTTTGGAATGATTTAACTTGGAGGAGGTGCGCAAACTGTAGCAACACCTTGTGCAAAGTTTTATAAAAAATTTTACACATTTGATAAGTCAATCAATGAGTTATGTGCAGCAGACTTTCTGTGTAGACATCTTCTTCACAGTTTGTTCAAGATTTTGGTAGTTAAGTATTGATCCTCCAAATTGGTGAAGGTCTTAAGTTATCCTTGATATAGAGGTGCTCTAACTTCAAGGATAACTTGTTCTTATGGAGATTAACACTCTCCATCAGTGGGGGCCTTGGTATTTTGGGCACTAGTTGCATCGCTACCAAATTGGCAACAAAATGAATATGAAGGCATGGTGCAACATGAAGACTTCGTGGGCCAAACTGATCTTCAGAAACAAGAATGCATTGACTTTGGTGGGATTCCCAAATTGGAAGAATCTCGACATTCTAACCTTTTTTTTTTCCCGATCTTGATTTTCCCAAAAGGCTCAAACGTTGTGTGCTCCCTATGGAAGAGTTGTAATAAAGTCAAAAGCTTTATAAGAATCAGTAAAGATTTGAAGTGGGCGGCCGGTATGAGAGAGAATGACTCTATTTGGTTTCCGATCCTTGGCATCAGGAATGTGGAATCTTGGAACATTGAAAGCGCCAAGAGGCTCTGGAATAAGGGCTTCAGAGTATGGAAACATCTTTGGAATCAAGACACCAACCAATGGGTCAAGTTTGAGGATATCAACCCTAGCATCAACATTACCTATGAAGAATGGAATATTGTACAAAGCAGACGTCTTTATTGGGACCGTTCTAAAGTCGGTCTTCTCATGGGACATGACTAGCCATGTTCATTGGGTCTCAGATGGCATAATGGCAATTGCCTAATGGATATCCCAAATATCAAAGGAAACATTACATTGATTATCAGGTCAACGTCAACAAGAAGTGGTGCCTATCATGGATGTGGTTACGATGGGAAATGAAGTTCATGGCTATCTGGCACCCTCTCATAGAAAACAAAAAGTTTGTCCCCTTATGGAACATTCTTCATCGGGGAATCTGGTCCAACCTAAAGGCTAGCAAAATTTGTGGAGTGTCTCCCTGGTGCAAGCATTGTTACCTCTCCATTAAAGATGTTGGTCACATCTTCTTTACTTGTCCCAACTACAACAAGCTCTGGAAGATTGTCTCAAAGAAAATTAGACTTCAGAAGAATATCAGCTGGACACAAGCTCTACTAAGAGAACTGATTCGCTGCTCGACGACCCTCTGGAATGACATCAGAGGGGAGGTCCTCCAGAAGATCTCGTGGGAAAGATACGCTTATAACTTTGGTGACTCCCCCAAAGAGTGGTCGATTGAGAAATCATTGTTCCTCCTCGATAAAAGAATCGCCAACTGTAAGCAACCCCCCCCCTTTTAGGCACCATAAAGTGATTCTCCTAATCAACAACAAGATTAAACCCAACTAGGCCCCAAATGAGGGTGATGAGAGGGTTATTAACCTTCTCTATTATGCCATCTAAACTTTGCATTATCTACGCTCGCTCTATGGGACTTGGGGGGCCCCATGGGCACTAGTCCCCTTCACGTGTAATTTTCTTTTTCTTTATTTAATACAACTGGGGGAGAGTAGGCTAAGGCTGAACTTCCTTTTATTAAAAAAAAATTACATGACAATGACATTGAACATATAGAAATGACCTAAGAAGACAAGCAAAAGGATGTTGGAGTTTGAGGTCTACGAAAACATGCAAAGAGCATCAGGAAGAAGAAGAAGCTTGGAGCACAACACACAATACTGAATGTATTAGCACTAGAATGTACAATGATTAGTGACCAATTAGAGCTATAGGTGTATATACAAGCCGGGGAAAAAAACCTCCTAAAGATGAAAAAATGTGCCTCATGGGACCAAGCGTGTTCACACACATCACTACCTAAATATATCAACAAATCCCCCCTATGAGTGATGCGGTGAACAAGGAGCTAGCAGTTAAATATAAGGAAGTGTCATGCTATGTGGAATCAAACCACAAAAGGAAGAAAGCCCAAAGCTTTGTGGAAAGCTTCAAACTTCTCCCTAGGTAGAGCCTTTGTGAAAAGGTGTTCAATGTTCTCCTGTGTGGGCACATATTCCAAATTGATCTCTCCAGTAGAGAACCTCTCCCTGACATAATGATAGTGCACTTCAATGTGCTTAGTGCAAGCATGGAACAACAAGTTCCTCACAACTGCCAATGCGCTTTGATTGTCAGTGAAGATAGTGGTGGAAGAATTTTGACCAACACCCAATTTAGCCATAAAGCATATTAGCCACACACACTCAACAATCGCTATGAAAGCTAAGCTACCCTATACTCAGCCTCACAACTAGAAGTGGACATAGTAGGTTGCTTCTTGCTCAACCAAGATATGCATGAGCTACCAAGCTATTGGAGATAGATGTCTGCGGAAGCACGTGAACAGCACAAGGAAGAAGAAGAAACTTGGAGCCCATTAGGGCAATAGGCGTATATACAAGTCGGGGGAAAAAAACCTCCTAAAGAGGGAAAAAAGTGCCCCGGCAGTCCTAGTGTGTTCACACACATCACTACCTAAATATATCAACAAATCCCCCCTGGGAGTGATGCGGTGAATAAGGAGCCAACACTCATGTATAAGGAAGTGTCAAGCTATGTGGAAATCACTCCACAAAAGGAAGTAAGCCCAAAGCTTTGCGGAAAGCTTCAAACTTCTCCCTAGGCAGAGCCTTCATGAAAAGGTCTGCAATGTTCTTCTGTCTGGGCATATATGCCAAGTTGATCTCCCCAGCAGAGAACCTCTCCCTGACATAGTGATAATGCACCTCAATGTGCTTAGTGCGAGCATGGAACACAGGGTTCCTCGCAACTACCAATGCGCTCTAACTATCAATGAAGATGGTGGTGGCAGAAGACTGGCCAATACCCAAATCAACCATAAGGCGTGTGAGCCACACACACTCAACGGTCGCTGTGAAAGCTGCCCTATACTCAGCCTCACAACTAGAAGTGGCCACAGTAGGCTGCTTCTTGCTCAACCAAGATATACATGAGCTACCAAGCATGAAGCAAAAACCACTAGTGGACACACAAGTGTCATAGCAAGCAGCCCAATCTGAGCCACAAAAAGCATGCAAATCTGGTGGTAGTGATCCCCCCTTGGGATAAAACAACCCAAGCAGCCGAGTACCACACAAGTAGCGAAAGATGCACTTAACCTCCTTCCAATGTGTGAGTCCTAGGCAATGCATAAACCTGTTGATCTGTGAGATAGCAAACTGAATATCTGGCCAAGTAATGCAAAAGTAAATCAAGCATCCAACAGCCTGCTGATAGAGAATAGCATCAAATGCATCTCCAGCATCATGAAGACTCAATCGTAAACCTGTCTCCATAGGAGTGGCAATAGGCTTACAGTCTTCAAGGCCAAAACACTGCAAGGATGTGTCAATATATTTTGTTTGACACAAATCCATTCCACCATCAACTTGCATAAACTGAATGCCCAAATAGTGATGCAAATGCCCCAAATCAGACATCTCAAATGAGGCATGCAAATCAGCCTTGAAATCAGCAATATGCTTCTCAATAGGACCAGTAAGCAACATGTTGTCAACATAGACAACAATGAACAGAAGCACATCATTAGCACGCTTAACATATAAGGTGCTTTGAGTTGGATTGTTCTCAAAACCATGTGCAACCAGATAGGCATGTATCTTCTCATACCAAGCACATGGTGCTTGCTTTAAACCATATAATGCCTTCTTTAACCTGCACACCTGGTTTTCATGCCCTTTCTGCATAAAGCCACGGGGCTGAAAAACATACACTTCTTCATGCAAGTCACCATTTAGAAATGTTGTTTTAATGTCCAACTCATGTACATTCCAACCATGATGGGCTGCAAGTGCACAAATGCTCATAACAGTAGTCATACGGCATGAAGGTGCAAAGGTCTCATCAAAATCAATGCCTCTTTCCTGCGCATAACCCTTTGCAACAAGCCTAGCCTTATACTTATCAACTGTACCATCAGGTTTACGCTTCAGCTTGTATAACCACTTAGTGCCAATGGCCTTCTTGCCAAGAGGCAAGTCACATAAAGACCATGTACCATTCTTCATTATAGCATCATATTCAGATTGCATAGCAGCCATCCAATTTTCTGAATTCTATGCTTCATCAAAAGAAACAGGCTCATTCTCATCACAGAGACTAGACGCAGCCATAGCATAGCAATCTGATGTAAAGGAGGAACTATGAGAGCCTGAACGAGTACGATATGACAAAGGTGCATCTAATTTGCTGTCACGCAAAGTCTCCACCAGCCATTTCGGCATAGTTTCTATCTGCTCAATATAAGCTCTCTCATCAACAAGTGCATCATGTAAATCTGCATCAGAAATGGAATGATCTGCATCATCATATGAAGCCTGCAAAGGCTGAGAAGTTGCCTCATTAGGACCAGCACTAGACTGTCCACCTGTAAAAAGAGGCATCAAATTATCATACATGTCTTTGGAGCTAACAGATGTCTCCTTAGAACATGAAAGCAATGGTTGAATAGCATCTTCCACAAAGACAACATCACAGCTAACCAGAATGTGTTTAGTCTCTGGATGATATAGACGATAGCCTTTACTTTCACAACTATACCCAACAAAAATACATTTTACTACCTTATCATCCAATTTTCTATGATGTTGTTCAGGCACTAGTGCATATTCCAAACAACCAAAAACACGCAGATGAGCAACAGATGGCTTGCAGTCATGCCACGCCTCATATGGAGTGATAGACTGCAGCGCTTTAGTGGGACACCTGTTCAGTACATATGCTGCACACATGATAGCCTCAAGCTAGAAACTATGTGGTAAAGACTAACTTTTGACCATGCACCTCGCCATCCCCATGAGTGACCTATTCTTTTGTTCAACAACTCCATTCTGTTGAGGTGTATATAGCACTGTACACTAGTGTTTTATCCACTTTCAGCCAGAAATGCATTAAAATCAGAAGACATATATCCCCCCCCCTCGATCTCAAAGAAGGGTGCCCATTTTACATGCTGATAGATTTTCAGCCAAAACCAAAAGCTGTTTAAAGCACATGAACACTTCGGACTTTGCTTTGAGTGGATATACCCATGCATGCCTGGAAAAATCATCAATGAAAGTCACGAAGTAAAGGTAATTTCCAAAAGAGGGTGTCTGCATAGGACCATAGACATCACTATGTACAAGCTGCAATTTCTCAGTAGCCCCAACTGAACCATCTTTTGGAAATGAGGAGCGCTGCATTTTTCCGAAAATACAGCCTTCACAAACATGTTTTCCAGGTGCCTCAAGCTTGGGCAAAGAGGACACCATTTCAGATTTCTGCAGGCATAGCAAACTAGCAAAATTCAGATGACCAAAGTGTGCATGCCAAGGCTTTGCATCTGACATAGCCTGAGAATCATTTACTGCACATGTTGAATCACTTACAGATCTTTCATAGTCTATGAGCTTATACAGCCCACGACATAGAATGATAGAAGTAATAATCACGTCACCATTTGATAGATCATGAACTATACACCTGTCATCAACAAATTTCATAAACAAGCCAATCTTGGCTAATGCAGAAACTGATAACAGGTTCTTTTTTATCCCTGGCTTAAATAAACCATCTGACAAAGTGAAAGAACTACCATCAACAGTAGTCAAAATGATCTTACCAACTCCGATAACAAGATAAGAGGATTTGTTGGCACATGTAACAGTATTCCCTATAGGGGCAGGCTCGAGTGAAGAGAAGAAACTACGCTACGAGGTAATATGTTTGGTTGCCCCACTGTCAAAATACTGGCAAACATCTGAGTCTACTGCAGACATGCACTGATCATGAGAAGATGGGTCAAAACTGCAGACAGTAGTAAACGCCCATTCTTCCTGCACAAGATTTGGAGACTCTGTTTTTGGTGTAGAGGCCTCCGCAACAACCATTCCAGCCTCTTTCTTCTTTGCCTCTTTAGCAGCCAGTTTTGGACAGTTCTTAATGATATGATCATTCCCTTTACAGTACTTACAAAAAAATTTCTGCTTTTCTGATTTTTTCTCATCTTTGTCTTGGTTCTTCAAATGTGCAGCACTTATAGATTTTTGCTTACTAGTAGAAGAGCTCCATTTTCTTTTGCCCTTCTCACTAGCCAGGAAAGCTTGATCTACAACACGCATAATGGACCTGTTTTGCCTGGATTGATCTTCCTGCAACAGAACAGAGACTAACTCCTCAAATGACAAGGCATTTGGATTGTCTTTCATCATCAACCGAAGAGTAGAAGCAAAACTCTGATATGAATTAGGAAGACCATTCAGACTGGTTTGCACAAGTGAGCTATCTGGTATAACCTCATCACCAAAAATCAATTGTTCCTTCAAGTCTTTGATCTTTGTTAGGAAACTGTCCATAGAATCACCTTCATTCATGTGCTCACTCTCCAACTATTTTCGGAGATAAGCAACACGAGCCTCATTCTTAGCTTGGTACAATGTGGTAAGTATATCCCAAGCATCCTTAGCTATTCTACAAGAGCGAATGTGAGGAATAATGGCATGTTTGATAGACAAAGCTATCAATGCATGTGCTTGGGCATCTCTACCATCCCATCGAATCCGCTCTGTAGTAGGTGCAGTAGAAACAGCAGCACGAACAGGAATGTGCAGAATATCATCTTTGACACCATCTTCATCACCTCGAGCACCTGTATTTGCAGTACCTATAGTCATAGGTGTAACAAGACGTCTTTCAACACCTGTTTGACACAAAGCTATTCCACCATCAACTTGCATAAATTGAATGCCCAAATAATGATGCAAATGCCCCAAATTTGACATCTCAAATGAGGCATGCAGATCAGCCTTAAAATCATCAATATGCTTCTGATGGGGACTAGTGAGCAGAATATCATCGATATACACAACAATGATCAGAAGGACATCATTTGCATGCTTAACATATAAGGTGCTCTCAGTTGGACTGATCTCAAAACCATGTGCAATCAGGTAGGCATTTATTTTTTCATACCAAGCACGTGGTACTTGCTTCAAACCATATAAGGCCTTTTTCAACCTGCACACTTGGTTTTTGTGCCCTTTCTACACAAATCCACAGGGCTAAAAAACATACACTTCTTCATGCATTTCATCATTCAAAAATGTAGTTTCAATGTCCAACTAATGTACATTCCAATCATGATGAGCTACAAGTGTGCAGATGTTATGAACAGTAGTCATTTGGAATGTAAGAGCAAAGGTCTCATCAGAACCAACGCCTCTTTCCTGAGCATAATGCTTTGCAAAAACCTAGTCTTATATCTATCAACTATTCCATCATGCTTATGTTTTCGATTGTATATCTACTTAAGGCCAATGGCCTTCTTGCCAAGAGGCAAGTCAAATAAAGGCCATGTACCATTTTTCATGATAGCATCATATTCTGATTGCATAGCAGCCATCCAATTTTCTTTATTTTGTGCTTCATCAAATGAAACTGGCTCATTCTCATCACAAAGACTTGAGACAACCATAGCATCGCAATCTAATGTAAAAGAAGCACTATGAGAGCAAGAACAAGTAAGATATGACAAAGGTGCATCTAATTTGCTATCTCGCAAAGACTACACCAACCATTTAGGCATAGTTTTGGTCTCCTTTATATCACTTCTCTCATCAACAAGTGCGTCATGTAAATTTGCATCAGAAATTGAATGATCTACATCATCACATGAAACCTGTAAAGGCTAAAAAGTTGCCTCATTTAGACCAGCACTAGATTGTCCACTTGTAAAAAGAGGCAGCAAGGTGTCATACATGTCTTTAGAGTGCTTCATTCATTAGTGGTCAGCAATGTAGAATCCTTGATCTTAGGAAATCAAGAAGAGCTATTGAAAACGTGCCTTATTGGCCAACTATTTGGCCCAAGGCCCCCCTTAGAGTCCATGCATCTTTGGCTTCACAAGGAGTGGTTCCCACATGGCTTGATTGTGAGCAAATGCCAGTTTTTGTCAGAAAATCACTTATTTTTTATCTTCAAGAATGAGGATATGGCATTCCAAGTGCTTCAAGTGGGCACCTAGGAACTTTGGAGGTCTACTTTATTCCTGTTTAAGTGGTTCCTAGATTTTCCCCTATGCCACCTGCTCTAGCTTGAGCTTCCTGACCTTCCCTTTTTCTTGGATGACTTCTTGCGAGACATTGTTGCACTTATTGGTCAACTGTTGGCCTCGAGGGAAGACATGGGGAGCTTCCTCTACAAAGGAGCAAAGTATTCCTTCAATGCATGATGGCACCCATAGATCTGCATCGAGACTGATGTTAACTACTAGAAACTGCTTGAATGATGTGTGTGTGACTCTCCGCCCATCCATATATACCCTCTTGTACTCTAAAAATAGTAATGATATATGCTAAAAATAGCAATGATCTAGAATATTCTAGTGTGAACATGTGGCCATCATGCAACACTTATTCCCATTAGTACCAACGTAATTCCCATTACTACCAAAGTACCTTAGGGTATCCCCTGAGCTTGGGACCTTTGCTAGCTCGCCCTTGTCCTTCACACACATGGATTGGTCCCTCTGGATCAAATGGACTGATCCCTGTAGATCAATGTTTGACATTCTCTCCCCCTTCTAAAGATCATTATCGATCAATGAGGGAAAGTATGTGTGAACCAAAGCTTCTAATTCCCAAGTAGAGTTACTAAGTGGTAATCCTCTCCAGCCTACTAGATACTCCTAGATGACATAATTCCTCAATCGCTTCTGTATTTGATCTAGTATCCTATCTGGAGAATGATCCGTGCTATTATTTTCCTAAAAAGAAACAATACCCTCTATTCATGAATGCATGGCATCATGGGTATCCTTCAGAGTCTAAGGGGTTCATGTGGGCACCTTGGTACCCTCTTTGGCTCCATCTCTACAAAGAGCATCGACGATGGAGATGACATGATGATTGTGATGGAAAAAGATCTCCAATGCGAGGACAATGCAGGCAAAAAATGAGAAAATCCCTGATGGCTCTGGTACCAAGTGTTGGAAACTACTTGAATGATGTGTGTGACTCTCCTTCCATCCATATATACCCTCTTGCACTCTAAAAATAGTATTTATATACTCTAAAAATAGCAATGATCTAGAATAGTCTAGTCTGAACATACTACCAAAGTAATTCCCATTACTACCAAAGTACCATTAGGGTATCCCTTGAGCTTGGGACCTTGGCTAGCTAGCCCTTGTCCCTCACACACATGGATTGATCCCTGTGGATCAAATGGACTAATCCATGTGGATCAATGATCCTTGTACATCAAATGGATTGATCCCTGTGGATCAATGTTTGACATTAACAAAGCTCTCCCCTTAAAGATTTCCATAGACCTAGGGGAAGGTGAAGTCTGGGAGCAGGAAATCGTATACAAGAGTTTTCCAAATGCATGATTTCATGGTGGTCTTCAAGGACACAAGATTAAAGAATGTCCTCAAAAACATCTCACCTCTAAAAACAAACAGAACCAAGAAGCTACAAAGATGTTCGGATCGATTCTAGGGCACAAGCTTGTCTGCCTATAGTTGAGGAAGAGAAAGACACTAGGGACTCAAAGGTAGACTAAGAAGTGTTCACGAAAGTTAGACATAGAAGGAAAAGAAGCCTTCGGGAGTCCTCTGAGAGGAACACCATTGTTCTGGCTCCTCTAAATAACTTGTACTGCAACCTCAAAAAGGAGATCAACGAGTTGGACTTTCCAGGAGAGAATCTTCGTGAAGTAGACACCAAAGGTAAAACCTTGGAGACTACCACCAACAAAGAAGAAAACCAAGAGGATAACCAAGAGGGCTATACCATTAGCAAAGAGGATCGTTTCACAACTAGCAACAAAGACAACGTGGATAGTGAGATCTCTGTCATTGGATCAACACTCTCGGAAAAAGTGCTAAATTCACTCTTGTAGAAGGTGGCTCATAAGGGGAAACAACCATTGGAAATGCCATGGAAGAAACCACTTAAGGGTAAGATTTGCGCTCAAGACCTCTCGTGTTTGAGGGAAAAAGACGAACCCAAGAAGAAAAAAGACAAGGCCTCTCTCAGCAAAGAGGGTAACCATCAATAATATTATCATATCATTTAATGCCAGGGGGTTGAGTGACCCCTCAAGAGCAGCTATTATTGGGTAGTTGGTTTGGGATAACATCCTAAATCCAGATTTCATATGTATTCAAGAGATGAAAATTGATAGAGAGGACTTTGAGAAACAACTCAAACACATCTCTTCGACCCATGTTTGGCTTACCACTTCACAATCCAAGGGGGCTAGTGGCATAGCTATTGGAATAAATATCTTTTGGTTTGGTAGAATTTTCACCTACTGGGAGGATCAAAAACATCATTGGATAGCTACCTCCTTTGGAGTCCCCTTCGAGTTCACTATGGTCTACATGTATGCCCCAAACACTGAGTCAGAGTAGATTGACACTTGGGCCTCTTTGCACTCGCTTTCCCACAATTTGATGCTTTGTGGCAACTTAAACATGGTGGAAGACCCTTCGGATCGATGGGACAGTAGAGGATGTGCCATTGATAGTCAGGAGAAGGATATCTAGGACAAAATCAAGCTCGACCCGGACCTAGTGAAGATTAAAGATATGAATGGCTTCTCTTGGTCGAACCTCCAATCTGGGGATGAATTGAGGAAAGCAAGACTCGACAAAAGCTATATTGCACAAAACATTATCTTTCAGTAGGGCCAGCTCGACATCGCTCAACACATTGACCTTGCCATATCAAACCACTACCCTACTATTATCAATTTCAAGCCTATTGCAAGATTCACAAAAGTTCCTTGGTTTCATGCTTGCCTAGTAGCTTTTGTCCCTTCACGCTATCCATCAGGAAATTACCTTTGTATGGAACTCGACATTCACTAATGCTTCCTCACCAGCAAAATTTTGGCAGGTTGTGGTTGACAAGACTCATCAAATTCTGGTCAGGATTCACAAGTTGCTTTGTAACATTGGCCAAAAGCAAAGAGAGAAACTCTATCGGAGGCTCTAATGCCTTGAGAAGAAAGTGAACAAAGGGAACTACCAATAACAGAGAGGGCTATGAAAAACTTGCGGCATGCTGAGATATGAGGAAGAAATTCAAAGGAAAAACTTGCAAGTATACTTCAAAGGTTGGTGCGTAGGTAAAGCTGACAAACCAACTAAAGAGATGTATGAAATCCTCAAGAGAAAGCAAACTAAAACCTCTATCCCCTTCTTGAGAGGTAGTAATGTGGTTTAATGCAAAATGGAGGAATAAAACACTGCTATTATTGTCAACCATTTTACTAATCTCCTGGTCCCCATAGGAGGGATTGCATGGCCACCATCTCAAGACTCTCTTCCTTGAGAATACAGCACAATATGAAGTCTCTCCTTGATGCACCCATTTCAGATAATGAGATTCTTGAAGTTATCGATACACTCCCTAGTGGGAAAATCTCGGGTCTTGACGGTCTCACAAATGAGTTTTTTAAGTCTTTTAGACATGTGGTGACCACCCCATTGTGCTTGACTTGGCAAGAGGCTTTAGCTTTTGGTGCCCTTCTTGAATGCCTAAACAATGGTGTCATCAAGTTTATCCATAAAAAATGTAACAAGAATAGGAATGAAAATTGGCGCCCGATCACAATGCTTCAAATGGGGTCCAAGATTCTCACGAAAGTAATCACCAACAAAATTTCTCATCCCTTGAAGTGGTGCCTTAGCAAGGAAAAAAAATGATTCATCAAGAGTATATCAATACTAGAAGCTATTTTTGATATTTGGGAAGGTTTGGAGTTTGTTGTAGAGTCCAAGCAAGACATAGTATTCCCTAAAATCAACTTTGACAAAGCCTACGACACGCTAGAATGGGACTTTGTTCTCCAATCTCTTAAAGACCTCGGTTATAGGCTAAAATTCACTAAGATGATCATTACATTGTTGGGGAATGCATTGATGCAAATAAATATCAACGGCCAGTTATCAAATATTATCATATTAAAGTGATCTATTAGGAAAGGATGCCCATTGGCCCCTCTACTCTTTTCCACACAAGGGCTCAGCCATCTTGTGACATATCACATTGAAATGGGTCATATTAAAGGTCCTTCTATACCTCTCAACCATGGTGAGATGATCATAAGACTATTTGCAGATGACATGAATGCATTTGTGCACCAATGATTTCACCAGCATTAAGGCCTTTTGGGGGGTGCCCCCACACTTTCTACATGGCATTCGGTTCCAAAATCAACCACTCCAAAACCACTTTGTGAGCCATCATCTGACCTTTGTCCCAAGTTTTGGTTGACCATGGTTGCCAAACTATCCCTAAGGGCAAGTCTTCTGCTTACTCGGTATTCCAATGGGTTTTGGGGTTTCAATGGAGCACCGGTGGAATTGGGTCCTTACCAAACTAGACAACAAGTTAGTATATTGGAAGTTTCCGGAGGAAGGAGATAAGGAAGAGATATCACACACACACTCTCACAATCAAAGAGAAGCACACACACAAATTGAGCCAAGGAAGAATGATCTTCTTCTTCTTCTTCTATTACATAAAAGGAATGTACAAGAATGACCTAAAAACAACAATACAACAGGTGCAATATATAAAGAACAGTACATAAGGAAAATCCTAATGTCCACGGATGAGTGAGCTAGCAAGAAAAAAATGTGCCATCACTCTCAGTAGATAAATCTAATAAAGCTCAATGAAGTGTCCTTGACATATACCAGCGTGACCACTATATATGTCAGAGAAATGAAAAATGATACGTGTCATCCTAGATCATCACATGTTGAGCTTGATATCTCAACATTCCCCCTCAAGCTCAATGTCATATCCTCGAATCCAAGCATCTCCCAAAACTTCTTCAACTTCTCAGCTCCAAGTGCTTTAGTGAAAATATTTGCAACCTTCTCATCTGTCCTCACATAGACAATACCAATATCACCTGCTAATACCTTCTCTCTGATGAAGTGATAATGTTCCTCCATATGCTTTGTTCTGGCATGGAAAACAAGATTTTGTGCTAACTGTATGCTGCTAAGATTATCATAATAGATGGTGATAGGCTTTTGCACTTCCACGCCTAAATCTGCAAGTAGCATCTCAAGCCATGATGCTTCACATGCTGCCATTGAGGCATCTCTATACTTTGCCTTTGTACTCGGCAAAGCAACAGTGGGGTGCTTCTTCCTACTCCATGTAATAGCTTCACTCCCAAGTGAGAATAGAAAGCCACTAGTAGATCTTCTATCTAGAATGTTAAGAACCTAATGTGCATCAGTGTATCCATGAACATGCAATCTACACTAGCTTAATTACACAATGCATAATCCAAAGTAGCACTCGCATAACGTAGAATGTACCTCGGAGCATCTAAATGTGGCTTCCTGGGAACCGACATAAATTGACTTTCAAGTCCAAAAGTGTAGCTTATATAAGGCCTTGTAATTGTGAGATATATAAAACTTCCCATAATTTTCCTCTACATAGTAGAACTTTCCAATGCTTCAACTCATGTAGTATCCAACTTCAAATTCTGATCTAACGGAATAGAAATTGGCTTAAAATTAGCCATACCATACTTTTGCAACATATTCAAGGCATATTGCCTTTGAGACATCCATATACCTGTTTCTATATGTATAAAGTCAATGCCCAAGAAATAGTGCAACACACCAATATCTTTCATGTCAAATTCCTACATAAGAATTTGATTTACCTCTTTGATGCTTTTCTTCATTATCACCAAATACAATCAAGTCATCAACATAAATAGCCATAATTGTGATGCCATCATCACCCTTCCTTGCATTTAGTGAATGATCTACATCACACATAGAAAACCCAATGGTGGTTAAGTAATCAGCAATCCTTGCATGCCATTTACGAGGAGCTTGCTTAAGCCCATACAAAGCCTTTTTGCAACCTGCAAACATATTATGGGTGCTTTGAATCTTCATATCCTGGTGGCTAGTCCATGTATACTTCTTCTTGTAATGCACCATGTAGAAAAGCATTCTTCACATCCATTTGATGCAAAGTCCATCCTTTTGTTGTAGCTAATGCAACAAGTGTTCTGAGAGTAGACATTTTAGCTACAAGGGTGAATGTTTCCTCATAATCAATGCCATATGTATGTGCATATCCTTTTGCTACCAATCGTACTTTATACCTGCTTATGCTACCATCGGAATTGTGCTTTACCTTGTAAACACACTTGCAGCCTATGGGTTTCTTTCCTTGTGGCAATGGAACCAGCTTCCATGTATCATTTCCATAAAGTGGAGACATCTCCTCATCCATAGCTTTTTCCCAATCTGCGTTTCCAATTGTATCTTGAAAACAAAAAGGTTCAGCACCTTGTATAACCTTTGTCATGTAGGGATAATGACGAGCCATGTAATTATCATATGTCAATCGTTGCATTGAGGTTTGCATCCTCCTAGATCTTCCTGGTCCTAAGTCACTTCTCCTTGTATCATCTGCATGCGCTTTCCTTACTCTTGGAGTCTTCATAGAGAGCAATCCAAGTTCCTCATCAAGACTCTTTTCTGAACTCCCTAAATCTCCATCAATGTCTTTAAAACTTGCACATGTTTTACTACTAGCAAAAAGCTTTTCTTTACCTTTCTTGGATATATTTGATGAATTTGTTGGACTCAAATTTCCACGCAATCTTCCACTCCATAAATTTGAGTTAGAACTATTGCTTGGTGATGCATCTCGTCCACTCAAACCTTGAGATTCTCCACTTGATTTTTCAGCATTTTCTTTGTCATTTGATTCAAGATTAAGTCCATCTTTGGCATCTACATAGAATCTTGACATTTCATCAAACACAACATCTTTGCTCATCTTCACCTATCCTGTGAGTGGGTTATAACATTTATATCCCTTTTGTTCAAGGGAGTACCCAACGAAGATACCTTTTTGTGCTTTTGGATCAAGCTTCATCCTCGACGCATCTAGAACATGTAGATATGTAATACAGGCAAATACTTTCATATATGATAAGTTTGGCTTTTTACTTATAAACTTCTCTTCAAGTGTAACTTGATGTACAACAACAATCGGAGTTATGTTCATGATGTATATAGCAATATGCATAGCTTGTGCCCAATAACAATGAGGCATATTTGTCTCAGCCATCAAGGCTCTTGCTATTTCTGCAATATGTCTATTTTTGTGTTTAGCAACACCATTCTATTGTGGTGTGTACCTGCATGAAAATTGACATTGAATTCAATGAATTTTTAGAAAATTGTTGAGCTCATTTGACATGTATTCACCTCCTCCATCAGATCTTAATGTCTAAATGTACTTCCCTGATTGATTTTCCACCATAGCTTTAAAACTCTGGAAGTGATTGAACACCTCACTCTTCTATGTCATACTATTTACCAAATTGACATGCATCACATACCTTTTTCATCTCTGCAACCCTTAAATTTGGTAGCCCATTGACAATCTCCTTTGATTGCGTCAATTTCAGCCTCTAGAAATTTGTATGTCCAATTTGTTTGTGCAAACCAGAGCTTCTGATTCCCAAGTAGATTTAGTAAGTGGTAATCCTCTCCAGGCTACTAAATACTGTTGGATGACACAATTCCTCAATCGCTTCTATCTCCGATCTAGTATCCTATCTGGAGAATGATCCATGCTATTATTTTCCTGCAAAGAAACAATACCCTCTATTCAAGAATGCGAGGTAGCATGGGTATCCTTCAGAGTCTAAGGGGGGTCATGTGGGCACCCTCGTACCCTTGTTTGGCTCCATCTCCGATGATTTCGATGGAGAAAGCTCTCCACGACAATGACAATGCAGAGGAAAAATGAGAAAATCCCTGATGTCTCTGATACCAATTGTTGGAAACTACTTGAATGATGTGTGTGTGACTCTCCTTCCATCCATATATACCCTCTTGTACTCTAAAAATAGTAATTATATACTCTAAAAATAGCAATGATCTAGAATATTCTAGTGTGAACATGTGGCCATCATGCTTATTCCCATTACTACGAAAGTACCTCAGGGTATCCCCTGAGCTTGGGACCTTGGCTAGCTAGCCCTTGTCCCTCACACACATGGAGTGATCCTTGTGGATCAAATGGACTAATCCGTGTGGATCAATGATCCCTATGGATCAAATGGATTGATCCCTGTGGATCAATGTCTGACATTAACAAAGCTCTCCCCTCAAAGGTTTCCATTGACCTAGGGAAAGGTGAAGTCTGGGAGCAAGAAATCGTATACAAGAATTTGGCAAACACATGCTTTCATTGTGGTCTTCAAGGACAGAGGATTAAAAAGTGTCCTTAAAAACATCACACCTCTGAAAACAAATAGAACCAAGAAGCTGCCAAAGATGTTCGGATCAATTATACGGCACAAGCTTGTCTCCCTACACTTGAGGAAGAGAAAGACACTAGGGACTCAAAGGTAGACTCGGAAGTGTTCATGGAAGTTAGAAATAGAAGCAAAAGAAGCCCTCAGAGGTCCTTTGAGAGGAACACCATTGTTGTGGCTCCTCTAAATAACTTGTATTGCAACCTCAAAAAGGAGATCAACGAGTTGGAATTTCTAGGAGAGAATGTCTGTGAAGTAGACACCGAAGGTAAACCCTTGGAGACTACCACCAACAAAGACGGCAACCAAGAGGATAACCAAGAGGGTTGTACCACTAGAAAAGAGGAGGGTTTCACAACTAACAACGAAGACAACCTAGATAGTGAGCGCTCTATCATTGGATCAACACTCTTGGAAAAAGTGCTTAATTCACTCTCGTAGAAGGTGGCTCATAAGGGAAACAACCATTGGAAATGCCATGGAAGAAACCCCTTAAGGGTAAGATTTATGGTCAGAACCTCTCGTGTTCGAAGAAAAAAGACAAACCCATAAAGAAAAAAGACAAGGCCCCTCTCTGCAAAGAGGGTAACCATCAATAATATTATCATATCATGTAACGCCAAGGGGTTGACTGGCCCCTCAAGAGCCGCTATTATTGGCAGTGGGTTTGGGATAATAGCCTTAACCTGGATTTCATACGTATTCAAGAGATTAAAATCAATGGAGAGGACCTTCAGAAACGTCTCAAACACATCTCTTCAGCCATGGAAGGGATTGCATGGCGATGACCTACATTGTTGGGAATGCACCGATGCAAATAAATATCAATGGCCAGTTATCAAAGGCTATCAGATTAAAATGATCTATTAGGCAAGGATGCCCATTGGCCCCTCTACTCTTTGCTATTTCCATGGAAGGGCTCATCCATCTTGTGCAACATCACATTGGAATGGGTCATATTAAATGTCTTTCTCTACCTCTCAACCATGATGAGATGATCGTGAGACTATTCGCAGATGACGTGAATGCATTTGTGCACAATGATTTGACCAGCATTAAGGCTTTTTGGGGGGTGCCTCGACACTTTCTACATGGCATCTGGTTCCAAAATCAACCACTCTAAAACTGCTTTCTGAGCTATCATCGGACCTCTATCCCAACTTTTGGTTGACCATGGTTGCCAAAGTATCCCTAGGGCCAAGTCTTCCGCTTACTCGGTATTCCAATGGGCTTTGGGGTCTCGATGGAGCAACGGTGGAATTGGGTCCTTTTCAAACTAGACAAGTAAGTGTATTGGAAGTTTCACAAGGAAGGAGATAAGGAAGAGATCTCACACACACACTCTCACAATCAAAGACAAGCACACATGCAGATTGAGGCAAGGAAGAATGATCTTCGTCTTCATCTTCTATTACATAAAAGGAATGTACAAGAATGACCTAAAAACAACAATACAACAAGTCCAATATATAAAGAACAGTACATAAGGAAAATCCTAATGTCGGTGGATGAGTGAGCTGGAAAGAAACAAATGTGCCATCACCCTTGATAGATAAATCTAATAAATCTCAATGAAGTGTCCCTGACATATATCAGCGTGACCATTGTATATGTTAGAGAAATGAAAAATTATATGTGTCATCCTTGATCATCACATGTTGAGCTTGATATCTCAACACTCCCCTCAAGCTCAACGTCATATCTTGTAATCCAAGCATCTCTTGAAACTTCTTCAACTTCTTAACTCCACATGCTTTAATGAAAATATCAGCAACCTTCTCATATGTCCTCACATACACAAGATCAATATCACCTACTAATTACTTCTCTCTGATGAAGTGATAATGTACCTCCATATGCTTTGTTCTGGCATGGAAAACAAGATTTCGTGCTAACTGTATGTTGCTAAGATTATCATAATAGATGGTGATAGTCTTTTGCACTTCCACACCTAAATCTACAAGTAGCATCTCAAGCCATGATACTTCACATGTTGCCATTCAAGCACCTCTATACTCTGCATCTCTACTTAACAAAGCAACAGTGGGTTGCTTCTTGTTGCTCCATGTCTAGAGACCGAAAGATCAAGAGCTTAGTGAATTGGAAAGAATCTGCAGAAACTTTCTTTGTATGGGAGACCACAATAGAAGAGAGCTTGTAAAAATTAAATGGTCTATCTGCATGAGCCAAAAAGATTGTGGGGTTCTAGGCATTATGGATATCGAAGGCATGGTTGACAAGTTGGTGGCGAAATGGATCATCAAGGCTTAGTGCAAGTGTGACACCTCTTGGGCCAAGCTCATTTTAAGGAACAAGAACATGATTAAATTGGTGAGCCTCCGTGGTTGGAAGGACTTGGAAATCCTTGCCCTTTTATTCTCCCCAATTGCGGTTTTCCATAAAGGCTCAAACCTTGTGTGCTCCTTGTGCAAGAGTTGGAACAAGTTCAAAGAATTTGGCAAGGTTAGAGAAGATTGGAAATGGGTGACTGGTATTAGACAAAATGACTCAATCTGGTTTTCGATCTCGAGCATCAGGGGTGTGGATTCTTGGAACCTCCAAAATGCTTAGAGGCTCTCGAACAAGGGGTTCAGACATTGAAAACGCCTCTGGAAGTAAGAAACTAGCGAGTGGGTCAGATTTGAGGACATACACCATGAAATAAGAGTGAACTACGAAGAATGGACTCTCCTTCACAGCAGATGCTTTGCTTGGGATTGTTTAAAAACCAGACTCCTCATTGGGTGGGATCCGTCATGCTAGGAGGGTCTTATGTGGCACAATGGCAATTACCTGTGAAAAATTCCTAGAATGAAGGTGAATACAGACTATCATGCCATGCTTAACAAGAAATGGTGCCTATCTTGGACTAGGTTGCGATGGGATCTGAAGTTCATGTCTATCTAGCATCCCTTGATAGAGATTAAAAACTCATTTCTCATGTGGCAAATCCTCCATTGTGGCATCTCGACCGAGTTTATGGCTAACAATATTTGTGGAGCTCCGCCATGGTGCAAGCAATGCCACCTTAACATCGAGGATCTAGGTCACATCTTCTTCACTTGCCCAAAAACTCTCCTGCTCTGACAAACCCTTGGGAATATTTTGACACTACAGGCACAAATCACCTAGAAGAAAGTGTTGCTTGGCGAAGGAATCGGCTTCTCAACAGCATTGTGGGATGCTATAAGAGGGGAAACCCTCTGGAAGATTTGGAGGGAGCGGTGTGCAAGCAATTTTGGACACCCTCCTAAGAGTGGTCGATCGAAATGTCTCTATTCCTCTTTGGCAAAGGAATCTCCAACTCTAAGAGGTCCCCACCTTTTAGGTATCATAAAGTGTTTGTCATTGAGGACAACAAGCTTAAACCCAAGTGGGCCCCACATGAGGGGGAAGGGAGCGTTGTTAACCTCCTTTGTAACACCCTAGACCTGCAAGTTCTACCCTGCTTTTTATCCATGAAAATAAATAATCATATAAATATCGGTATATTTATTGATAGTTTTTTTATGGTCAACGAACGAAGAATATAGAAAGATTAGTATTTTGAGAAGCGCACAACATAAGATCCCACAACATCAGACAAAAACATGAAACATGATGGTTCCAAATTCGATGGAAGAGGGGTTGAAAAAATGCAACTCTCTCACAAATGAAGTCCTATCTGTCATCAAATTGACGATTCAAACGGTGAAGTTAATGTGATTGAAAGTACTATTTTTTCTGATCATCTCTAATCAACCTCGAACTTAGATTACGCTGAAAATAATATCTGATATTTCATATTCTAGGCTATAAACGCTTCCAATCTTCATCTTTCCCATAACATGTACAAACCAGATGAGTCATGTGAGAACAAGGATATGGTACACAGAAGATGTGAGGATGATGTTAATGTGTATTGGGTTACATGAATGAACATGAAAGCCTAGAAAGGACAAAGAAAAAGAGATTTTTTTGTTGCGATGAAAAAAGGAGCATAACTATAAGGATATGGTAACATGAGACAAAAACATGAAAAATAATGGTTATATACAATAAGATCCCACAACATGAGACAAAAACAATAAGATCCTATAATGTTTCCTAATTCGATGGGGTGCTCAATGAAATTTCCCCCTTGTAAATCACCAAACAATGGAGGAGGGGTTGAAAAAATGCAACTTAAGGGAGAACAAAATAGAATTGCTTACCTCTTTCACAAATGAACCTATGCCATTGTGTGATTGATAACCATTCGGGCTTTCGCATGAGCATGAATGTACAATTTTTTCTACTCATTTCTAATCATCAGCGGACTTAGATATCCTCCTTAAGTAGCCATTGAGGAACATGGAGACCATGAGTGTTAACCCTCTTTGATCTTCATCTTTCCCATAACATGTATAAACCAAAGGAATCAACTAGAATTATGTGTGATTATGAACTTTAAAAATGAAGTAGTCCTTCTTGATGTCAACTGTAGGAAGATATTTGCAAGCCAGATTGTACAATAATGGTGATTAGCTCTAAGGCATTTACATGTTTGTTCATTGGGAGAAATGTTGATCAAATGTCAAATGATGTTGTTCCATTGATTTCGTTTACAAATTTTCTGAATAGAATGATGAAATACACAAAATTCAGTTTCAAAAGAATTTTAAGGGTTTTTCTTTCATAGAAACTCTGAAATGATGCCCTCTACAATAGAGAATCATGATATATCATGTGAGAACAAGGTACACAGAAGATGTCAGGATGATGTTAATGTGTATTGCAGAGCAAGTCAATAAAATATGCTACATCTGAAGCTGGACATAGACAAGACAAGATTGAGCTACATGAATGAACATGAAAGCCTAGAAAAGACTAAAGTAGTCAAAGAAAAAGAGAATTTTTTGATGCCATGGAAAAGGGAGCATAACCATAAGGATATGGTATTAAAAAAAAAATCCCCATTCATTTATCATGGTTCTTTTTGTGTTACCGAGAAACAAGGTTACCTGATTACTGAGAAGCAAAAACCCTTTTTTGGGTTCCACATGATGAAAATTCTTGAGAGGATAGAACTAAATATTTATATATGCTATAATTGAACATATAAAGTCTTAACTCTTATGAATTTTCAGAAAATGTATTGAAATAGTTCAATAGAATTGGGAAGGACATCATTCACGGGCATAAAGTGGATGTTAATGAATGTTTCAAGAATGTAATGCAGGAAACATGTTCCAAATGAGCATTTGGTAAGCTAATAGCTCATAATCAAGAAGAGGACTCCATCAAATGAGCATTCTTGTCTTTAATCTCAGATATTTTATTGAACAATGTCATATTTTGTGTCTAGGAATTCATTTTCTTAACCACTTTGTGAAGGATTCTGAAGTCTAGTTGTGTCTACGAGCATCAACTTCAGGTATGGAGCTCACTCTATCTATTTCTATGCCATTGTTGATGTTTTCTTAGGTAAAGTTAGCATAACATAAATAGGGTTTTAGCCTAAAATATCACCTCACTATTTGTAAGAATATAAGATGTACAGATTTATCTAAGAATATAAGATGTGAAATGAAATATCTAAGAATATAAGATGTGAAGATTTATCTTTTAAATATGTGTAAAGAGACCTCGTGACCGAATTTCCTCCCTTGAAATCTGCATGGACAAAGAGGTGAAAAAGCTAAAAATCTCGAAGGACCCTCTTTATGAAGGAAAGCTATGAAGAATTTCAAGGAACGCTACTCTTGTGGAAAAAAACTCATAATATTTTTTTATTGCTTTCCTAGAGCGTACACACTGTTTAGATCCTAACTACTTTTGTTGGTCATGAAAGATTTCTTGTGTACCTCCTTTTTTGTCCCGGCGCATCCAAAGGTGTTCAATTCTTTTATTTTGCCTTTCCTACATGTAGAAATAAATCTGACAAAAGGAAGAGAATTTTCCCTTTTTTGTTCTTTCGTCTCTATGGAATCGTTCTAAGTGTGTGTGTGTGTGTGTATGTGTTTTTGTGTGTGTGTGTGTGTGTGTGAAATACCCTACATAAGAGTTTGCATATAATTAGTACCAAGCACTCTTCCATTGGGCATAGTCCATTTACATTTATGTATGGGTTTTAGCAAAGAGCTCCCTGTGTAGTAGGATTGCAACATAAGAAAGTTCAAAGTGCAAAGGAATTCATGGATGAGATGAGAAATATGCGTAGACTTGCTACCCTTCAACACATATATAAGGAGGGCTTGATCATAGGGATCTTTAGTCTTTCCAATAACAATCTTTAGGGGTCAGCAAGTTTTGGCATCCAAGTAAATACCTTTCAAGTTTAGTTTATTCTCTTTTTGCATAGTTCCTTGTTTTAGTCTTGTCTACTCTATTTCCTAGTCATCTTGTCTTGTCACCTTGTAATCATGTAGTATGGGATTCAATTTTTTTTATATTGTATCTTGTTCATTCCCATCAATTGAGATCTTTCAATTATGACATCATGTTTCATATCTGCAATCCAAGGTTGTAGGATCTCTTGTATCTTATCTCTCTAGATAATCATATGTATTAGTACTAGGTTGTGGGTTCAATTCTTTTATTTTGATTTCATGGAACTTGTACATAGCTCACAAGTGTTGAAGAAATTGAAGACTTTTATATTACTTACCTAAGTGGAACATGGAAAAACCTTAAAGGCTTGAAAATGGCATGTGGACATGACATCCACCACAGTATTATCACCTTCAAGTGTTTGTTTGTGAGGCTTTGTCCATGTTCCAAAGAATTTGAGACAAAAGTTGGAGTAAAAATCTAGAATGTAGTTTACTTGGATAAAAAAGAGATGGGAAGTTTGGATATTGTTTATGGGTCCTAAAACACGTTGAATGAATAAAAGTAGAAATTTCATTTTTATGAAATGAAGATGCATAAACATCGCAATAAAGTGGTTGAAGTGAGAAGCGTCATATTTTAGGATGTGAGTCATCTTACTAGTATGCATAAGAATGTGATACAAAAAGTTGCTCATGTTAATGTTCAACAAGTGCTAATGATGAGCAAGCATTGAGATGATCTTCATGTGTCTCACATCCACCTGATAGATTTTTTCCAAAATTGGATTTCGTCATCTTGATAGGTGTTGGTCATCCTTCTTGTTATAAACAAGCTATTCATATACATGATCTTGTGAAGTGGAAGCATGCCATTATGCTTGAACTCGGCTCTATTCATAAGAATGGTACTTGGGACTTGGTACCTTTGCCAAAGGAGGGGATAGCTTTACCATGCAAATGGGTATATAAGTTGAAAAAAACATCCGATGTTACTTCTCCAAAATAATAAGCATGGTTGGTTGCAAAAAGTTCCAAGCAACAAGAAGGATATTCTAGAAGCAATGAGGATCATTGTCTCTACACTAAGACTTTTTACATGGTAGGTTGGTATGCTTGATACTTTATGTTTGATGATATGTTGATTTTCAGGAAGTCCTCAAAAGACTTGTCTGACTTGTCTCACTTGAAGAGAAAGTTGACTTTTTACATGGTAGGTTGGTATGCTTGATACTTTATGTTTGATGATATGTTGATTTTCAGGAAGTCCTCAAAAGACTTGTCTGACTTGTCTCACTTGAAGAGAAAGTTGACGTGAAAGATTTGGGAGATGTTGAACATATTCTTAGCATACACATTACTCATGATGCTAGGATTAAAAGATGCATATACTTATCTTAGAGTGAGTATGTAGCCAAAGAACTTCATATATTTAATATGCATGGTGGAAAAGCATTGTGTACACCACTGCCTATATACGTGAAGCTGAGCAAGGATAATTGTCCCATATCTGATGAAGACAAGGAGTTCATGACCAAAACTCATTATCAATGTGTTGTTGGTAGTCTCATATATGGTATGGTAGCTATGAGATGAGGCATTGCATTTTCAATGGGAGCTATGGTATATGTCTAATCTTGGCAAGAAAGCATTGGTAAGTGGTGAAAATGATATTGAGATATATGAGTGGCACTAAGGATATATTTCTATGATTGAATAGTGGTGATGTATCCATTATTGGATACATAGACTGACTATTCTAGTTGGGTAGACAATCAAAATTCTACTTCAAAGTACATTTTTCACATCATTGGTGCTGCTATTTCTTGGAGGTCTCACCTATGAGAATGTAAACTTGTTTCCTCTACATAAGTAGAGGAGGTTGCAATAAATGAGGTATGTAAGGAAGCATTGTGGCTTTCTAGATTCGCATGTGGCATGGGCGTACCTCACCACCATGTACCTCATTTACTCACTAATAGTCAATGTGCTATTGCATTGGCGAAGAATCTGATGTATCATGCAAAGACCAAGAACATTGAGATGTGGTATCACTTTATTTGTGATTGCTTAGCCATTGAGCACTTTTTTTTTTTGAGAAGGTTCATAGTCAAGAAAATATAGAAGATCTTTGACAAAACCTCTACCACATGATAGCTTTAGACATTCTTTTCACTTCATGGGGGTAACTTGATCTTGTTTTACATAGTCCCTTGTACAGTGTGTAACATGCCCATTAGGTGGGAGGTATGGGTCATAGAATCATACTCATTTATTCTTTTTCATTCTTTATTTTTCTCCTAGGATATATCATCCATATTAGTCTTTAGTGGGAGTATGTTACGGATTTTTATTGTTAGTGTTTATGTGAAAGACCAATTGGCCACCAAACACTCTTGTATATGTTTGTTCTAATAAAACAAATAGTGGTTTGGTCAGCCATGACTTGCATTCAGACTATCCACTTGTTAAATGTGCATACAACAAACTTGAACCTTTTGTTTTCTAGTTGTAATGTTTTTCTATAGGTTTGCATAGACACATATAGAGGAGCATTGTGATGTCATCCAAAAAGTTAAGCTACACTATGAGAAGCTGGGAAATTCCCATTCATAAATCTTAGAGAGAACTAAATGCAAAAATAGAACCCCTTCTCCATCTCATATGATTGGTAAAAATCCACATGTGATGAGGGAAAACTCTGTTAAGCCTCTTCAAAAGTTCTCGACCACCTTCGCTTCTGTATACAAATAAATTCCAAGTTTATACCATTGTCCCTTAACCAAGGGTTTATTGGCACAACCCTTTTTGAGTTTGATAGACCTCTCATGTTCTATAAATTTATCTTGATGCTTTCTTTCGGATATGTTTTTTTTTTCCTTCTCCTTGCTCTCTTCCTTGTTATTTTAACCCATGTTTATGTAGTTACTTGGCATAGTCTTTCCCAATTACTACCATTTTGAGGGTTATAGGCTATTCATTTATGACCTTTTCCATTCTCTTTGGTCTTATTGGAATTCATTTGCTTAATGAAGGTGTGTAGGACTATTAAACTGATGATTGAGCTCTCATTGTTCAAGTTTTCCTCTTTTCTTGTGGAGTAATCATCTTGGAAGCTTTCTCCCTTGCATCCTGTAGAGTCTTCCACATGGATGAATCCACATGGATGAATCCCTCGAGATGATCAAGGTCTCGATTTCTTTCTCCACTTTCTTATTGATTTTCTAACTTGTTTTGGCTTCTTTAGTCCCTTTAATATCGTTCTTGAAACCTTTCTTTTTCCTTCTAACTATGCCAAAAACCTCTTCGTTCTTGGTAATTTTAATACTCTTTTTTTTCACTCACTAGATTATCTTCCTCAAAAAATGTCTTCCCCAAGGGAGGTCCAAGGAGTGCAAGAGTGATGGCGGCATCATCTCTTCTTGCCTCTTGAGAAGGGGATGTTCAAGGATCCTTCTTTAGGACCTAGTTTTTGTTATTTTGCACATTCTTTCTTAATGGACAGTCCTTGATCCTATGAGTTCCCGAGGGCACACACATGTTGAGAACGTTGTTGTGATAAATTGCTACTCCAACAATAAACTTGGGCCAAGATAGATGTTGATCACTTTAGAACACTATTTGTTTAGGTCATCTTCCATGCACATATGTGGGTGTCATCATGTATTGAACGAGTATCCTTGTCTCTCATAAATTTGAGCACCCGCATCTACCTTAGTAGCCATAGGGCACCCCATGGACACCACAAAATCTTTAATGAAAGGGTAAAGATGTGTAGTGTTTCTTCAATAACAATTTATCCCCAATCACAATCTTTCGATCACTCAAGAATAACAGAGGAGAGAAAAACGTAGAGATTGCACAAGATAAGAAAAAATTTGATGCGGAAGAATAGAAGAGATATGACTCAGAGAAAGAGGAATTCTAATATTATAGACGAGAATCAATGGTTACAATAGCTTTGGAAAATAGCTTCTTGACAAAGCCTCTACCTCTCGACCAACCCCGAGCTACCACAGTCTCATTCGCACTCACACTCTCACTCTCACTCTCACTCTCACTCTCAATCACAAGGTAATATCCCCCAAATTAAGAAAAACTCGAGTTTCTCCAAAACTTTCACAAAAACCCATGCAATTGTAGTGTGCTTTCTTTTGCATATCTGTCAAAAATAGGAGAAAAATACAAAAAAGACATATCCAAAGATATCCATAATTAGACATGATGACATGTAAGCATCGAAATCACAAATTCGAATAGAATTGGAGAAGCCCTCTTTTGAAGTGTTAAAAAACATCACTTTTCAAAGCCCTGTAACTCAAAAACGGTGAGAAATTAGCTTAAGCTTGTGAGAGACACTTTTATTCAATTTCTTGATCTGCACTATAGTGTTGGAGATGACCTAGATCCAAATCCGCCTCCAAATGCCATTTTTGAGCCCTGCAAGTTTAAAAATTATAGAGAGAGAGTCCAAAATCTAGCCCTCAATGAGGTACTTAAATGTAGAGCCCTAAACGAGGTACTTAAAAACATGATTCATTCCAAAATTGTCATCCCAAACTTTTTCCTACATGCATAAAATGACCTTATTGTTCATTCTAAGCATTATCCCCACAATGAAATTCAAAAAGTCCAAAATGAATTATTTCACGAAAAAAGAGGCCTATTACAATTCTTCCCCAAAATGAATTATTTCACTAGAAAAGAGGTCTTCTACTGGGTATGAGTGCCATTTCACCAAAATTTCTACTATAGATCTATTTCTAAGCAATCTTTCCTTCCTATCTAAAATTATTTCAGGTTGAAGCTCAAAAGAGCCATCATCTTTAAGCTTATAATTGTCTTGCAAAACATGAGCAACATTAGGTACATAACTTTTAAGTTAGTTAACATGAAATACAGGATGCACATTTAGATGTTTAGGTAATTCGAGAAAATAAGCAAGAGATCCAATCTTTTTCTAAACTTTAAAAGGAACTGCGTATCGAGGAGAAAGTCTATGATCCTTCCCTAGCAACAAGTTAGATCGGTGAGGATTAACTTTAAGAAATACCATATCATCAATTTGAAATTGAAGTGGTTCTTCTCTTTAAATCGTAGAATTTCTTTTTCTTTTTCTGAGCTTCTTTTATGTGTTTCTTAATTTTTCCAAGTTCTTCATCCATCTCATCAAACATTTCTTTGGACACTTCTACTTTATTTGGAAAACCAAAAAATGAAGGTGGAGTCAAACAATCATAACCATACATAGCCTCAAACTGAATCATTTTTATAGATGCATGCCATGCACTATTGTATGCAAACTCAACCAAGGGTAAATATACACTCCAATTATCTTGGTTTTCATTCACATACATATGCAACATATCTTCAACTACCTGATTAACCCTCTTGATTTCCCCATCAGATTGTGGATGGAAAGCTGTACTCATACGAAATTGAGTTCCAATCAGTTCAAATGTTGCTCTCCAGAAGTTTGATGTAAATCTAGAGTCTCTATCAGAAATTATGCTTTTAGGCATTCCATGCAATCAAAAAATTTCTTTTACAAAGATTCTTGCAACATTCAAAGCAGTATCAGTCTTTTTCATAGCGAAGAAATGTGCCATCTTGGTAAGCTGATCGACTACAACAAATATGGTATCATGCTTACTTCTGGTCGTAGGTAATTTAGTGATAAAGACCATAGAAATAGACTCCCGCTTCTGATTTGGAACATCCAAAGTTTGAAGCATTCCAGGCATTCTCTTAAACTCAGTTTTCACATGTTGGCACTTTAAACATTCAATAACATATTTTCTAATATCCCGCTTCATACATGGCCAAAAGTAAGAATACTTTGTTTTAACATAGGTCCTTGAATAAAATGGATGTGCAAAGAAAGGTGCATCATGACAATCATGCAATATTCTAAATTTTAACGGAGACTTAGAGGATATGCATAATTGATTGTTATAATACAAGGATCTATTCTGCAAATGAAATTTGTCATGATACATAGATCCCCTTTTTGCATTCAAAAAATTCAAAATAAGCATAAAAATTCATGTTTTAGTTCTTCTTGAATTTAATTGAGAAAATCAAAATTTATTACAGAAATAAGATTACATAAAGGTCTTCAACTCAATGCATCAATGATCTTACTTTCCTTACCAGCTAAATACTTAATGTCAAAATCATACTTGCTTAATAATTCAATCCAACGCTTCTGCCTGTTGTTAAGTAATGGTTGTGTGAAAATGTATTTTAGACTTAGATGATTTGTTTTCAATTCAAACTTAACCCCTAACAATAGATGTCTCCAATGCTTAAGTGCATGCACAACAACAAGCATTTCTAGATCATGAGTAGGATAATTAATTTCATTTTTTCTTAGTTTTTTGGAATCATATGCGACCACCCTAACATCTTATGAAAGAACACATCCTATCAGACTACCACTTGCATAACATGCAACAACAAAAGGCTTTCCCATTTTTGGTATTTTCCAAACACAATTTTCAACAACTTCTTGTTTCAATGTTTCAAATGATTTTTGATAGGCATCACTCCATGCAAATCCTACATTCTTTTTAGTCAATTTTGTGAGGGGAGTAACTACCTTAGAGAACTTCTTAATATGCACTCTTTCATATTGCACCAATCCTAGAAAACTTCTAACATCCCTTACAGTCTTAGAAATCAGCGAATCAACTATTGTTGTTACTTTCTCATTATCTATATGGAATCCTTATTTTTATATGACTCTTCCTAGATACAGAAGTTTATTCTTAGCAAAGAAACACTTACTCTTCTTTCCATACAATTTGTGTTCTCGAAGAGTTTGCAAAGTCTTCTTGAGACGTACCGCATGCTCAAGAACATCTTTAGAGTATAAAAATATATCATCAAGAAATACTAAGATGAATTCATCTAGATAATCATGAAAAATATTCTTCATCAAGCACCTAAATGTGGCACGAGCATTTGTTAATCCAAAAAGTAAAATCGTAAACACGTAGTGATCATATTGTGTTTAAAAAGTTGTCTTGGGAATATCCTCTGTTTTGATCCTAATTTGGTGATATCCAGATATGCAATATAGTGGTCATTTAAAATTTTGCCAAGAAGGGGCACTTACTTTAATAATTCCCACACTCCATGTTTGAGGTAGATAAGGGGCCTTCTAGGCCTATTCCTATTTCCCTAATCAAAACCATTGTTGTTAGGACTAGAGTTGTAGCCATTACCTTGATGTGGGAGTTGGTCGTGCCATCAAATTTGGGGGAGGTAGAAGACCAATTTGCATGGTAGACTCTACATTTGTCCCTAATAAATTTGAGCTTGTGGAACTTCTCTGTAGAAGGGATGTGCTCCATAAACCAACTTCATGCACAATTCACATGTGAAATTTATAGGACATTCACCCATAATATGTCTTTGCATCTCATAGATGGTGCACCAACGCCTTGCCCACATGCTTCTTGAGTGGAGCTCTTGAAGCTCTTCTCAAAGTTGTGCAACTTCCTCTGCTTGGGCTTACTTTTCCTTTTAAAGATTCAAGGCTTCTATTTCTCACCATAGCTAGGCCACTCACCTCTCTTCTTCCTTATGTGTCTTTTAAATATTCAAACTTTTCAACTCCCTAGTTGCATCACTAAGTCTTTAGGCTCCATAGAATGGGGTATTCCAAAAGAATCAATCCCATATTGTTGCCTTATTTTCTCTAACCTTCTAGAAAATAGGGATGAACTCATTAGTAGTGGCTGTGGGGAGCACAAGCTCCTTTAGCTTGGAATATGTGGACATGGGAAGTGGCTTCTCTAACCACTTATTGATACAAAAATCATGTATTGGGTCAACGAGTTTGGTTATCAATGCCTTAGCCCTTATGGAAAACTCTCAGTGGCACTCAACTATAGACTTTCCAACTTCTCTATGATATTTTCTTTGGTATTAGCCTATTGGAATTATTTTTTAAAAGAAACTTTCATCAAACCCAATATTGCAAAGATCTTGTTGGAGAACTAGCTAAATCATTTGTCCGCTAGACCTTCTAATGTAGTTGGGAAGATGAGAAGGAAATCATATCCTCTTTTGGTCAATCCTCTAGTTTTACGAAGAACTAGGAACCTTTTGGCATGTTCATGAGGATCTACACTAGCTACCCTTAGAGGATGGAAATTTGATGTGGATTTGGGAAAGTAAAATTTTCAAATCTACCCATGCAACCATGTTTCCAATGGAAGATGATGAAGAAGAAGGGATTCCTAGTGTTTTTTAAAGTAACTATTTTGCCTAATGTTTGAGATTGGGTTTCACTCATGCTCTATGGAGTAAGCTCTTAGAGATAGAGATAGAAAAACTCTTCAAGAGAATATGGTGTTAATGCTTGCTGGAATTTCCTTGACGAGAATCTTCATCTTGACCTTTTCAAGACATTATTATTATTATTATCATCATTTGTATTATTATTATTATTATTATTATTATTATTATTATTTTATTATTCTAGGCTCAACCAACTTACTACCATCCACTATGCCAAATTCATTGCACATTGCTTTGGGGATGGGTGTTTGAGTATTTGTAGAAGAAAAAGAGAGAAACGTATAGGTTGTGCGTGTAAAATTATGTTGTTCACTTGAACATTAAGTAGAGTACAACAAAAAGAGAAACCTACAAATAGGCAAGAGTGCCAAGAGCAAAACAAGACAATTGGAAACTACTTCCAAGTACACAAAAGTACAACCAAAGTGCAACCCAAGTACACCAATTATGATACTTGCAATTACAAGTTCCCCACATGTAGCTTCTTCTTCCTTGGCCACCAAGCTGACTTTCTGCAACCTTGCATTCAAGATCCAAAGAGAATTAATATCCATGCCTTCACCAAGAACCTTGCAAGTGTCTCCTTGGAGTAAGATGCAAAAAAATCCCATTGACTATACAACCTAACATAATGGCAGACTAACAAAATGGCAATATGATAGAGAAGAGTGTCTCTCTATTCATTTGTTTCCATGGTGTATCATGTAATCCAGCTCGTGAAGTCTTTATCCATAAGCTACACACACTAAACTATAGACAAAGGTATACATTACACACCTTGCACACATTACACACCAAAGTATCCCTTACTATTCTCTCTATTCTCTAACACAAGCCAAAACATGCTCTATGCTTTGTCACATGCCTTCATTGTGTACGCACACTATCTATATGTCCATGTGTATTTTTTCCATCCTCCAAGATCTTTGCCATTGGATAAAAAAAACCCACTTGGCACTCTTTCCCACTCTAAGCACACACTTCCCAACACTTTATATATTTCATGATGTCATAAACTCAAGTGCATCCTGATAGAATCTTCTTTTGCCACTTGTTTGGAGTGATCCTCGTTTTTCCTAAAATGCCTTTAGAACGTGCTCCAAAACGCAAAAAAATAAATGGTGGTCTTTACATATACTTTTGAATTTACAAATGTGCACCTATCTTGCATTATTCATTATTTCATGATACAATTATTTATCAATAATTACAAAATCTTTTGATGAATCCTTATTATTGGATTGAATTATTTAGTGCCAACTCAGCTTATTCGGACAAGTTCAAATAGTTTTTTCAAGAGAATTCAAAGATTTTTCGATCAAAGATGCTTTTGATCAAAAGATTTTTGATCGAAATGTTTTCTATCAAAAATGTTTCAGATTGCAAAGGTTTTAGATTGAAAAGGTTTTATATTCAAAAGATTTTAGATTGAAAAGGTTTTACATTCAAAATATTTTAGATAAAAA
>CM035414.1:181650601-181680601 GCA_020310875.1 Ceratopteris richardii
TTTGATTTTTCTATGGGGATGTGCTAACATCTCTTATCATATCATGAGAGTTAGAAAGGTCATTCTCACTACTATTGGTGGTAGTCCATTCACATTGTTACATGCCTTATATGTGGCAAGGATAAAGGAAAAATTGTTATTAGTTCTAGTACTATGTTGGAGTTTGAGGTCTATAGAAGCACGTGAATAGCACGAGGAAGAAGAAGATACTTGGAGCACAACACACAATACTGAATGTATTACCGAGTGAATGTACAAAGATAAGTGGCCCATTAGGGGTATAGGCATATATACAAGCTTTGGGAAAAAAACCTTCTAAAGAGAGAAAAAAGTGCCCTAGTGTTCCTATTGTGTTCACACACATCACTCCCATAATATATCAACAATTACCCTTGGGAGTGATGCGATGAACAAGGAGCTGCCAAGCTATGTGGAATCAATCCACAAAAGGAAGTAATCCCAAAGCTTTGTGAAAAGGTTCAAACTTCTCCCTAGGTAGAGCCTTTGTGAAAAGATGTACAATGTTCTCCTCTGTGGGTACATATGCCAAATTGATCTCTCTAGTAGAGAACCTCTCCTTGACATAATGATAGGGCACATCAATGTGCTTTGTGCGAGCATGGAACATAGAGTTCCTCACATCTGCCAATGCACTCAAACTATCAATGAAGATGGTGGTGGCAGAAGAATCACTAACACCCAAATCAGCCATAAGGCATCTTAGCCACACACACTCAACAATCACTATGAAAGCTACCCTCTAATCAGCCTCACAAATAGAAGTGGCCATAGTAGGCTACTTCTTGCTCAACCAAGATATGCATGAGCTACCACATTGGTGGACAGAGGAGTGTCATAGCAACCAGTCGAGTCAGAGTCAAAAAAAGCATGTAAATCTAGCGGTAGTGATCCCCGCTCGGAGAAAAGAATCCAAGTAGTTATATGCCACTCAAGTTTTAAAATTAAATGAATTCCAATGCTTCACACTTGGGCAATGCATAAACTTGCTCATATGTAAGACAACAAACTAAATATCAAGTCAAGTTATGCAATAGTAAAACAAGCATCCAACAACTTGCTAGTAGAGAATGGCATCAAATACAACTTGAATATCATGAAGAATCAACCATAACCTTGTTTCCATAGGAGTGGCAATAGGTTTGCAGTCTGACGCCAAAATGGTGCAATAATGTGTCAATATATTTTGTTTGACACAAAGTTATTCCACCATCAACTTGCATAAACTAAATGATGCAAATGCCCCAAATCTGACATCTCATATAAGTCATGCAAATTAGCCTTATAATCAACAATATGCTTCTCATTAGGACCTATGAGAAGCATGTCATCAACATAGACAACAAAGCTGAGAAGCACATCATTTGCATGCTTAACATATAAGGTGCTCTCAGTTGGGTTGTTCTCAAAACCATGTGCAATAAGGTAGGCATGTATCTTTTCATACCAAGCATGTGGTGCTTGCTTCAAACCCAACATTAGGGGAAAAAATGAACCCTGAATGGGCCTTTTAGATTAAGGAGTGATTAGTGATGGACCAATCAGAAGAGGGTGGTGGCCACAGTCTATGCCCTATAAAATACTAGGCTGAAGGGGGAAGAGGGGACATATTTCTCCCTTATTTAATGAGTTGCCTCTAGAGAGAGAAGAAATCTCGTAACTCGCTTGGGCCCAAAAATTCAAAATTTTTAAAAAGTTAAAAAACTCATCATAACACCTGAAAATGGACCCCCATTACTTTTTAGGGTCAAAAGTACTCTTTTTGACCCCAAATTCAAAATTCGTGCATGTTTTGAGCTCAAAAAATGGGTTTTTTCAAAAATACTCAAAAAAGAGTTATTTCCCTCCTAAACCTCACATTTTCATACCCAGGTCCCAAAAAAGTCATCTTTTCCCACTACTTTCACTCTGTAGCACACCATTGAAGCTCTTGTTTCTACACTCCAACCTACTTGCATCTCCTATCTCGAATTATTGTTGTAGCTTGAAGACCTTTAGCTTCAATGGCAACAGTTAAAGCTTCTAGGCGACCGAAAGATGAAATCCTCACATTAAGATGTCACAATATCAAAGCCACAGATGGACAGTGGCTATCACATGAGTACTCCAAAGGTGCATGGGTGTACATGCAACCCTCTAGAGTTGGGCCTCATCGAGTTAGAGATCGTGGAAACTTAGATCTTCATTGGAAGGGAAAGTTACTTGGGTTCAAGAAGCACAGAGACAATGGGATGGTTGCTATTTTACAACATGTTTTTACAATGGCAACTATGAAACTTGAAAACTCTAGTAGGATGAGATATCCTGTGAATTGTAAGTATTACTCTACAATATTTTATGTTTTATTGTGTCGGATATATTTTTGAACTATTTAGATATGTTTTTGTTTGTTTCAGATATATTTCCTTCTACTTTGGTGGAAGAGCAACCACTTCATAGTCTTACAAGTACTTTCCAGGCATTGCATGTAGATGTTGGTGCACTAGTCTTTCCAGAAATATCTCCTGCTCAACTTTACCATGATAGAGTTTTCTTTTACACACATAGATATGTTGTACCCTCTACAATGAATGGTTTTGGAAGGTTAGAGAGAATTGAAGTACATTCTCTTCTTAGCTTAGAGTGGCCAAAACCTGATATATGGTCCGTATCATCTTTGAACCAAAAGATGGTAATGGATATACATAACTCTTTGGAATTCACAAAAGTGTCTAGGTCTGTAGGTTTGCACTGGTCTTTTCCCATTCATTGTTTTGTATATTTATTCCAAGAGACTTCCACCATGTTCATGTGTAAAGATATCACATATGAGCAAGTCGAAAGTCTTCTTGGTGAAGATTGGGGTTTGATAGAAGGAATTGCAAAAGGTGATAAATATCTTTGTAAAATAGGTGGAACAGGTATAGGATTTCGATATTTGAAACAACGTACCTCATTATACATCAGATTCTACTATGATCGTTGGATGTGCAAACTTGGCAAATGGATACCATTTCAAAGTTCAGAGGGATCTTTACATTCATTTGAAATAAAGCTTAGATTTCCCAATAATGAAACAGAAACTATTTTAGTGAATAATCATTGGACCTTGGCTAATTTGAGAGAACACTTGATGATTATGGGGTTTGAAGGACTAACTTAATCCAAATTCAAAACTCAAGGACATAAGGTGAGAAATGTTTCGTGCTTTTGTTAAAGTAATCTTTTCATTATTGGTTATTTTACTTTAATGACTTCAATTTCTTGCAAATTGATTACAGGTGGGCAAAATAATGGAATACAAAATGAAATTCCATGTAGATTGGAGCAAAGATGGAACCGAACTCTCATTGTCATAGTTCTTTTGCAACCTGATAATGTCAATTCTTGGGCCCTAGTCATTGTATCTCATGGTTTTTGCACTTTCAAGAACCTTGTAAAAAGTAGGACAATCGATTCATGTTAGATATTGTATATATCTTCTTCTCTGATCCCTTCTCTCCTACTAAGATATCTAAAAATCCTCTTGATCTAGAATTGGTCTAGAAATACTTTACATCATGGATGAGCATCACAATTTTGTGATGCGTTCTTGCATTTCACTACAAGGAATACGGGCGTGTAGCGACGGTTAACGCGACAGAATTTCGTCGCTGTAAAATTGCAACTTGCGTCGGAAATACCGTCGAGCGCGGACCGTCGATTATACGACACAAAAAACGACGGTATATGCCTAACGTCGCATAAACGACGCTTGTTAATGGCGTCGCTTAAGCGACGCTTTTTAGCGTCGCATAAGCGACGGTTTATAAGCGATGGTCTATTGCATCGCTTAGACGACGACGCGTTGCATCGCTTATGCGACGATCTGTTGACGGACAAAAATTAAAACGTTGGAGGCTCTGCAATCGGCATTTTCACGCATCCGATCGAAGAGCTCTCCAACGTTCGCAAGTGCGCTGCGCTTACGAACTGAAGCAAGTATATGCAGAATTGTTGTTTTGCTTAAGCTCTCTGTTATTGTCTCCCTCTGTCTTTGTTTCTCTCTTTCTACATCTTTGTCTCTTTGAATTTTCTCTCTCTCTCTCTAGATCTCACTCTCTCTCTCTAGATATCTCTCTCTCTCTAGATCTCTCTCTCTCTCTCTAGATCTCTCTCTCTCTCTCTCTCTCTCTCTCTCTCTCTCTCTCTCTCTCTCTCTCCTCTCTTTCTCTTCTCTCTTTTTATTGCAGGTTATTCAAGAAGCTAACCAAGCAAAAACTATGGATCACAATTGTAAGTACAATTTCTATTATTTGTAGATCATTTGAATTGTGTTATTTTCATTACATACCATACTCACACTTATTAATATGCACTCATACACTTATACATGACGAAGAAGCGCACACACATGCATATACCTACATATACACATGTACATGCACATACACACACATACACATAGAGTTATACATATACACACACATACACAAGAACATGCACATATTGATACATACATATACACTTATACATGCACATGCATATACATACATATACGCACACATACACATGCACATATACACATATACATGCACATACACACACATACACATAGAGTTATACATATACATGCATATACATATACACAAATACACATGCACATGCACATACTCATACACACATATGCACTTATACATGCACATGCACATACATACATATACACACACATACACATGCACATACATACATATACACACACATACACATGCACATACATACATATACACACACATATATACACTTAGGTACACACATATGAATGAATTATATAATTAAAGTATTAAAACACATGCTTAATATAAACAATAATAAAAATCAATAGAACAAAACTCTTCATTACTTAATACCATACACACAATTCAAAACATGACTGAAATGAAAAATATATAGATAAATATATGTATATATCAATGTAAATACATAATCCAATGTCATAATCAACGTCTAAAATCCTAATCATCGTCATCATGATCATCATCATCATCAGCAATATCATGATCAGATGGATCTTCCTCATCCTCATCCTCATGATCACCCTGTGACGATCGAGATCGTCCCTCCTGTGTCTGTCTCTCCACCTCATCCATATTTGTCTCCCCATAATACTCCTGTATTACATATAACAAACATAAATCAATAAAATAATTAAAACATTCATAACAACAAAATAATTATATAAAATTTAAAAATACTCACAAAGGCATCAGGATGATCTTGTATATACTCGCTCAAACGCCGATATCCAAAATGTGTAGCATACTCGATCTCGTGTTTCGTAGGATATCGGCCATAATCCTTTCGCTGCAATGAAACAAATAAAAAACATTAGTTGCTTGCATTTTAACTAAAATAAAAAATATACTCACAATAACACATATACTTACAAATGTAGCTACAAAACCATTATGGCCCATTTGGCCTAAGTGCGAAGTGTGGCCCGACTCCACTCTCTTCCTTGCAGCAGCCTGTTTATTCAAGGAAAAAAATACATAAATTAAATTAAAAAATTACTAAAATATCTAAAAATTATAAATATAAACTATTAATTTGTGTACCTTCTGCTGAGGAAATGACTCCTGAAGACGTAGCTGTCTACGAAAAAACTGCCACGACTCAGGTGGTATGTTAGCTCGCCTCTTATTTTTTTCGACCATACAATATCTCCTGTTAATTTAATCTCTAAAAAAAGTCAGAATACATACACATTTATACACACATATACACATACACATACACATACACATACCCACATACACATATACATGCAATTGCATATATGTATATATATACACATATACATACATATAACATAAACACACATATACATATCCACATATATACGTACACACACATGCATGCATATACACATTCATACAAAATACATGCATTTATCCCACATGTGTTGTGTATATGTGAATATGTGTGTATGTATAAATGTGTATATGTGAATATGTGTGTATGTGTAAATATGTATATGTGAATTTTTTATTTATGTAGATAATCAAATTATTAATATCAAATACCATTATTTGTAGATTCTGATCAATCAGATGGAACTCCACCACCGTCTCCTCATCGTGCAACGACTTTATACTGTAAGTATATGAAATATTTAATTTTAACTATATTTGATGGATACATAACTTATATATTTTTTTTATGTTTCTTATGATGTGCAGATTCTGATCAATCAGAGGGTACTCCACCACCTCCTACCCATGCAACGACTTCACATGTGTCCTCCGATAGGAATTATGATGAATTTTACTATCAAGAGCATATTATATGTTGGTGTAACTCTTGTTATGGCACGTATTGAAGACCACGATTGGAATGTATTGAACATGAGGCAGAGTATGGTACTTTTGAGCATGCACCATCACCTAGTCAACGTGATAATGCTTGGGTATGTATTTTCTATATATATTAATGTCATTTTTTTATTTAAAAACCATGTATAAAATCAAATTATTATTGATATACAGGAATACTTGCTCGATGATGATGATGATAATGATTTTTCTCATAATGTTAATATACCTCGTACACGTCATGGACTTGCTGTTCATCAATTACAAGCAGAGGTTTCTAGAAATCCTCTACCTCCTGGTTTAGAGAATGAAACGGCTGGAGATTATCCATTGCCAGCTCGTGATCGTTCTTTAGTACAAACATATGATAGAAGAAGATATGGAGGATGGAATAGAGGACCACTTCCTTTAGATGGAGAGGTTTTCAACTTTTGGGGTAATCGCTATATGATTGCTCCATCCACTATTACAAATGCTGGTCGTGGTCTCTTTATTGTAGAGGATTTGTATGTGCCTCCGAACTCTGAAGTCACTCTTATGTCATTTTGTGGTCCTATATATGGATGGGGAGATTGGCATCGACTTTCACGTTATGTTCAAAGCATGAGTACTTATGGAATATGCTTGAACGCAGCATCTCTTACTAGTAGAAGGATTTTACATGCAGAAAATGAAAGATTATATATTGATGGAAGACCTTACACACATGGAAATATAGCAGGTTTAATAAATAGTAGTCGAGGGTTACATAATAGTTCAAGGACTAATTGCACATTTGAGGAGCGTGAAAATAGTCATGAATCACCATACATGAGTAGAGATGTATCAAGATACATAGTTGTCAATGCTATTACTACATTACATGCTGGTGATGAACTATTAGTGAATTATGGATGGCGTAGACCTCCAAGAGCACCTTTTAGCTAGAGAGAATAAAAATTTTCTATCCATATTTAATAAGTTATATACTTAATTTTATATTTGAAGTTTAATTTTTATTCATTTATGGAATACTAATGAGTTTTGTTTATATGTGTAGATTCCGACGTATGATGTTGATGATATTCGTCCACAACATTCACAATTACCAATAAGACCTCATTTATCAGAAGCTTCCATGAGGAGGCTACGCAAAACTAATCCTGTGCAATATGCAAAGTTGAAAGATCTATATTCAAAAGATGATAAAGTACAAGATTTGTGTGACAATGATGAAGATGATGGCATGGCAGATTTTATTGAGGATTGGTATCAAAATGACAGTGAGAGCATGGATATTTCTAAAAATGAGAAATATCTTCGAGAGGAATGTCTAAAGCATGTATATGAAGGAAGTCGTTTGACACGACTAAGTGCAAGCTTACTTATTCTCAACCTTCAAAATCGTTTTGGATGGAGTAATGTATCTGTTTCGACACTATTAAGGTATAATTTTCAATTTTCTATCTACTTATATATATGCGCATCTTTTAAAACTATTAATGCATCTTTCAAAATATTCGTAAAAAATTTGATTGTTTGGATGGCAGGATACGATTGTTTGTTTTGGAGGATATGACATATGTATCTTCATTGAATGATTTGTCGATTCACGCATATGTTCAGTTTGAAAGTGTGAGAAGCGGATTTATAATTTGTATTCAAAGAATTTGGCACTGTTTATAGGCCATACAATGGTGACCTGGATGCATCGCGTGCACAGAGGTTACTCAAGATAGAGCAATCTGATTATAATGGACTAGTGCCAGCAAGATTCCTAGGGTATGCAGTAAACCTCTTGCATGTCAATGATGAGGCGCATTTGAAGTTTAGGATACAAAGTGGAAATCATGGTGGCTTGAGAGGATCACACATATACATGCAAGAGGTTTACTGCATACCCCAGGAATCCTGCTAGTACTAGTCCCTTATAATCAGGTTGCTCTATCTTGAGTAACCTCTGTGCATGCGATTCATCCAGGTCACCATCGTATGGCCTATAAACAGTGCCAAATTCTTTGAATACAAATTATAAATCCGCTTCTCAGTACACTTTCAAACTGAACATATGCGTGAATCGACAAATCATTCAATGAAGATACATACTTCATATCCTCCAAAACAAACAATCGTATCCTGTCATCCAAACAATCAAATTTTTTACGAATATTTTGAAAGATGCACATAAGCATACACATATATAAAATTATAGCATATATATATGTATATTTATTTATTTACTTTCTTTAATATATCATTTTTTTGATAAACTTACAGGTTATTATCTGAAAAGTTTTTACCAAGTCAAAATATTCTTCCTACCTCACATGATGAAATGAAGAAGATAATCAACAATCTTGGTATGGATTATCAATGTATACATGCATGTCCTAACGATTGTATTTTATATAGAGGTGAATATGCAGACTCTTTGACATGTCCCAAATGTCAATCTCCTCGATATAAGGGTGAAGAAGGTAAAATCCCGAATAAGGTATTGAGACATTTTCCATTGGCTCCACGGATTAGACATATGTTTCAAAGCCCCGAATTATCAAAGCTTTTGACTTGGGGACATGATCACAAAAGTACTGATGGAATAATCAGAATTCCTCATGATAGTGTTGCTTTTCAGCATATTGATTCTACATGGCCTGAATTTGCACAAAATCCACAGAATCTAAAGTTAGGAGTTGCATTAGATGGGGTTAATCCATTCTCCATGAAATCCAGTAAATGGTCAACATGGCCAGTGGTAGTCATAAACTATAATCTTCCGCCATATCTTAGCATTAAAAAGGAACATTTAATGCTTTCACTTTTAATCCCAGGCAAAAGACAAGTTAAAGATATGAATGTATATCTTGCTCCTCTCATTGACGATCTTCAAGAGTTATGGAGAGGTATTAATGTCATTGATATATCAAAAAGCATCAATGAAAGACATATTACGATTCGTGGTATTGTGGCTTGGACTATTCACGATTTTCCTGGATATGGCGTTTGTTCAGGTATTGATGTAATTTTTTTATTCAATATGCATGTAAATAAATATGATTTAATCTAATTATATTTTTATCATTTTCCATGATGCAGGAATATCTACTAAGGGTTATAAAGCTTGTCCATATTGTGGTGATTGGTTGAGATCAATCTATAGTAAGAATCTCAACAAAAATATTTATCTTCGACATCGACGATTCTTGCCTGATGATCATCCATTAAGATCTAAAAGAGAAGCGATACATTTTAATGGAAAGCTTGAAACAGGTCAGTGTCCAAAACCTATGACGCCTATGGATTGGTATAAAAAATGGACAGATGGACCTCTGATAGATCCAGAAGCAGAAATCTTCAGTGATGATTCAGATAATGAGTATGTGAACAAAGGTAAAGGGAAATTGGCACTCGCAGAGAACATATCAATATGGTATTCTTTGGAGTATTGGAAAGAGTTAAAAGTATTTCATCTTCTTGATCCTATGCATATATTCAAAAATATTGGTTATTCACTATGGCAGCATCTTCTTGGACTAAAAGATACCACAACATCAAGAAATGATTTGAAAGATCAAAAATCCAAACCAAAGTTATGGCCAGTTTTTGATAGACATCGACAAGAAACGACTTATGCATCTGCTCCTTGGGTACTTACGACAAAAGAGATACAAACTATCAACAATAGAATTCAATTGATCAAGACTCCTACAGGATATGGAGCATCGTTTCAAAACATGTTTACTATGGATGATAAGAGCTTATCTGGATTAAAGACCCATGACTGGCATAACTTTTTGAAACATATTTTACCTTTGGTTATCGATGGATGTACAACGAAAGGAGTACGAGATGTCATCTATCGTCTTGGATCACTTATAAGGTAATTATGATACTTTTATATTTAATATGTTTGAATATTGGATATCTTTTATTTTTTAATTAACTTCTTTACAATTGTTTTTATGATTTGTATAGGTGGATTACATCCAAAGAGATCGATAAAAATTCGATCCCACAAAAAAAACGTGAATGCAAAGAGCTACTATGTTTGATGGAAAAAGAACTTCCTACTTCATTTTTTGATATTCAAGTTCATTTACTAGTCCATCTTGTAGATGAGATAGAGATTGCCGGTGTTGTCAACACTCGATGGATGTTTTGGGTCGAGCGATTTATGGGAATACTAAAAGGTTATGTGCGACAAAGAGCAAAACCAGAAGGATCCATGGCAAAGGGTTGGATGCTTGAAGAGTGCATGTATTACGTTAGTGAGTACCTTGAAAGAGTTCATGAAGAAGCTCCACGTGCATGGACCAACGAGTCTTCTTCAAAAATAACCGATGAGGTATTATCAGGTAAGGGGGTTCCATTCTTATTTACATTTCAAGAAAAAAATGATGTTTCCACTTTTGTAGCATATAATAGCGAATGCATGCAAGCATTCGTTAGCGAGTACGAGGAACTTCAAAGTCTCCAAAGTAAAAGGCGAAAAAACAAAAGATCTAGACGTAATCTCGATAATAATGAGATTACAGATATACCTTCTTTCACGGATTGGCTATATAGTCGTTTGCAACGCGCCAACGCAAATAATGAAGAAATCTCAGATGAGCAAAGAGAGTTAATGATGGGTTGTGAACAAAAGGTAATTTTATTAAAATATATATTTTATTTTTTTCATATATGTATGTTAGTTTCTATTTACTAATTCAATTTATTTTGCAGGCTCGAATGTTCACTAATATGTGGGCTTTTGGACAGCATATTAGAATCAAATCCATTGATTCTTTACGTAAAACAGAGGATTCTAGTATTGTTGCTTGTTTCAATCAACTATCACGTGCTAGCTCAAAAGACACGAACCTTATAGATGGCGAACTTGGTTACGTAGGAACTATTGTTGGTATCTACGAAATTTCATTTCGTACATTCAAACAGGTAGAAAAAAGTTTATATATTTTTTTTAGAGTTAGTTTTTTTTTAAGCACCTAATAATGGGACGTTTTTGTTGTTATATATTGTGATAGGTCATTTTGAAGGTTGACTGGTATCGAGCGGAGTATAAAGGTAGTAATTCTACAATAAGAAAGGAATTATCTGGGTTTTGGGCAATTGATTCTTCCAAGGTAATGCGATCTACTAAAGAACCATATATTCTTCCTAGGCATATTGAACAAGCATTTTTTTATAAAAACCCAGATGCTCATCCTTGGTGGCAAGTCATTCATGTGCAACCTAGAGGTAGGTCATTGTTTGAACAGTTTATTGTTAGAGAGATTGAAGAAAGTCCTCTTGATGATTCAGCATCAGATACTGATACATCAAGATCTGGAATAGAAATTAGACTCATTATACGTGATAATGATACTAATCTTTTTGATGAAGAGGATAATTCTCTACATGCTGATTCTACTGATGAGGAAGAGGAATTACCAGAAATAGATATTAATCCACCAATAGATGATGTGATTCATGAGAACATAGATTTAACAATAGAAGAAATAAATGAAATCAATAAGGATAATGAAGATGAGACTATATTGATGTCTTACCAAAATGATGGAAATAATGAAAACATATGAGCAGATTAGATAGTAACTTGAAGCTTCTGAATGGATATATATAATAGGTTTTTTTATTAACTTGAATAACGATGAATCCTACTAGAGAGATGAAATCATGTTCTTCTAAGTTAGAACATGAAGCTCGGGGGTATGCCTAATTATTTTATATATAGCTTTATCTTCGAGGAGTAAATTTTTATCATGTATGTATGCATATGTGTGTGTATTCATGTGTATTATATGTATACATATATTAGTATGCATATATATGTATTTCATGTATATGTATGTGTTTGCATGTGTGTGATATATGTATACATGTATTCATGTACGTAATATATGCAAGTGTTTATAATTGTGTACATGTATATATGTATATGTGTCTATGTGTAAATATGTACATGTAAATATGTATGCATGTATATATATGTTTATGTGTGCATGTAGGCATGTACATGTATGTGTAAATATGTACATGTACATATGTTAGTATGTATATATATATTTATGTGTGCATTTAGGCATGTATGTGTGAAGCATAATATATCTACTCCATTTTATATTTATGTATCCTATCTACATGATGTGTATATATCTTTACATATATTATGAATCATGATCCTCGTTGATTCGAGTAGCTATATATAGAGGCATAAGGTTGGGAGGAGAGACATCTCTCTAGTAGGACGTCGGAGGTGTATATATACTTCAAACATATGGCTAAAAGGTTTTATATGTATATGTATATACATTTTTATTTTAGATTTATATATATATATATATATATATATATATATATATATATATATATATATATATATATATATATATATATATATATATATATATATATATATATATAGATACATACATACATACATACATAGTTTTTCCATACGTGAAACATACTTCCAACGCATACGGGTATGGAAGTATGAAAAAAGTATGGAATTTCAAAAAAAATACCATACGTGATATCATACGTGTGAGAAAAAAAGTATTAAAAAAATCTGAAAATAATATATATATATATATAATAATAATAATAAATAATATAATATAACAGAAAACAGCCATAAAATATATAAATATGCAGCTGAACATTCAGATTTCAGATTTCAGTTCACACACTTCAGAATTCAGATTCATAAAATATATAAATATGCAGCTGAACATTCAGATTTCAGATTTCAGTTCACACACTTCAAAATTCAGATTCATAAAATATATAAATATGCAGCAGAACATTCAGATTTCAGATTTTAGTTATCACACACTTCAGAATTCAGATTCTAATCTCTAGATAATCATGATTTGTAAATATGCAGCTTCAATTTTGTCGAGATACATAGATGTATACATACATGATACACATGCATACATACATACTACAAAAATAGAAACATGTATATTAGATACATATATAAGTTAATATACATGCCTTTCAGTAAACATAGAGTAATAGATTTTAGGAATGACATCATACATACATAGATGCATATATAGATACATACATACGTACATACATACATAGCTCTCTCTCTCTCTCTCTCTCATATACATACATACCGTGCATTGTCGCGACGATGAGCCATAAGTGTCCGCATCTCTTTTAAACACCACTTAAGGGACCATCCTGTCCCAAACTCTGTCTCAAGTGAACTAAGCACGTACTTTTTATCCCTCTCATCATGCTCACTACAAAAATAAAAAACATAATGTAAATAAAACATAAGATATACATTTCAATTTATATGTAAAACTTTTACTTACTTCCATGGTAAGTGGATAAAGCGCAGGTAAGAGTCGCATAGTGCCCGCATTCTTCTCTTGAACTCCAATCCATTCCCTATGTACACAATGTTCCCCTCCGGCTCTATGTCGCACTCTAGTCCTAAGGTGCCTATGCATGTCCTCATAGGCAACTCTGCTCTGCTATCACGTGCTGGAGGTGGTATAGGTGTCCTAAAAATAAATAGATAGAAATAAATAAAAATATGTGCTATAATATCATTAAAAAAAATTATGAAAAAAAACATACCTATGAGCAGATAGCTCTCTTCCTGCATGTGGATCCGCAGAAGAGCCCTCGTCTGATCGCGTAAGCATCTGGATCGTATAATCCAGCTCCTCATCGGACATGTCTGCGTAGTCCCGCATTATGGCCCCTAGAGTATCTGACGGAACTCTTGCTCTCATAAGACTTTTTATGAGAGTGAGTTTCGCCTTTCTCTCTTTACTAGGATCCATAATACCTAACATATAAAACAAAATGGTTAGAAATCAATATATATATACGTGTATGTGTGTGTATGCATGTGTATGTGTGTGCATGCATGTGTATGTGTGTGTATGCATCTGTGTGTATGTGTGTAGGTATATGTGTGTGTTGTCTATGTGTATGTGTGTGTGTCTATGAGCGTGTATGTGTTTATGTATATGTATGTATCTACGTGTGTGTATGTATCTATGTGTGTATGTGTATGCATGTATGTATGCATGTGTGTGTATGCATATGTATGTGTGTGTATGCATCATTATGTGTGTCTATGTATGCATTTGTACGTGTGTATGCATCATTGCATGTGCATGTGTCTATGTGTGTATGTGTGTGTATATGTGTGTGTGTCTATGTGTATGTGTGTGTGTTTATGAGTGTGTATGTGTTTATATGTATGTATGTATCTATGTGTGTCTATGTGTCTAAGTGTGTATGTGTATGCATGTATGTATGCATATGTATGTGTATGCATATGTATGTGTGTGTATGCATTATTATGTGTGTCTATGTATGCATGTGTATGTGTGTATGCATCATTACGTGTGTATGTATCTATGTGTGTATGTGTGTGTGTATATGTGTTTGTATGTGTGTATGCATGTGTGTGTGTATGCATGTGTGTGTGTATGCATGTGTATGTGTATATGTGTATATGTGTATATGTGTGTGTATATGTGTGTATGCATGTGTGTGTGTATATGTGTGTATATGTTTGTATGCATGTGTGTGTATGCATATGTATGTGTGTGTATGCATTATTATGTGTGTCTATGTATGCATGAGTATGTGCGTATGCATCATTACGTGTGCATGTGTCTATGTGTGTATGTGTGTGTATATGTGTGTGTGTCTATGTGTATGTGTGTGTGTCTATGAGTGTGTATGTATGTATCTATGTGTGTGTATGTGTATGCATGTATGTATGCATATGTGTGTGTATGCATATGTATGTGTGTGTATGCATAATTATGTGTGTATGTGTCTATGTGTGTATGTGTGTGTGTATACATTATGACAGTGTATGTAAGCATGTGCATTATGTATGCATATAAGTATTTATGTATGCATATGCATATGCATTATGTATGCATATGCATATGTATGCATATGCATATGCATTATGTATGCATATGCATATGCATTATGTATGCATATGCATATGCATTATGTATGCATATGCATATGCATTATGTATGCATATGCATATGCATGTGTATGCATATGCATGTGTATGCATATGCATGTGTATGCATATGCATGTGTATGCATATGCATGTAAGTATGTATGTATGCATATGTGTGTGTATGCATATGCATGTAAGTATGTATGTATGCATATGCATATGCAATATGTATGCATGTATGTATATGTGTGTGAATGTGTGTGAATGTGTGTGTGAATGTGTGTGTACATGTGTCTGTATGTGTGTATGCATGTGTATGTGTGTGTATGCATCATTATGTGTGTATGTGTGTGTACATGTCTGTATGTGTGTATGCATGTGTATGTGTTTGTATGCATCATTATGTGTGTATGTGTGTGTATGTGTGTGTGTCTATGTGTATGTGTGTATGTGTGTGTGTCTATGTGTATGTGTGTATGCATGTGTATGTGTGTATGTGTCTATGTGTGCATGTGTGTGTATATACTATATGTGTGTGTGTCTATGTGTATGTGTGTGTACCTATGAGTGTGTATGTGTTTATGTGTGTATGTGTCTATGTGTGTGTATGTGTTTATGTGTGTATGTGTATGCATGTATGTGTATGTGTGTGTATGTCTCTCTATGTGTGTGTATGCATATGTGTGTGTGTATATGTGTGTCTATGTGTGTATGCATGTGTATGTGTGTGGATGCATCATTATGTGTGTATGTGTGTGTGAGTGTATATGTGTGTGTATGTGTGTGAGCGTCTATGTGTGTGTATGTGTGTGTGCGTCTATGTGTATGTGTGTCTGTGTGTGTATGTGTGTGTATCTATGAGTATGTATGTGTTCATGTGTGTGTATGTGTCTATGTGTGTATGTATCTGTGTGTGTATGTATCTATGCATGTGCATTATGTATGCATGTAAGTATGTATGTACATTATATGCATATGCATATGCATTATGTATGCATGTATGTGTTTATGTGTGTATGTCTCTCTATGTGTGTCACGTGTGTATGCATATATGTGTGTGTATGTGTGTGTATATGTGTCTGTATGTGTGTATGCATGTGTATGTGTGTGTATGCATGTGTATGTGTGTATGTGTCTATGTGTGCATGTGTGTGTATATACTATATGTGTGTGTGTCTATGTGTATGTGTGTGTACCTATGAGTGTGTATGTGTTTATGTGTGTATGTGTCTATGTGTGTGTATGTGTTTATGTGTGTATGTGTATGCATGTATGTGTATGTGTGTGTATGTCTCTCTATGTGTGTGTGTATGCATGTGTGTGTGTGTGTGTATATGTGTGTCTATGTGTGTATGCATGTGTATGTGTGTGGATGCATCATTATGTGTGTATGTGTCTGTGAGTGTATATGTGTGTGTATGTGTGTGAGCGTCTATGTGTGTGTATGTGTGTGCGCGTCTTGTGTATGTGTGTCTATGTGTGTATTTGTGTGTATGTGTGTGTGTGTCTGCGTATGTGTGTGTGTGTCTATGCGTGTATATGTGTGTGTGTGAGTGTGTGTGTGCGCATACCTTGTGTATGTCTCGCTTCTCTCTCTCCCACTCGCGCGCTGTATGTCTCTCTCTCTCTCTCGGTCTGTATTCTTCCTCGCGTTCAAGGCCCGGCACAAATGTGCCGGGAAAATTGAATTTTTTTTTTTACATTCCAGAGCGTCGCATATGCGACGCTCTGCAGTTTGCCATCGTCGTTGAGTGCGTCGCAGGCGACGCTTCTGGTTTAGCGTCACTTATGCGACGCTATCGTCGCTTATGCGACGATGCTCGGCCAAAAAAAAAAATCCGAAATTTTTACCGTCGCTTATGCGACGGTTTCGTCGCATAAGCGACGGTTTTCGTTTTTTTCCCGATTCGGGGGCGTCGCTACGCCCCCCTTTTTCTTGTAGTGTTTGCAAGCACTTCAAGTTGTACAATCATTGATACCAATAATTTGTAAATTTTGTAAGATTTGATATTTGTAATGAAAACATCTCTACTCTCACATTTTTGTAGTCTACAATTGTGCATTTATAATTTCTCTTGGTGAGTATTTAATTTTTGCTTTTATATAGAGTATGTTCAAGTTCACAATAATTGACATTTTATTGGTTAATTTTCTCAATAGATGATCATTTATGAAGTTTGAAATTACAAAGGATATAACTAAAAAAGGCCATTCATGTTAGATATACTCAATACTTACTCCTCAAGTACCACAAATGATCCATGGTGCTCTAAGTTATAAGGCTCCCGTTATGAGGAGAAACCACTTTGAGAGTACAAACATCCATGGAACCTTAACTTCTAAGCTAGATGAGTTTTATATGTGAAAATTTATGGTAATAAATGGTCTTTGTGATTGATGCCATGAGGTAAGTGGGGCATAAAAGTTTTTCCAATTTGAATGCCATTCAAGCTGAAAATAAAGGCCCTCTGGTGCCATGGAATTTCCCCATAGAACCTTAATGGGAGGAGTTCAAAGGGGGATTTCTGCCTTATGTGGGGTATAGAGGCACAACAAGAATGCTAGACATGAGGATATTATCCTAAATTATATTTTGCAAACTATTTTATCTCATGTGACTATGTTTGTTTATACTGGCTCCCATTGTAGAAGTTGTATATGCATGGATCACTGTAGAGTAAGTGACTTGTTAGAAATAAGTTCCATGCCTCTAAAAATCTAAATAATAAAGTTTCATATCCACTAAAAATAACCTTGCATGGCCTCAAAAGTATAAAAAAAGAGGAGCCATAGAAACATGGGATATGGCTTCGCAAAAGTTTTGTAGAGGTCTATTGTGTGTTTCTATGGATGAACTTTTTTTGTGCTTTTGAGGCCATGCAAGTTTATTTCTAGTGGATATGAAACTTTATTATTACAAATTGAAGGTCCATGAAACTCATTATGTGCTCAACTCAATTTACCAATGGAAAAATGAGTTTATAACCATAAATGATTTGCTATGCACACATAGCATGTTGACTTGAGTGCATATGATTGTGAACATATGATATAGATCAATGTGGAGTTGAGCATGTGTAAGAAAGGTTATGAAAAAGTATATTACCAATGAGATAATTCACATTACGAAACATCTCTTCAAGAAGAATGATCACATAGTCATATATGCTCCTATCTAGTTCTTGGGTTGCATAATTTCCCTAAAATCTGCAAGAAGTAATACTTATTTCCACCTTTTGATGACCTTGCATGACCTCAAAGGACCAAAAAAGGGTTTATATCTCATGAATGGTTTAGATTTTGGGTTTTGCAGAGGCCTATCCCGCGTTTCTGTGGCTGCCCCTTTTCTGGTGCTTTTTGAGGTTACCAAGGCTCTAGATGTCAGAATTAGACAAATAAATAGTCAATCTTAGGGTTTTTGCATGTTCCGAACGTGATGGTAGCATCCATTTCTCTAAAATCTAAACCATTCATGAGATATAAACATTTTCATAGAATTTATGGTTTTACAACGGTTTCCTTTGTGTTTATGACATCAGCTCCCTCTCAAAGCGATAAGCTCCATGGGAAGTAACTATGAAACTCTGAGATTTTTTGGAAATTGAATCTTCATAGTTATTGGTCTTTTTAGAGTTCTTTATATGTTGTACTGGAACACGATGATGATGGATATCCAGGATGGTACTAGAAAGGGTTTGTAGTATATCTAGCTAAAGAATCAAGGGCATGATTCTCATGATGGATAGTACTCCTTTTCTGACTCAGATGATGATCTTTTGATGTGGAATGGTGATCATGGAAGTCTTAAACTCAGCTTGTATCTTCTTCCTAGGACATTTGAATATGATGTGGTTAGTGACAATACAACTCTTTTCTTTCAAATTTTAGGTTCATGGACCTTATTATATGCACAACCTAGTTGAACAATGCAAATACTAGTTTTGATTCTAAGGGATTTGTTTTGCACACATACCATCTTTACGCAAGTGGATACAATTATGAACATATGATATAGATCAATGTGGACTTAAGCATGTTTAAGAAAGATGATGAAAAGTAGATTATCATAATGGAAATGTGATTTTACAAAATATATCTCTTCAGCAAGTATGATTACATAATCATGTATGGTCCCATCTAGTTTCTTTGGTTGTATGGTCATCATCTTCACATGAGCTACACACAAGTCAATATCTTTCAAAATAGAAGTAAGGAATGCATCTCCTTCCTCTTGGATGTCTTGAAGTGCTATTGATTATATCCAAAGTCTAGTGCATTAACTTTGAATCACTAAGGATCAATAACGTTTGCTCACTTTTTTGTTGCTTTTGCATTACGAGAAACTTTAGGTTGTGCTACATATGATCTATGATGTGGTTGGTAGTTCTTATTCATTTTACATCTATGCCTGATTGACATTGTGACACAATGTATGGCATATGTTTCTTTTATCATATGTGGGTAGTGTTCTTTGACCTTATAGTAGTGACTTTATAGCCTCTACTTGATATGATGTTGGAATATGCATATGTTTCATGATGATTCCTTGAAGCTCTCCTTTTTGGATGACTTGGAATGGTTACTTCATGCATGTTTCATCAGCCATGTTCCATTTGGAGGTAGATTAAGTTCAAATGGTTCATCACCAATGATTAGTGGATCTATTATTCCCCTTTGTGCATGTCCTTAGAATCTTTTTACGAATGGTCACATCTGTGGCAGTTGATCTTCATCATGCTCACAAGAATGATTCTATGGATGAGGGTATGAACTATTTTGATATTCTTAATTGACTTCACTCTGTCATATTGAGCCACTCTATGATTGTATGGTGACCTTTGTTGCATGTAGACCACTTCATCCTCTGTGATGGAGCTTCATCCAAGGTGGTCATTATGTACCTTGAGCATGGATAGGATATACCACAAAAACTTGTTAGTATAAAATAATCAATGATGCCTCTTATGTAACTTGAGTTCCAAGTTGAACCCTAAAACACTTTTTGTGCATGACATTGATCATGATGCAAAGGACTTGTTGATAACCTCCAATTTTCACTTGCAATGTTGTGTTGTGATTTCATGAAAACATTTGTAATAGTCAAACTCTTGCAAAAGTTGTTTGAAAAAAAGCAAGTGAGTATAATTCCAACTAGTCAACATGCATAGAACCACTAATATGACATGTACTTTTTAAGAAATTACTATTAGATCTATAGTGGGAATTTTCCATCACTATTATACTAGAATCTTGACTGATAAAAATCGATACATCAAAATTCTCCATATGACAATACAACATGTAATATTTCAATGAATAAAATGAGCACAATTTAAAGAAACAAGGAGAGAATCAGCACCATCCAAAATTTTGGAGCCAGCTCCGAACAGATTCGAATAGGCTTTGGGTCTTCCACACTATCAAGATTCAAAACTTCTAATGAATCCTCTTGAACCCAATTTTTTCCCAGCTCCATGGGATCTTACTACAAATGTAATAACATCACCTGAAAAATTTTGATGGGGATACCTTTAATCAGCCCTATAGGCTGCACTCGTGACTGATCTGCCATCGAAACAAAAAATGGGACTGGCTCGATACCGGTCCAACCTATCTGTTTGCATCTAGTTGTGGAAATGATGTTAATACTTGATCCGCCATCAATCAAAACCTTGGGGATGGCTTTGTTTTTATACCAGACCATAATTTTGGGAGCTACATAGTCCACTATTCTATTCAAGACATCTTTTACCATAGAGATTGAAGGTTTTGGACTCAAAGACGAGGAATATCTTTCTTGTAAGTGCTTTAATAATTGCTTCCAAAAGTTCCAATAAGGCTCCTAGTGATAATTTAATATGTGAATCTTGTAATAACTCACAAGAAGTACCATCCTTTGATGCTTTGGGATCGGGATCTCTCTGTTTCCATTCTAATCTGGACCGTTGGTTTCGAATGCTGATGGAAATATCTTGATCATTATGCGATGACTGTTGAACTTTCAAAACTACGAACTCAAATAGATATCTGAAATTCTCCTTTTCCATTCCTTTTTCATTAATCTCCTGAGTAGGTTTAATAGTTTTCTTACCAAGTTTACTATGTCATTCTTTGCTATATGGTTCCACCGGAAGCAGCTTAGGGTCCACATAATACAGTCATTGATGATTAGTATCTTTAATATGAATTTGAGCCTATCACCACAACATGTAGAAAAAAGATAAACATATATAAAATCAAATTCAAAAGGGATATGAAAAGAAAATTAGTAGAGGTAGATTTTATTCTTGAAGAAGAACATTGATTTTTGAAGCCTCTATAGATTAAAAATTTATTTATTTATTGTTTTGTACAAACAGAAGCATATGTACATGAGTTCTTCATAAACTAAGGATATGATTTCTTCATTGACTCCTTAGTCATGGTTGCATGCTAAACATACCTAGGCATATTTTCTTTTATGTGTAAGTACTATGTGGAAATATCAATCATGTCCTCTTTATAATTCATGTTCCTAATGAATAACTTCTATCATCATGGAGAAATTCTTCCACACACATTTTCCTATCCATACTGTGTAATATTGGTGTCATTCTTTTGAAAAGAAGGAGAAGTAAGAGAAACTATTAACAATTTAAAGTGCTTCTTTGGTGTTGATGAAGCACTTATTTCTTAGATGAATTGCCTATGCAAAGGAAATATTGGTTTAATTCTTTTGCAAATATGAGAATCAAGAAAAATATATACCTCATTAGAAGGATATGGTGTCTGTGTCCTCCCACTCCACATGAAAGAGCTTCCAATGATGATATTGTGTGCTTTTCCTCCTGAAAAATAGTAGATGAATATTGGAAAGTAAAATGAATAGTACATCTTTGATCACAAAGAAAGAATGAACCACCTACTTGGACATGCATATTGTCATCTCATGGGAGAAAAATTTCTTTGTGAGTGATTCTATTATTGTTACATCTTCTCCTTGGAGGAAATTGTTCGAGTACCCCATGGCTGCTAGAATTCAAGAGGTAAGAGAGAGAAAGATAGAAGAGAATCAAAATAACATGTATAATGGACTAAGAAGTATCTGTACATAGAGAAAATTACTTTTTTGATATGTGTATGGGTCTGGGTGAGGTTTTCCATTCTATGTGAGTGAAAATGATAAAAATTTGAAAAACTCATTTTTTGAGGTAGGGAAAGTTACGAGTTTGATGATGTGGCACTTTACTTTTGGAGCAGTTTGAAAAAAGAACTATTTTGAGTGATTTTACTAAAAAATCCATAAAAAAAAGTAACTTCTGACATGTATATTAAGAAATGGGCCCTTTTTAGTAAGCAATAACTAACTGTGTGACTTTTCAAAAAAAAGTCATTTTGTTATTCACAAAGATGGACAGATTTGATGATGTGTAAAGTGGAATCTCTCTCTCTTTCTTTTACAGAAGAGAGAGATGACCCTACTTGGGCCTAAAAAAAAGCCTAGTCTTGCCTACTAAAAAGTGCTCTATTAAATGCACTTTGTTCCCTCAAGCAAGAACAAGATTAGGCTTAATCCCTTAAAATTAGGAATCCTTCCAAGGCCCATGCAGGGTTCATTTTTTCCCCTAATGATAATGCACTTTTTCATCCTACACACTTTGTTTTGCACAAAACCATGGGGCTGAAAAACATACACCTCTTCATGTAAGTCACCATTTAGAAATGCACTTTTGATGTCCTACTCATGTACATTCCAACCATGATGAGCTTCAAGTGCACAGATGCTACAAACAGTAATCATTCGGCATGTGGGTGCAAAATTCTCATCAAAATCAATGCCTCTTTCTTGAGCATACCTTTTTGCAACAAGCCTAGCCTTGTACTTATCAACTATTCCATCAGGATTATGTGTTAGCTTGTATACCCACTTAGTGCCAATGGCCTTCTTGCGAGGAGGCAAATCACATAAAGACCATGCACCATTCTTCATAATAGCATCATATTTTGTTTGCATAGAAACCATCCAATTTTTTGAATTTTGCTTCATCAAACTAAACAGGCTCATTTTCATCACGGAGACTAGAGGCAGCCATAGCATCACAATCTAATGCCAAAGAAGCACTATGAGAGCTTGAACGAGTACAATATGAAATAGGTGCATGTGATTTGCTATCTCGCAAAGTTTGCACTAGCCATTTTGGCATAGTTTTTGCATCCTCTATATTAACCCTCTCATCAACAAGTGCATCATGTAAATCTCAATAAGAAATGGATTGATCTATATCATCACATGAAACCTATAAAGGTTGAGAAATGACATCATTTTGGACCAACACTTGACGTTCCCCCTGTAAAAAGAGGTAGCAAAGTGTCATACACATTTCTAAAGCTAACAGAAGTCTCCTTGGTACATAAAAGTAATGGCTGAATTGCATCCTCCACAAAAACAACATCATAACTAACCAAAATGCATCTATTCAAGGGATGATATAGATGATAGCCTTTGCTTTCAGAACTGCACCCGGCAAAATTACATTTCATCGCTTTATCATCCATTTTATTGCATTGTTGTTCAGGCACTAATGCATATGCTAGACAACCAAAAACATGCAAATGAGAAACAGCTGGCTTGTGCCCATGCTAAGCCTCATATGGAGTGATAGAGTGTAGTGCTTTGGTGGGACACCTGTTAAGTACATATGTTGCACACATAACAGCCTCAAGCTAGAAGCTATGTGGTAGAACCTCACTTTTGACCATACACCTCGCCATCTCCATGAGAGACATGTTCTTTCTTTTAGTAACTCCATTATGATGAGGTGTATTTTGCATTGTACACTGATGTTTTATCCAACACTTTGCCAAAAACGCATTAAAATAATAAGATAAGTATTCCCCCCTCGATGAAAACGGAGGGTGCCCATTTTACATGTTGAGATATTTTTAGCAAAAAGCAAAAACTGTTTGCAGCAAATAAACACTTTGGACTTTTCTTTCAGTGGATACACCCATCCGTGCCTAGAAAAATCATCAATAGCAGTCATGAAATAAAGGTATTTTCCCAAAGAGTGTGTCTTCATCGGACCACAAACATGTTGGAAAACAATATTTCAATATCCCATTGATTCATTTGCTCAGAATATTCAATGATGTCTAAACTTCTGTATTATCTCCTCATAACACAAAATGCACGGGCTTTGTGGTTACAGAATCATTCTTCCAAAGAGGCCGCTTGGGTTCAAGTTCCCCGATCGGCAGCACGAAGACAAATTTTGATCTTTTGTTTTTGGCGGACCAAAACCACATGCGATGCGTTTCGGATTAGCGATGGAGTTTTTCGATCTTGCTTATTGTTGATAGAGATCGTAGAACCTTGGAGATTGTTGTTTTATTGCTTTATTCAAGTGATTTTCAAAGTATACTCAATACTATATAAGAACAAGCTTGGGCTCATTATATTCATCCATCACCTAGTTTCAACACCAAGCTTTGGAGAGCTTTGGTACCTCAATAGAGGTAGTGCTTTTAGCACATGGAGCAGCCATGGTAGTATATATGATAGTGTGAATAAGCCTTGGCTTACGTAACACTTTACACATGTTGTCTAATCTCTCTCTATCTTTATCTCAGTGCTTTTATACACTTTCATTTTTTGAAAGTTAAAAGCATAAGCTACATCAAAACAGGTATCTAGAGGTTTTTCTAGAGAGTTTTAAGAGATCTCTTTCATGACAAGAAAGCTCATCTAAGAAGACAAATGTGGAGAGCATCAGTTTTGTTTTCAACCAATCTTGTGTTGTAAGTTGGTTGGATATCCAGGTACAGAATTTGATCTAGAGAGGTATCTCTAGAAAGGTAATTCATCATTCAGGCAAAAGGTTGGTGAATTCAGTCATATCAGTCATTTGAAGCAGAGTTTTGATTCAGAGATATGCGGAGATGATAAAACATGATTCTATGTTCACTTCCATTTGTATATCATGTTTGTTTTTTCTCTTACTCTTAGCACTAGAGGAAGAGAAGAGTTCATTTGAAGAAGTTAAGAGTGGTTGCTACTTCAAGATGAAGAGAACAAAAGGTATGGAAGAGAAGTTTTGAAGATGTTGACATCATCATCAGGTGGAAGAAAGATGCAGAAGAAGAAAGTCCAACATTTCCAAAAGAAAAGTAAGACTTCCTTTTCTCTTATATCTTCCATATACTTTTCTTACTTTTATCCTCTACATCCAAAGACAAGTCTACGAGAACATCTTGTTAAGAAAATAGTTTAAAGAAGAAGCAGTTTCTTGTTTTGCATGATACATGATCATGATTTAGTAGGTTTTGACAAAAAATTGCATTGAGAGGAAGAAAAGCAGCAGATTTATGTTGTGACTCATATCTGTATGAGTTAAATATAAGTTGAAGATTTTTTAAAGCAAGCAGCTTATATGTTCCCTCAAAGAATTCTTGGAGTGTCAATACAGAGCTACTTGGTATATGACAAGTTGCAGAGAAGTATATTTCTTCTTTATCTAACTCTTGAGGTAAAAGAGGTTTTTGTAGCAGATGTTGAAGACTTGGCTTGAGGTTTTTTGTTTGGAAAAGTTACCTCATATTCTGTATTTTCAGAAAACTTCAGAAAAATCAGATTTTTTGATGTACTAGTTGGTTGGAGAATCTACTTTGTATGATTGTCTTGATTTTTGGATACATGCTTGTATTCAAAAAGGTGTTCCATCAGATCCTATTACTTGATTGAGAAGTGGATTTAGCCAAAAGAAGGTCAAGCAGGTACTATCACATTTCACCCGAGTAGAATATGAAGATATGAAGTATCAACTTGTAGCTTTTGGAGTTCTCAAGGTGAGAAGTTTGTCCACTTATGTTTCAAGTAGGAGTTGTAGATTCTTGGGACGGATTTGTTTGAAGAAAAGTTTTACAACTTTGTGTGAAGCATGGACACTTGGAGACATTTAGGTAGGAAATCAAACATTTAGTCATGAAGGTTTGATGAGAGCAGATTCTACACAGGTATTTTGTTGGAAAGATCATAGATCTTGTATGATCGTGTATGATCTTATATCATCTTCAATGATCATGAAGATCTTGAGTATTTATGAGTCAATTGTCTATCCTTTGTTTGAGAAGGTTCTTAGCATTGGAGGAAGTAAGTCAAAGATTCAGATTCTCTCAGATTTGTGTTGCAGAGGAATAGAAGAAGATACTTGTTATGTTGCAGAAGGTTATGAATCCTAAAATCCTTTTAGCAAGGTTTTTATGATAGATCAGCTAACCTTATTCTAGATTTTTTGGGAAGCTGAGGAATGACAAGGAAAGCTATTCGCATATGTATAGTGCTAATAAAAAGGGTTTAGAGATTTTTGTTTCAGATATAGGTATTGATTACTAAAGATCAGATTTATTGAAAGAAGGAAGACGTTCCAGATTTGATAAAATCTGAAATATTTGAAGAATTCTGGATACTAGCGTTAAATCATCCAGGGTGTGATGAAACATGAAGACTTATTTTCAGCCATATGTGAAAGAATGCAGAGTCATACCTACAGGTATTCCTATTTCACATATTCCTATATTTCCTTTGTCAGTTTCTCTTTATGTTCCAGCTTTGAAAGAAGAAGGAAGAAGGAGAATGTCTGGAGAAAGTTCATATTAGGATGTTCCTCTTCAAGAGAAGGTTCCAGAGTTCTATTGAAGAGAAATTTGATATTTCAGAGAGCTATGTTTTTAGAAGTGCGCACATATATGTGTATACCAGGTTCTGAAGGAAAGAGATATGAAGGACTTACAGATTGAACAAAGATGAAGACATAATGACATCATAGATTTTTTTATGAGACTCATGAGTTGAGTTGAGTTGAGTTCAGTTCAGTTCAATTTAGTATAGTCAGAGATGAACCAGCAGTGTTCATAATACACTAAGTGGTGAGTTGTTAGTCACAGGTTCCAGGATTCAATTCCTGATTTTGTTTAGTGTATCTACATAACACAGCAGAAGTATGTTGAGAAATCATTTGTAAGGTAAATGCAAATATGTAGGTCATAGTGTATGTTTTTAGGTTTGTGAAAACAGGAGATAGCAGGTTCAGAGTTAGTACTTGCTACATTTGTTGCCAAGCAATGATTGCTTGATGTGTACACTATTGGATATCTAGATTGCATATTCTCTCAAGTATTATGGTTCATATTCACCAAGTTCAGGTGTTTGAAGTTTGAAGGAAAATCAAATTCAGTTTTGAAGAAGACTTTTAAAGAAAAGATTTGAAGGACAATTCGGGAGTACAAGTTTAAAGCTTATGAAGTTTGTAGATGAATGAAGTTGCATATTCAGTCCAAATTATACCATTGTGACATTGAAGGGGGGATTGTTGGAAAACAATACTTCAATATCCCATTGATTCATTTGCTCAGAATATTCAAGGATGTCTAAACTTCTGTATTATCCCCTCATAACACAAAATGTGCGGATGTTGTGGTTATAGCATCGTTCTTCCAACGAGGCCATCTGGGTTAAGTCCCCCGATCGGCAACGTGAAGACAAATTTTGATCTTTTGTTTTTAGCGGACCAAAAACTACATGCGATGCGTTTCAGATTAGCGACGGAGTTTTTCGATCTTGCTTTATTGTTGATAGCGATCATAGAACCTTGGAGATCGTTTTTTTCAAAGTATAATCAATACTATATAAGAACAAGCTTGGGCTCATTATATTCATCCATCACCTAGTTTCAACACCAAGCTTTGGAGAGCTTTGGTACCTCAATAGAGGTAGTGCTTTTAGCGCATGGGGCAGCCATGTTGCTACTTGGAGCATGTTGAGGAGCGGCTATGGAGTTCTTCTTGGAGAAGAAGAGTGTGCTCACACTCTTGCTTATGGAGAGGTTATTAGCAGCTTGATGGTGTGGATCGTCCATTCACATGATGTATTTGAAGATTGTCTTCTACATGAAGATTTCGGGTTACTTCAAAGACATTGCATGGTGGTTAACATAAGATTCGCATCTTATGTTAAGAATTCAGGTACATGTTCTCTTTATGCATACAGGTACTACTTGGAGTTTATAGAGGCAGTGGCATCCATATCAGGAGGAGTCCTATTTGGCATAGGTACAAGAGAATCAGTACGTGTATGCTTTATGCATATTTGAATGGGGTGTTTAAGAAGGTATGATCATATGAGTTTGAGGGTTTTTGACAGCAAACTTATTAGCATTCTTTCCTACTTTTGTAAGTATGTGATCTTTTCACACACGTGTCTAACTTAGGGTCTTCCATAGCCTAAGGTTAGATGAGGGTTTGTTGATTCTCAATTTTAGACTGATCCTTCCTCTTTTTGTCACTCATATTCACTCTTCTACAACTCTCTCTAGACCTTATCCATATCATGTTTTTTGGTTGAAAATTGAACATGAAGATGAAAGAATTAGGAAAAATTTTGTACGAGAGAAAGGTAGAGCATGCATAAGAGAATAAAAGTGTCTCTATGAAATTTTTGTGAATCATGTTTTAAGAACCTCATTTAGGGCTCTAGATTTAGTTCATTGTAAGAAAATGCCTTGATTTTATTCTCTCTCTAGAATTTCTAAACCTGCAGGGGTCAAAAGTGATATTTGGAGGTGGATCTGGACCTAGGTCATCTCTAATACTATTATGCAGATCAAAAAATTGAATAAAGTGTCGCTCACAAGCTTAAGCTAATTCCTCACTGTTTTTGAGTTACATGGATTGGAAAAGTGCCATTTTTTTAGGTGCTAAAAAAAAGAGGGCTTCTATATTTCTATTCGATCCGTGATTTGAAAGCACAAATGTTGTCATGCCTAATTAGGGATGTCTTTAGATGTCTTTTTGATGCTTTTCTTCTATTTTTGGACAGGTACTGCTACAAAAAGCACTACTACAAGTGCATGCTTTTTGCAAAAGTCTTGCAGAGAATCATTTTTTTCTAAATTTGGTGGTTTTCACACTTATTTGGGTAGTGATGAACTTTGTTATAATAAGACTTGCACGTCAAAGAGGAACAAGATAGAAATCAGAGAATCGCCTTGTGATTGAGATTGAGAGTGAGAGTGAGAGTGTGATTGAGAGTGCGAGTCTAAATGAGATTTTGATAGATCGGGGCTGATCCGGAGGTAGAGGATTCATCAAGAAGCTATTTTCGAAAGATATTGTATCGATTGATTCACATCTATAATATCAAATTTTTGTCTTTCTCTGAATCATATCTTGTCTTCTCTTCTGTGTTGAATTTTCCCTTATCTTGTGCAAGTTCTATTTTTCTCTATTCCATTATTCTTGAGTGATTGGAAGCTTGTGATTGAGGATGGATTGTGATTGAGAAAACATTAGAAGTGGTATCAGAGCAGACAATCCTCGAGAATGATGGAAGGTTTGACACAAAAGGTCTGTGAGCAAGAGGAGCTTATTCAGAAACATCTTGGAGAATTATGCAAAGAATGAGATGGAAAGCAACCAGAAGGCGCAACAAATTTGTTCGTGGAGCTGAACGATGAAGTAGATGAAGGTGCGGGAACATCTAGTATGTGTAGAGGAAGACAGAAATACAAATATGAAGGTATGGAGCTAGGTGAGTTTGCCCTTAACCAAGTCTTCAAGAAGGCAGCATTGAATGATTTTGATGGTGAGAAGAAGAGCGGCGAATATCTAGAGGCATGGATTGAAGAGCTAGAGGATTTCTTTGATCTTTGGCAATTTAGTGAGTACTC